>JAKSZT010000049.1:30562925-30617136 GCA_026826555.1 Tolypeutes matacus
ATAATAATAATAATAATAATAATAATAATAATAATAATAATAATAATAGGGTGAGTTGGGGGAAAATACACCAAATGTAAGATACTTTGGTTAGTAGTAATATTTTGAGGATGCTCTTTAATCATTAGTTAAAAATGTTTCACAACAATGCAAGGTATTGGTGGTAGGGTGAGGTATAAGAGCCCTGTATGATGTTATGTATGTTTGTTCTGTAAGTTCACAACTATTACTATGCACTTATTGTTTATTTATGTTTACTTATGATTGATATACTTCAATAAATTAAAAAAAAAGATCCATGAGACAACGCTGTTCACGAGGACCTTGAGATGGACGTGGGCATTACTAAAGATGATGGGGAGAG
Organism: Tolypeutes matacus; assembly: GCA_026826555.1. Taxonomy (NCBI): domain Eukaryota; kingdom Metazoa; phylum Chordata; class Mammalia; order Cingulata; family Chlamyphoridae; genus Tolypeutes; species Tolypeutes matacus. Next base: position 30,563,290 of record JAKSZT010000049.1, read on the forward strand.
TTAGAATGGAGAGGAAAACCAATAGCAAGGTGCTGATACTTTCTAATTAATTTTTAAAAATTATTTTTAATTTTTTCATTAGGAAGTTGTAAGTTTACAGAAAAATCATTCAGAAAATATAGAATCCCCATATCTCTTACCCCCATTAATAACACCTTGCATTAGTGTGGTACATTTGTCACAATTGATGAAAGAATATGATTATAATTGTACTATTAACTATAAGCCAAGTTTCCATGACAGCTTATTGTTTGTGTGGAGTACTATGTTGTTTTTTTTTTTAATTTTTATTCTAGTAACATATATACAACCTAAAATTTCCCCCTTTAACCACATTTAAATATAATTCAATGGTATTAATTACATTCACAATGTTGTGTTACCTTCACCACCATGCATTACCAAACTTTTCCATCACCCCAAACAGAAATTCTCTACCAATTACATGTTAACTCTTCATTCTCTACCCCCTGCCCCATCCCCTGGTAACTCTATTCTCATCTCTGAACTTTGAAAACACCATGTTGAGTGAAATAAGCCAGACACAATAGGCTAAATATTGTATGATTTCACTATGAAATCATTAGAATAAGCAAGTTCAGAGAGTCAGAAACTAATACTTTTTATTTAGAATTTGTATTCCAAAAATAATCTTGATATGAAATAAACCACAGTACAACATATTGGACTATTTTTTTTTTTTTTTAAAGATTTTATTTATTTATTCATTTATCCCCCACTTGCTGCTTGTGCTCGCTGGGTCAGCTAACCACGCCGTGCGGGCGGGCTTGCCTTCACCAGGAGGTCCCGGGAACCAAACCCGGGGCCTCCCATATGGTAAACGGGAGCCCTACTGATTGAGCCACAGCTGCTTCCCAATATTGGACTATTTTGAAAACCAGTTTTGGACATTGGGAAAAATTTTTGTTCTTACCACTAAGAAAGTTCTATGTCTTGACCCAACCAAATCTCCAACAACCCATTTATCTATTTATTTGACATATCTTGATCGTCTGCTGTGATGGGCATGAAAGATACTAAATTATATTATGCATGTAGCTTGCTTTTGAGAAGGTTACAACTTAGTAGGAGATAGTAATGTATAAAGAAAAAGAAATAGAATAAAAGAAAGTAACATTATTGCCTTTTTATAGAAAAAGCAGTAATAAAAGCAATCATAAAGTGGCAGCATCTAGGAGCGAAGGCTTTGGATTGGGTTAGGTGGTGCAGGTTTGACAGGGGGGTAGGGTGGGGAGGGTGGGTTGGACGGTCCATGGAACTGGGGGAAGGTTGGGGGAGGGAGCAGGTGAACACTGGGTATTGAAACTACAATGTTGAAACTACAATGTTGGGAAAGCTCTTTTGGCAATATGACAAGGAAGGGTTACTGGTTTAGGGTGTTCGATGGGGGGCATTAGGGACAAGGGGCATCTGAGGCAGGCTTCTAGGGAGCGTGTGAGTGATCATTTTGTCATAGTGTGATGTATCAGTGGATGGAGACCCACATAATGAGCAGGAAGGAGTTGGACTCCCATCATGGAGAGGCCTGCTATGTTCTCAAACAGAGGAGTGCGAGTCCCTTGAGAGCATGGGTGGTGCCTAATAGGGGAGGAGAGACCAGTGTGTCAAGCCCTCAGTGTTGTTGCAAGTAACTACGAATCTTGTCCTTCAAGGAGTGAATCCTGGTGGTCGCCATGGGCCTCAAGGGGAGGGGGAGGGAGGAATAGAATAGATGGAACAGGGGGTATTTTGGGGGTGATGGAAGTATTCTACGTGCTCTTGCAATGATGGATACAGGCCATGTTAAATTTCATCAAAAACTTATAAAAGTGTATGGTCCACAATGTAAACTATTGATCATGGTTAGTAGCTATGTCTCAATATTTGTATATTAGCTGTAACAAATGTATCATCCACCTATAAAAAGATTATTAATATGGGAAGGGGGAAAAGGGGGAGCATGTAGGGTAAAAGGGTGTTCCCTGTATTCTGTATGTGACTTTACTGTGACCTAAAACTTCTTTGAAGACAAAATGAAAAAAAGTAAGACACTGGGGGATTAAATGGAAGAAAATGTCACTGTACATACAGGACAACAGATCTTACAGCGATGAAAGACAAAAATGTCAAAAAATTTTTTAAAAATATTTTTCATTATTTTTTCATATCCCAATTATTTTATTTTAGTTATTTAAAAAACATTTCTATATTTTATTTCTTATGTTTAAAACTAGCATTATTTCATTTTCTTATTAATTGTATTTGGCTATTTTATTGGCTTCATTTTTGAAGAAGTTTTGGGTCACAGAAGGATTACAATTGTGGCAGGGGAGGACCATTGGTGTGGGGTGTCAGTGATGGGGGGATACATGGGAGGAAGTTCACCTGGGCATACATATAAGGCATATAAGTATGTTCAAATGTTCATGGGGCATTGCCACAGTGGGTGGAGATTCACACAATAATCAAAAGAATATCAAATTCCCATCCTGGGGAGTTCTGCCACATTCTCTAATGGAACAGCAACAATCCCCCAAGTACAGGGGCAATGACTAGTGAAGGAGGATGGTCCATTGATGAGCCCTTGATATTGATGACTATGCTTATGAGCCTTTGCTCTTGAAATTGAAACTTAGCCTAGTGTTGTAGGGCACCTAAGAGTTACCTACCGGGAGCCTCCTTGTTGCTCAAATGTGGCCTCTCTCTAAGACAAAATGAGTATATAAACACAATAACTTCCCTCCAGCATGAAACATGACTCCTGGGGATTAGCCTCCCTGGCACTGAGGGATTGCTACCAAGTACCAACAAGCAATGCAACTGGAAAAAAAAAAAAAAGACCTTGACCAAAAGGGGGGAAAGGTAAAGACAAATGAGTTTACATAGCTAAGAGACTTCAAAGTGAGTCAGGAGGTCATTCCAGAGGTAACGCTTATGTACGTCTCAGCAGGATCTCATCGACAGCCAAAGTAGATACTACCCCCAAATAGTGGGGCTCCTGAGGGCTCTGGAAACATCCAGACACAATAGTCAGGGCAGATAGCTCAGGAGTTTGGTCCCTTGCCAGTGGGCCCTACTTTGGAATTTATGCTCCCCAGTGTGACAGAGTTGGACTCGGTTGTGGTTTCCCTACACTTGGCTCTTCTGTCCTTCTATTTGAATCTATAATTAGTACTAAAGTTGGTAGGTGTACATCCAAGAGACTTAAATCTTTGGGATGTCCATGTGCCAGCAGGGCCCTGAATCTCAATAGAGTTGGAAAACCTACTCTCCAGTTCATTGGACTCACCCAGGACAACTAACAAGGATGAGATGATGGATAACCAACATACCAAGGAACCGAGAGTCTCTACAACAGCAAGCAAGAGAGTCCCATCCATTGGCCATATGGGATCGAAGATCCCCCCCATCCCAATTAAAGGTGGAGTGGGCATCATCATCCCAGAATCCTTAGGACTGGGGAATGAACTATAGACTACAGTAGACTTACTAGTATTCCACTATAGAATTGTTGTGATTCTAGAAATGGAAGAAATATCATTGATGTGGAAGGAGTGGCCACTGGAGGTTCTGAGGGTACAGCGAGGGAAAAACAGGTGTAATATGGGGGAATTTTTGGGACTTGTGAATTGTCCTGAATGACATTACAATGACAGATACAGGCCATTATATATCTTGCCTTAACCTACCGAATTGAGTGGAAGAGAGGTAAACTACAATGTAAACTATAATCCATGCTTAGTGGCAATGCTCCAAAATGTGTCTATCAATTGCAATGCATGTACCATACTAACGAAAGATGTTGCTAATGTGGGAAAATGTGGGAGGTGTGGGGAGCAGGGCATATGGGAATCTCCTATATATTCTCTGTAACATTTATGTAATCTAAGTATCTTTTAAAAAATAAAAAAAATGAAAAGACAAAAAAAAATGAGTTCATTATGTATGCTTGTGGGAGGACTAGAGGGAAGAACATTTCAGACAGTGGGATAAATATAAGGAAAGGCCTGAAGATAATGAAAACATAGTGCATTTAGGGTACTGCAAAAGTAGGCTGGAAGAGAAGTAAAACAGAGTGTAGGCAGGGGTTGGTGAAAGATGTGGCAAGAGAGGAGGACAGGTTATTTGCGGAGAGCCTTTGTGCCGTGCTAAGGAGTATGGACCTCATTCTCTTAGTAAGGGGGAAACTTAGGAGGAAAAAGCTTAGGAGAACAATATAATCAATATAATTTTAGAAATATTGCCATGGCAGCCCAGTGGAGATGGGAGACCTGCAAAGCTGGATGGAGGAAGCTATAGGAAAAGGTGAAGGCATGAACCAAGAAATGAGGCTGTCTAAGAGAAGATGGATTGGAAAAAATATATTTAGGAGTTAGAATCAACAGGGTATGCATGTGTGGTTGTGAAAAAGAAGGAAATAAATATGATTTCTCAAGTTCACACTTGGGTGATTAGGTAGATTGAAGGTACTGAGAATATGATGAGAAACAAGAAAGAGAAGGTTTAGAGGAGGGAGTTAGATTTTAATTTTGATACACTGAACACGAGATGCCTCTGAAACATGCCAGGCAGATGCTCAGTAGGCAATTGGAGATTGGTGTTGAGAGATAGGACACATGGATGTTGAAACCATCATCAACAGATGACAGGTAGACCACAGTTCAGTATAAGATAATCCAGAAACAGTGTTTTTTAAGCAAAGAGAGTTGTGCCGACGGAAAAGGTCAATTTTTTGTCACGTAGGTAAAAGAGATCCTCTGAAGTTTCATTTGATATCAGCATTCACACTGAAATCCTCATATTTGACAGGCTGCAGTACTATCTGGAACTGGAAGGGGCTGTCTCAGTTCAAAATTGTCTATTAATTCAAGTTCTAAAAATAACCTATTGTAATCCCACTTCATCAATAGCACATAAGCCAGTGTGCCAATGATAATGTCAGAAAACTATACTAGTGCATTATTCCTTCTTTGTGTCTGAAAATTGTATGAAAATCAATGTAGGCCTCAACATATATGAGGTGAGGAAATAGTCCTTTCTAGAAAATGTCATCCTATTATTCCTTCTTCTTCAGCGCCTACAGGAAAAAGTCTGGCAACCTCTGCTTTGGATTCAAAGCCTTACCTACCTCTCCAATGTTATTTCCCATCTCTAATTTCTTCTTATAAGCCTCATCTTCTTGCTATTTCTGAAATTAGTCCTGCTCATTTCTACCTGGGCAAGTTGCCACTGGGTTTACCTATACTCTTCCTCTCAGCCTAGCCAAATCTTTTTCCACATCAAAGTATGGCAGAAGCTTCTCCTCTTCTTTCCTAGACCTTCCTTGTCTGCTCTGGCTTGTCCTGCCCTGCCTGCTCTCTAAATGTCTTCAGCGCTTTCGGTCTTTGTTCTTCATTTAGCCCTTGCTGTCATATACTGTTTCCTCTTCTTCAAATATCTGTATGTCTCACTTCTACAGTTCATATTAGATTACAATTAGGCAGTGTTTGTGCCTCCTACTCCTTTCTTTCTGCCTCCTGCATCCTTAATAGGACTATGTAAATGGCAGTGCTCAATAAACAAGTTAATATATTTGTTTTCAAGCAAAACTAGTTTGCAGATGTCTATTTTTGCCTTGACTTTATCCTAATTTACCAAGACCAATTCTTTCCCTCACCCATGTCCCACCACCCAAACCAAATACCAATTCCAAACAAAGACTTCATGAAATATAAACTAAATGGACTGGAAACATAAAGAGTAACGCATATTTTGCTGTTTTTACAAAAATCAATTTCATTAGTCTAATATTTTTATGAACACCTTAGACTTAATATGGTTATACATTAATTCTATGATATTATTAGCCCCATTTAGCAAAATAACTCCCTGTGACCCTGGTCAGCACTGGCAGGTATCCCCTGCCCCGATAATAGATGACCCCAAATCCCCATCCCTGTCCCTAATCCGACAGGACATAATAATCTCAAAACCTCCCAACCATGAGAATATCACATCATGGGAGATACCTGTGCAATCATAAAAGAAACTTGTTGTTTTTATATTAACAAAACTGGGCAGGTAGAAAAAAATTCTTAAAGTCTTCTCTCTTACTTTTCCTCGCCCCTAAAATCAATCCTTTTGTCTATTATAACACCACTACTGTTATTATTGCTGCTTCCTCTTTTTGGTCCTCGTCTCTTACAGCTTCTTGTCCGATTCACAAGCCGAATCGCACAATCAACACCTCAGGAACATGTAGACAGAGTCTTCTTGCTACATGAACGCCAGTACCAACCTCTTCAGGACTAGAAATCAGAACCCACCGGACAGAACAGAAGGAATCCCTTCGCTGCCCCCTAACAACAGGAAGTAGCCAGACTGAGTCGACGTCCCGAATCCCCTCACCCTTCTGTTTTGCCCAGGATTCCCATTACTTAGGTCCTTCATCATGTATATATATATATATATATATAAAATCAAAGAGTTAGGAATGTTAAGAGTTTCCCCCTTACAAAGTTTGCAATGCTTAACAGGTCATAGGGCTGTGGTTCCATTCCGATTGGTTGAGCAAGGTACATCCTACCTGCAACTCCCCCACGAATGAATAAAGGAGCCATACATATCACAGTGGGAATGGAGCAGATAAGGACACTCACCCCTTCCAGGCACCATCAAACCCTCTCCCATTCCAAGAATACCCCACCTCCTAGCCTACTTGGGGAAGCCATACGTGGGAGGAATTCACTTTTACAATCCCTTATTAGCCCCAGGCTCTACTCGGTCTCTAACTCCCTCCCCACGGACTAACGGACTAACGTTTCCCTGCCTATTGATGTAGTGGATAAAGTCATATCTACCACCTTCCAGGAGTGGGCTGAAGTCTCTTTTCAGACCCCCGCCATGATGGTGGGGGGGGGGCGGGGGGCTGAAGTCTATTCTTCAGACCCCCTCCGTTGGGAGAGCTTCCCAATAAACTTTCTACCTGCCCTCATCAGTCTCCACGTCCCAGCGAGCGCCCCTTTTTCCTAACAGATATTCTATGAAAGTTTAATTAACTGGAATTCTCGGGAGGAAAGGGAACTTTTAGTTAAATAGATTTCCTGGTGAATTTTCTTATTAAGGGAAAGAGCTTCTCAACTTCAATCCTTATTAGGGAAATATTTCCATATTTCTCTACTTTCCTGATTTATTAAATAGATTGATATATACAATACAGAATTATCATTAACTAAGGACCTAGTACTACCTAAGCTCATGAATATCAATATATATTTCATTGCCCAGAACTACTTGTACAGTATAAAAAAAGGGATTGAAGTAAATCTATATCCCTTTCCAGAAGTTATTTTCCTAGATATTGTATGCATTATTGCTACTCTTTCTCTTATAAGCAGTATAAAGAAAAACTAAATGATGGTAATCTAGCTGGTATTTGACTAATTGAGGCTTTGACTTTTCTGTGAATCTGAAAGAGCTAATGCATCTTCAAGTAACTCACTTGATGAGTAGAAATCAACATCTGCCTGCCACTTTCTCCCTCTCTCTCTGTGTTAATGTATGTGTATGGGTGTGTATGTATATATTAGGTGATAATTTATACTCTTAATATTTCTAAAAATGATTTACAATAGATTATAATAAAAGCACATAACCTCATGTTCACAGGGTGGTTTCAATAAGCTAAAAGAGACATACATAGGTGAAGAGGGAGCTAATTATATCAGGAACCAGGAATGAGATAATTACTATAATTGGGCACAATTTAGCTTTTAGTTCTTGAAAATCAAGGCCCAAAGGAAAACATGTTGAACAGCTCAGTGTTTGACAAAAATATAGGTAAGGGTGGAATAGAAAGGACATTGGATTTGAAGTAGAAACCTGAATTCTAGTTTGAAACTACTAGCTGTTGAGCTAACATTTATGGAAAGTTACTTAACTTTGTTAATCTCAGTTCCTCCACTATAAAATAGGAGGTTGGACTGGACAATCTCTAAGAGATATCTTCTATCTTTAACACCGCTTCACACAAAATTCTCATGAATACTCACATCAGAAAAAGACTTCTGGCAAAATAGTTATGCTATTACCACACTTCTATTCAAAAGTATAACTATTTATGAAGAAGGGGAAATTCAACTTTCATAGTAAGCCCAAATTATTATTATCAAGGGAGAAAACAAAATTAAAAACCTTAATTATCATACTACCCTAGATTTCTTTAATTGACATACTGATTTCTCTAAACTCCAGAACACATCCAGTTACTAGTGACTATTTACTAATTGTCTTTTGACATTGCATTCTGCGTCCTCTCGAGTTATCGCCGTTGTTCAAGCACAAGTTTACTGACATTTCCAAAATAAATAAGGAGAAAAGATCCTCTTACAGATGATATTAAATTTAATTGAAAAGTTGTTTTAAAAATTATATTAGGAACGTTTTTCCATGTCATTAAAATTAAGCATTGTCTCAGAACATGCCTTTTAGTGGACATACCATATTTTATTTACTTATTTCCCTATTGTTGGCTATATTTTCTTTGTTTATTTAAATTATAATAACACACCGTTATGCTCATCTTTGTACAAAATCTTTGCCTATATCTCTGAAAGTTTCCTTAGCACAAAGTCCTAGAAGTAGAAATCATGAACCACATTCATTGTCCAATAAAAAAATGGGTGAAGGACATGAACAGGTAAATCAAAGAACCTCAGAAATTACTGAAATATATGCAGGAGCAATTGTACTCACTAATAACAAAAATAAATCTTATTGCAAAGAGAGTATTTTGTTTATCAAATTATCAAAAACTGTAAAAAGTGATACTCCACGTTTCTAAGAATGCAATGTCCTCTGCTGATGGGAACATACAATATAACATTTATAAAAAGCAATTAGCAAATCTTATCAAAAGACTTTGTATATGTGGATTATGTGAAGAAAGACTGCTAGAAATAAAGGCATAATTGGCCTTTTCAAGCTGTACTTACAGAAACTGATGATAGCGGAAAGGTCAGATGCCTTTGAACTAAAAGGGAATAAGATGTGTATATGCATTTGCTTATATGCTTTTCCCATGTAAATACTCTTGAAATTGCTGGGTATCATTCTCAGATTACTCAATGTTCAATTTCAGGAGCTGGCTATTAAATTTATAAATTATGTAACTTTTACTTTCCCAGTTTTGCTTTCTTCTTTTCTGTATTTTGACCACTCTACTGCTCAATTGGGCAAAGAAGAAGTGACCTCCAATAAAACTAGTTTGTAACTATATCTGGAAAATAGATTGATGGAGGAGATAGTAAAACTGTTGATCAATAAAAGGTGTTATGGCTCTTGGGTGATCTCTCTCATTCAGTTTAATAGCTGCGGTGACACCATCATCACCACAAACACCCATTTGAGCTTCTCTGATATGCCAAGCATGAGACTAAGCACTTGATAAGCAAGAGCTCATGTAATCTTTGCAATGAATATACTTCTGAGTTTATTCTGGGTGAAGATTTCATACATTCCAGTTAAACAACCACTCTGAAGTTCAGAAAACTTGGTCCTTATGTTGGTTCCTGCCTAGGTAGCTGTGGGACCTGGCAAAAGTCACTTAATTTCTCTGTCTTTTTATTTTCCCCTTTGTAAAATACAGATAATCATAGCTGCTGTGCCTACCTTATGGTGTCATCGTGAGGATAAAAGGAGATAATTCATGGGAGAAAATCTTGAAGGTTACAAAGCATTATTTAAAGGTACCATGTTATTATCATAATAAGTATCATCAACCTATCAAATCCTTTACTACAGAGGATATCGTCCTAATAACAGGGTTCTTGTAGCTCCCTCATTTTAACACTTTTCTCTTTGCCCTTTACTTCAAAAATCAGTGAAACACATTACATCAAATTTCCACTCCAGCAAATTAATACAGGATTTAATACCAAAGGGCAGAGTTTAATGCCAAAAAGAGAAAGTCTTGTAGATAATTTAAAACTACTCTCCTTACCAGAAACTATCAGCATTATTCATCCTTTCAAAATGTCAGCCCAAATCAAGATGAAATGTCTGAAACACCATGATAAAGACTGGCCCATATATGTAGCTTTTAAATGTTAAAGGAAAAAAAATTCTCTTTCAAAGTCACCCACCCAGAGAAATCTCTGAGCATCTTTCTTACCTACTAAACCCACATTTTAACCCTGAGAATTCTGATGTGTTATTTTCTCAAAGCTAAGAAAAGTGTCTCAAAATAAAGTTATGTTCCTAAGTATTTGTTAGCACACACTTACTGTCTACTATGACACTCCTTAGTTCAATGTAGGATCTAAAGAATCCCATAGCTAATTAAAAGCAGAGGGTAGCAATAGGAGAAGCAACTAGCATTGTGTCCTGTCTGAACATACATGAAAATGTGAATTCTTTTGAACTTTTATTTTGAAATACTCTCAAACTTACAGGACAGTTACAAAAATAATACAAACTCTATACAGAGAACTCCAACATGCCCTTAAGCCCTCCAGACACCCAGCTATATGTGCCATATCATCCACCCAACCATCTATCAATCCATTTTCTGAACACTCGAGTGTACGTCATATACATTATGCTCCTTGGATGCTTAATATTTCCATGTACATTTCCTAAGAACAAGGGTCTTCACTTATGTAGCCACCTTAATTGCAGTTTTCAAGTTCAAGAAATTAAACATATCCCAATTTTTCATATGTCTTTATAATTTCTATTTTAGTTTGCTAAAAGCTGCTAGGAGCAATATATCAGAAATGGGTTGGCTTTTATAATGGGAATTTATTAGGTTAAAAGCTTATAGTTCTCAGGCTATGAAAATGCCCAAATCAAGGCATGATCAGAGATGCATCTCACTCAAGGTATTTTTTCGGCTGCTGGCGATCCTGGACTCCTGCTACGTGGCAAGATACAATGACAGCTCTCCAGTCTGGGTGTCTGCCTTCTACTCCACGCTAACTTTCTCCCCAAGCTTATCTGTGGATGATCAGGCATATGACTTACCTCTCCTCTCTCCTCTGGGCCTTGTCTCTCTCAGCCTCTCAGGGGCCTCTTTCCTTGGCTCTGTGCTCCACTTATTCCAGCCTCTCTGTGTGTCTCTGCATGTTTCTCCCATTTATAAAAGACTTCAGCAAGAGACCAACACCCGCCCTCAGTCACAACTCACTGAAGTAATCCAATTAAAGGCCCCTCAACTGAATCCAATCCAATCAAAAGGTCCACACCAACAGGAATGGAATAAGCTTTCCTTGGATCCACAAAAAGCTTCGAACTGTCACGTCGTCCTTTTGAGCATTTTCTCCTCCCTAGCTAGACCCCATCCTGGAGCCTGTATTGCATTTAATTGTCATTATCTCGTTAGTTGCTTTCTTTCTTTCTTTTTTTTTAATGTACTGGGGCCAGGGAGTGAACCCGGGACCTCGTATGTGGGAAGCCCGCACTCAACCACTGAGCCACATCGGCTTCCCAGAGTTGGTTTTATCATTTGTTTTGCTTGTTGTTTGTTTTTTTTCAGGAGGCCCCAGGAACTGAACCCAGGACCTCCCATGTAGGAGGCGGGTGCTCAACACCTTGAACCACACCTGCTCCCTTTCTTTTCTAATTAATTGGGGAACATATACACAGCATAAATTTCCCATCTCAACCATTACCAAGCAAACTGTTCAGTGGGATTAATCCCATTCACAATATTGCAGTGCCCTCACCACCTTCCATGACTAAAACTTTCCCATCTCCCCAGACAGAAACCCTATACCCATTTTACATAACTCCCCATTTACCCTGACTTCTACCCCTGGCAACTTGTATTCTAATTTCTGTTTCTATGAGTGTGCATGTTCTCTAGTATTCTCTTCATAGTTAACCTGCTTTAATTTAATAGCCTAAATCTAGAACAATCTCGTTTGCTTTGATACCAACTGCAACAGTACACACAAACTACGTTCCCATGCCCCAACTGGCCATCCACTTTTATGTAGCTCATGCCACAAATTACATGTTTATACATTATGAGTCCCAAACCACTGGTTTCTCATTGCATTTTATGCATCTGCCTTTTAGATCCTATAGGAACTAAAAAGTGGAGTTATAAACCAAAAATATAATAGTACTGGCATTTTTATTTACCCATTGTTACCCTTATCAGACATTTTTATTTCTTCATGTGGCTCTGATCTATTGTCTATAGTCCTTTTCTTTCAACCTGCAGAACACTCTCTAGCATCTCTAATAGGGCTGGCCTAGTGGTGAGGACCTCTTCAGTATTTGTTTATCTGGGAATGTCTTAATTTATTTCTGATTTTTGAAAGACAGTTTTGCTAGATATAGAATTCTTCTTTGACAGTTTTTTGCTTTCAGCACTTTAAATATGTCATCCCACTGTTTTCTTGCCTCCATAGTTTCCAGTGAGAAATTAGTACTTAATCTTATTGAGGTGCCTTTGTATGTGACATATTGCTTCTCCCCTTACAGCTTTCAGCAGGCTCTCTTTATCCTTAGCATTTAAAATTTTGATTATAATATGTTGCAGCATAAGTCTATTTTGGTTTATCATCTTTGGAATTTGTTGAGGGTCTTGGATGTATATACTTATGTCTTTCATTAAATTTGGGAAATTTTCAGCCACTATTTCTTTGCTCCTTTCTCTCTCTCTTTTCCTCCTGGGACTCCTGCAATGCGTATAGTGGTACACTTGATGATGTCCAACAAGTTTCCCACGCTTTTTTCATTCTTGTTTTTTCTGTTCCTCTGACTGAATGATTTCAATGTCTTATATTCAAATTCTGTGATTCTTTCTTCTGCCAGCTCCAATCTGTTGTTGAACTCCTCTAGGGATTTTTAAATTTCTGTGACTATGGTTTTCAGCTCTGTTTGTTCCTTTACATAATTTCCATCTCTCTATTGATATTCTCTTTGTGTTCATCTATCATAATCCTGATTTCCTTTAGTTATTTTTTTAGAACCTGAGTTTTCTTTATTATCAATTTTATTGACACATATTCATAAACCATACAATCCATCTAATGTGTACAATGTCATTTGGCATAATCACTGAGTTGTACATTCACCACTGCAATCGATATTAGAGCATTTTCATTATTCCAAAAAGGAAAAAAAACCCTACACTTTAGTAGTCACCTCCCAGTACCTCTATCCTTCCCCTGCCATAAATAACTGCTAATTATTTCTGTCTCTATACATTTATTTATATTTACATTTTGTATAAAAGGAGTCTAACAATATATTAATATGTAGTACTTTGCATCTAGTTTCTTTCACTTAGCATACTTCCTTTTTGACCATTGATAAAAGAATATTAATATTTTGCTATACCCTACAGTCCATAGTTTTCTTTGGTTGTATTTTTACCCAAATAGCACCCTATTATTAACAACTTGTAACTTTAACATACATTTATTCTGTTTCAGAGAAAAGCCTTCTTATATATCCATTATTAACCATACTGATTTTCCACAAGAGGGTTTGCCATGGTATACAGTCCCCTGTAACATTTTCTTAGTTTTCCTTCTAGTGATATATGCAAACTTATACTTTCCCTTTCAACCATTATCATACTTAAATATTAGTGCTTCTAATTACAAACACTATAATGTGCTTTCAGCATTTCTATCCATTACCAAACATTTCCAAGCAACGTTTTTTACCAATGTTGCACAGATTAAGTCTCAGCTTTCCATTCTCTAACCACATTCTACTCTCATGACTTATGTTCTAGGTATTAACTCCATGAGTTTGCTCATTATATTTATTTGATAATAGCAAAATCACACAATATTTCTTCTTTTGTGCCTGGCTTGCTTCACTCAACAGAATGTCCCCCAGATTCATCCATGTTGTCCTATGCTTCACGATTTCATTTGTTCTTACAGCTGAGTAATATTCCATCATGTCCATCAGTTGATGGACACCTGGGTTGTTTCCATCTTTTGGCAATAGTGAATAATGTTGCTATGAACATTGGTATGCAGATCTCTATTCGTGTCACTGCTCTCAGTTCTCCTAGGTATATATTCAGTAGAGATATTGCCGGGTCACATGGCAGATCTATATTTACCTTCCGTAGGAAGCCTTCCACAGTGGCTGTATGAGTCTACATTCCCAGCAACAGTGAATAAGTGTTCCTCATTCTTTACATCCTCTCTAACACTTGTAGTTTTCTGTTGTTCTTTTTTGAATAGTGGCCATTCTAATAGGTGTGAAATGATATCTCATTCTAGTTTTGATTTGCATTTCCCTAACAGCTAGTGCTATTGAACATCTTTTCATATGTTTTTTCACCATTTGTATTTCCTCTTTGGAAAAATGTCTATTCTTTTGACCATTTTTTAATTGGATCATTTGTCATTTTACCATTGAGTTGTAGGTTCTCTTTATATATCATGGATATTAAATCCTTGTCAGATATGTGATTTTCAAATATTTTCTCCCATTGAGTCAGCTGCCTTTTTATCCTCTTGAAAAAGTCCTTTGAGGTGCAGAAGGGTTTAAATTTGAGGTGGTCTCATTTAGCTATCTTTTCTTTCATTGTTTGTGCTTTGGGTGTGAGGTCTAAGAACCCACCTCCTACTACCAAATCTTGAAGATGTGTTCCTATATTACCTTCTAGGAGTTTTATGATCCTGTCTTTTGTATTTAGGTCTTTGATCCATTTTGAGTTGATTCTTGTATAGGGAATGAGATAGGATATTTGTTCATTCTTTTGATTATGGACATCCAGTTCTCCCAGCACCATTTGTTGAAGAGACTGTTCTATCGCAGTAAAGTGGATTCAGTAGGCTTAAAAAAATCAGTTGACTGTATAGGTGAAGGCCTATTTCTGAACTTTCAATTTCATTCCATTGATCAAAGTGTCTCTCTTTATGCCAAATTCATGCTGTTCTGACCACTGTAGCTTTGTAACATACATTAAGGCCAGGAAGCATGCATCTTCTGACTTTGCTCTCCATTTTTAGGATATTTTTGGCTATTTGGGGCCCCTTCCCCTTCTAAATAAATTTGGCATTGACTTTTCTATTTTTGTAAAGTAGGCTGTTGGAATTTTGATTGGGATTGCATTGAATCTATAAATCAATTTGGGTAGAATTGACATCTTAATGATATTTAGTCTTCCAATCCATGAACATGGAATGTCCTTCCATTTGCTTAGGTCTTCCTTGATTTATTTTAGCACTGCTTTGTTGTCTTCTGAAATAGGTCCTTTATATCCTTGGTTAAATTAATTCCTAGAAATATTTGATTCTTTCTGTTGCAATTGTAAATGGAATTTTTTTCTTGATTTCCTCCACAGATTGCTCATTACTAGTGTATAAAACCACTACTGATTTTTTTTGTGTTCATCTTGTAGCCTGCCACTTTACTGAACTCATTTATTAGCTTTAGTAGCTTTGTCATAGATATTTTGGAATTTTCTAAATAAAAGATGGTGTCATCCGCAAATAGTGACGGTTTTACTTCTTTTCCAGTTTGGATGCCTTTTATTTCTTTTTGTTGCCTAGTTGCTCTAGCTAGAACATCTTGTAAAATATTTAATAACAGTAGTGACAGTGGGCATCCTTGTCTTGTTCCCAATATTAGAGAGAAAGCGTTCAACCTTTCCCCATTGAGTATGATGCTAGCTGAGGGTTTTTCATATACGCCCTGTATCATGTTAAGGAATTTTCTTTCTATTTCTATCTTTCAAAATGTTTTTATCAAGAAAGGATGCTGGATTTTGTCAAATGCCTTTTCTGTGTCAGTCAAGATGACCATGTATTTTTTTTTCCTTTGATTTGTTAATGTGCTATATTACATTAGTTGATTTTCTTGTGTTGAACCACTCTTGCATATCAGGAATAAAGCCCAACTGATTGTGCTGTATAATTCATTTAATATGGCGTTGAATTTGATTTGCAAGTATTTTGTTAAGAATTTTTGCATCTATATTCATTAGACATATTGGTCTATAATAACCCATTCTTTTTTTTTTTTTTTTTTTTTTTACCGGGAGGTCCCGGGTATCGAACCCGGGTCCCTCCATATGGGAGACGGACGCCCAACCATTTGAGCCACATCCGTCCCCCAATAACCCATTCTTATAGTACCTTTATCTGGTTTTGGTTAGGGTGATATTGGCTTTATAAAAGGAGTTGGGTAATTTGTCCCTTCTCTTCAATTTTTTTGAACAGTTTAAGTAAGATTGGTAATCTTTTTGAAATACTTGGTAGAATTCACCTGTGAAATCATCTAGTCTTGGACTTTTCTTTGTTGGGAGATTTTTTTTTATGGTGGGGGGGTGGGAACCAGGAAATGAACCTGGGACCTCGTATGTGGGAAGCCGGTACTCAACCACTGAGCCACATCGACTCCCCTGAGTTTTTTGTTTGTTTGTTTGCTTGTTGTTTGTTTTTTTGTTTTTAGGAGGCACCGGGAACCAAACCCAGGATCTCCCATATGGGAAGCAGGCACTCAACTGGTTGAGCCACATCTGTTCCCCTGTTGGGAGACTTTTGATGACTGATTCAATCTCTTTACTTGTGTTGATTTGTTGAGGTCTTGTATTTCTTCTAGAGTCAATGTAGGTTGTTAATGCATTTCTAGGAGTTTGTCCCTTTTGTCTAGGTTGTCTAATTTATTGGCATAGTTTTTCATAACATTCTTTTATGATCCTTTTATTTCTGTGGCTCATAAAAGAATGTTATAAATTGTGTTCTCATGTTCATTCATCTTGAGAAATTTCCTAATTTCTCTTGCAATTTCTTCTTTGACTGTTTGAATGTGTTGTTTAGCCTCCATATATTCGCAAAATTTCACCTTTCCCATCTATTATTGATTTCCAGTTTCATTCCATTATGATCAGAGAAAGTGATTTGTATAATTTCAATATTTTTTAATTTCTTGAGACCTATTTTATGACCCAACATATGATCTATCCTTGAGAAAGAACTATGAGCACTTGAGAAGAATGTGTATCCTGATTTGAGGTGCAATATTCTGTATATGTTTGTGAAGTCTAGCTTGTTTATCATAACAAGTTCTCTGTTTCTTTGTTGATCCTCTGTCTACTTGTTATATCTATTGACGTGAGTGGCATATTGAAGTCTCCAATTATTATTGAAGAGACATCTATTTCGCCGTTCAGTTTTGTCAGTTTGCCTTATGTATCTTGGGCAAATTAGTTAGGTGCATAAATATTTATGATTGCTATTTCTTCCTGGTGGATTGCCTCTTTTATTAACATATAATGGTCTTCTGCATCTTTTATCATCTTTTTTTGCATTTAAGGTGTGTTTTGTCTGATATTAGTATAGCTACCCCTCTTCTTTTGTTGGTTACTATTTGCATGAGATATCTCTTTCCAGCCTTTTACTTTCAGCCTATTTGTATTCTTGGGTGTAAGGTGGGTGAGTCTTTTATAGACAACATATGGATGACTCTTTTTTTTTTTTTTTTTTTAATCCAAACTGTCCACCTGTGTCCTCTGATTAGGGAGTTTAATCCATTAACATTCATTGTTATATATAGACATACTGTATAGACACTACTTACTTTGACCATTTTATCCTTTGGGTTTCATATGTCATATCTTATTTTTGTCTGTCTTTTTACCCTTTTGTGACCCTTTCTGGTATTCTTCATTTCTGCAGTCTTCTCCAAGTCTCTTTCTTGTCATTTCCTTTCAGGCTATAGAACTCCCTTTAGCATTTCTTGTGAAGCTGGCCTCTTGTTTACAAACTCTCTTAGTTTCTGGTTATATGTTACTCTTTTAAACTCACTCTCATTATTGAAGGACAGTTTTACCAAATAAAGACTTCTTGGCTGGTAGTTTTTCTCTTTCAGTATCTTAAATATATCATACCACTGTCTTCTCACTTCCATGGTTTCTGATGAGAAATCCATACTAAATCTCACTGGATGTCTCTTGTATGTAATGGATCACTTTTCTCTTATAGTTTTCAGAATTCTTTTTCTTCTGAATAACAAGTGCTCTCGTTCAGGGCTTATCCATATAATGAATTAAGAGACTAGCTCCAGGCCAAAAGTGTAGGGGCCTCCCTGAGCATGAGTTTGTCTTAGGTAAGCAAATATGGCTTTTGGAATTCTCCCTTTTACACGATTCTGAATGCCCCCTCTTCCCTGGGAAACAGGTACTGCACTGTGTATTTTACTGCCAGCAATCCCTTGCCCCAGGATGCACAACTTGAATGTTCTCCCACAGCATTCTGGAGAGTTGCCTTTAGCACACAGGGCAAGTTCTGGGTTAATGAGTCCCTCAGGCCACCACCAGACAGATTGGGCCAGACATACATGCTCCCAGTATGTGCATGAGGTTTACTCTGCTCCCTCTGGGACTGAGACCAAGAAATGCATTGGGAGAGTAGGCTGGCTCCACACCAAGCAAATGAGGGGATGGGGAGAAGCCAGCCAGGATGCCAGGAGATCCTACCACTCCTAAGTAGCCTTTTCTTGATTTGGAGCTTACCCTGTTACTGCCGTCCTTTAACTGTTTTCTGGATCTTTGAGAAAGGTGTTTCTGCCAGCTCTTGCTGGTTGTTCAGAGCTTCTGTGGGGTCAGGGCCCTGAATCATCTCACTCCTCCATCTTGACTGGGGCAGGGTCAATATTTATTTTTAACGAGTGTTTGGGACAGGTAAATTCTAAGTCTCAGATTCTGGAGACCATCACACAGTCTCTAAGATCCTGCCTAGACAATTTCTGTGTGACTATTCCATCGCAAAGTCCAGTCTCTCCACTGAAAGACTTTGGTACCTGTATTAGTGAGCCAAAGAAGTGCTGATGCAAAATACCAAAAATCTGTTGTCTTTTATAAAGGGTATTTATTTGGGGTAGAAGCTTACAGTTACCAGGCCATAAAGCGTAAGTTACTTCCCTCACCAAAGTCTATTGCCACATGTTGTAGCAAGATGGCTGCCGACATCAGCCAGGGTTCAGGCTTCCTGGGTTCCTCTCTTCCCAGGGCTCGTTTCTCTGTGGGCTCAGCTGCTCTGCTTTCTCCACAAGGCCAGCTGTAGAATATCAGGTGAATGGCTCTGTCTCTATGCCTCCGCCTGTGTTTAATGGAGACTTCTCTCCTTCCTCACATATCTGCTACTCTGTGTGTTTACTTCCTGGACTCCAGGATCAAAACTCCAACTTTCTCTTCTGCCATGTCATTTTCTCTGTGAGTCCCCTTGGTGGGCGGGGAGTCAATGTCCTACTGACGTGGCCCAATCAAAGCCTTAATCATTTTTTAATCAAGTAAAAGTGAAACCTCTGAATCAGATCCAATCTAATATGACCAGAGGGACAGACCAGTTCACAAACATAATCCAGTATCTATTTTTGGAATTCATAAACAATATCAAACTGCTACAGTAACCAAGACCAACTTTCCCCCCACCTCATAGCCAGTATAAGAAAACGCCTGTTTGTTGCTCTCATCCCTGCTCTACTCCTGACGGATGGGTCCATGTGTCCCTACCTGAACTTTTATCTTGGGGACTATTCAGGTCTGGGTTGGGGGAACATAAAATGACCCTGAAGAAGGAGTTTTGATCAGTTCTTAGTTCCGATCTTGTGCTAGCACCTCTCGCTGGCTCCCACCTCCTGACCCTGTGCAGCCCTGCCTGTTGCTGGAGCTCCCAGCTCCTTTATATTCCTGATTTCTTGCTGCCTGCTACTGTCCTTGTCTTGCACTGTGAGTGCCCACTTTGCTGTCTGCTTATATTCTCCTTGCAGGCCCTTGGCAAATGTTCAACGACATGGGCATACATCTTTGTCTTGCTGACCAGCTGCTTGGTCTGAGTATCTGGCACTGACCCCTTTTAGGGAAGGAGCTGGTCACCATGTGAAGCCAGCCTGAGGTTTGCAGTAGAAGGTGAGAGGAAGAACCTAGCAAGACAGCCTGGGGTGGGCAACAGTGATTCACATGCAGGGCCTGGGTTTCTTCCACTATACTCTGCAGTCTCTCCTAAAAATGCCTCACATTAATCTACACTGGGTAGATGATTATTTTCAGTCTACATTCTCTGATGTCATGCTTTTTTCTTTTCTTAAGTATGTTTCAACCTGTGCATAATTGACTCAGTGTCCTCAATGTACATTTTATTATTATTAAAATAATGACTAAATTTTTATAGCACTGTGCATTTATAAAACACTTATCATTGCATTTAATTCTCTCAAATTACAGTGAAGCAAATACTATTGTTACTATTATTTTGTTGCTATAATACAGATATAGGAAGGTTAAATATCTTATCCATAATTTGCCCTTAAACCCAGAATTTGTCTCCAAAACATGAGCTTTTTGAGCTTTTCCCATTATTCTGCATTTAACTAAAAAAAAAAAAAGTAAAATTATATGAGGAAACAGTATTAGATTTTTCTCTCTTTCATTTCTGGGTACATAAAATATTTAAGTACAGAAGCAAGAATGTAATCTCTGTTGTTTATATTTGGTTACATGAACATTTGCTTGTTTTGTTATTTCTGGATGTTTTTGCTAACCACTTTAGTGGCGATCTCTACTTTTTTTTCTGTCTAGTTTTGAGACCATTCTTCCCCTATTCCTATTCCCTGCAGCCTGGGGTTTACAATCAGATCCCCACTTTCTAACTTGGCAAGGAGAATGGACATGTGACCGAGGTCTGTCTATTTCAAGGACTCCATATCCCCATCCACAGCTCCTGTGATGGGCCATGACACATGCTGGACTAATCAGGGTTTTTTCTCAGCACTTTTCTGATAGAACTACAAGGTAGACTGCTTCTTGCCTCTGGGCTCATGTGCTGGAAGGATAGAGACCTGGGGGTCCATTGGTTATCTTCCTGACCATGTGGAAGATGCTGTTTGCAGTGAGATTGAATGAGAGAAGGACATAGAATGAAGTAGAGCTGAAGAAAGATTAAGGGGAAGGGAAAGCAGGAAAGCAAAAAGATAGAGGGAGAAAAGGAGAGAGGGAGAGAAACATGCGCAACCAAGGGCATTGTTTGAGTCCCTGGACACAGCTATGCCTGATGACAAACCCACCTCTGTCCATCCCAGATATGTAGGTTAGACTCTCCCTATTTTGTTTATTCTATTTTAAGCTGGATTCTGTCCCATAAAACTGAAATACCCTGATGAACATATGTACATCTTTTGCTATAGTTACCTTTCTATTTTTCTCTGAGCGCTTCCTTGTGCCACACATTGTGAACAAGGACAAGGTCTTTGCCCTTGAGGAGCTCCTTGTCTGGTTCAGGCACACTGACATACAAATATCAATATGATTATGGCAGAAAATGAATGTCAGTCCATGGGCTGCATTCAACTAGCAGCATGCTGATTTATGGAGGAGATCTCACCCTTGTATTTTCCAAGGAATAATTTTGAGGCCTTGCTTTTTCTCTGGCCCACTGAAAGTGGAGTCTGATACAATTTGGAGATATATAAAACTTTCATAGGTTGGCAACCACAGAGATCAGGGTAAATCAATAGAGGCAATGATAGGAAGATGCATGGTCTGGTGAGTAAAGCAATGATCTGGGAATAGAGGGACCACTCTGGCAATTCCCTGCACAGCCTACTATTTCACTGCGTCACCAGGCTGGTAGCTCAGCCTCACAAATCAGCATAATATCTACTCAGGAAATTATAATGCTTATTCTGCTTTCACATTCTCCAAATGCCCATTGAAAAGGATGACGTTATTCTCTCACAGTCAATACTACTGGAAAAAAACACTTAGAACCAAACTAGGTGGCATTGGCATTGGTTGTGCTAAAAAAGATATTGGATTCAACCTGAGTTACAGCTGACCAAAGCACTAAGTCTCAACCTTTGTGGCTGTAGTGAGAGGCAGAAGGGGAAAGATGGAAAGCCCGCCTTGGAGGTGAACATGCAAAGGTTAGACAAAGTAGAAACTAAGAGCTGTGCCTATCTGTTGACACTCAGTGAATCTGCAGTGTTTCTGTAACAGATCCACAGAATGGGTGGAGAGGGGTAGAGAATAAAAGTGGTAAATGAAGAGATCCAAGCACTTGGGACAAGGGTTGACCTGGCTGCCTCTCAAATTGAAGATCTCTGAGTACCTCATTCATGGGGAAACCTGTAGAGGAGGGAAGAGACCTGTGTGTGGAAGGTGGGGAGGGGGCAGTTGCCTGCCCTCAGGAAGTGGGTGGGCTTGTCCTGCATTGGATCGGCATATTTTGATGTTATTGCAAAGATGATCTCACTGAGATTTCACTTAGAGAACTGAAACATATTTTGGAACATGGCCTGAATCAGCCCAAGCAAATCATATGTGGCAGCAACTAACTCCCCAAAGCATAATTCTTTTAGTCCTTTCAGCCTCAAGAGTTACAGGCCCAGCTTGAGTCTGAACTCCCTGACACCTTCTAGTCATTCCATTGCATAGTGATCTCTCTGAAAAAAAAATGATGCCAAGAAAACGGAGACATTGCCTTATGATTCTTTATATACCCACATCAGAACCTTGCAGATACTTGGTGCTAAATATTTGGTGACTAATGGAATCAAATAACAATAATTCCAAAAATAATAACTACTATTTGTTAAGGGCTTGCTATCATGCCATGTGTTGATAGATGTTTTGCATATGTTTATTTTCATTTTATACTCATATAGCATTTACAATAAGCCAAAAATTGTTTCAAGCACTTTAAAATAGTAGTTTTTAAAATTCTTATTATTATCCTATGAAATAGGTATTAATTATTATTCCAATTTTAGGGGTAGGAAAACTAGGGCGCAGAAAGGTTATAGTTGCCTAAGACAACATACCTGGTAAGGTGAAGAGCCAGGATCGGATCCAGGTAGGACTCCGGAGATCATGCTCTGTGGCCTCTCATTGTCCCAACAACTCTAAGAGGAATTTGCTCCCATTTTATAGAAATGAGACACAGGCTCAAAAGAGATAAGCTTTTGATTCAAGGTCATACTGTTTATAAGCTGCACGTTAGAAAAGCGCACATGGTTCTTGAAGCGTGGTCCCAGGACCTGCAGTTTCAGCATCCCAGGGGAATTTGTTAGAACTGCGAAGTCTAATGCCTGAGCTCAGACAGAATCTCTAGGCCCAGGCCCAGCAATCTGGCTCTTAGCAAGCCCTCCAGGTGACACTGATGCACACTGAAGTTTGAGACTCTCTGCCCTTGACCATGAGCCTCTTCTACCTGAGAATAAAACACAGCAACAATCAACAGCTCTAGCAGTAGGAGTGGCTGCTGGTCCTTTACGGGAGTGGGTTTGTACAAAAATACTGATATGTGGGTTGAAAACTGCAAAAGCATTGAGAAAATAGACAACTTTATTGACTGGTAGAAAACAGTCTGATGTTCTCTCACCCCACAAATCTTTTTATATTGCAGTTAAATTCAATTTTCATCAGTTGCCAAAAGTAGTCCTCTGACTCCAAATGAGTGAATGGGTTTTCAGTATCTTCTTCAGGTGATGGAAAAATCAACCCTTCTCTTGGTAAGTTTCTGTGCGTTTTTGCTTATAGTCTAATGATGAGTGGCCTCTGGTTGCCAGCAAGGTTGAAATGCTCTCAGTGACTCTAGATTTTCCTGGGTTGAATCACATGAATCAGGTATTTCAAGCATAACCATACGTTGTTTGAAGGTATTTTGAAGCTACCTACACACTCCCCACACAAAGTCAGTTTATCACATTCAGATACTTTTCTCTTTGATATTTCCTGGGTGACTGATTTTAGAACTTTATTCTTCTCTAAGGTGATGTGATAAACAGCCAACTTTCTCTCCAGCCTTCAGGGGCTCATTATCCAGTCTAGATTATTCAAGGTCTTTGAAACTTCTATTTATTCTGGCTCTTTATCTCCCAAGCTTGTCCCTGCTCATTAGCACCTCCCCAGAGGATGCAAAAGGGAAATAAAAGAGCTTATGTGCTCACGAGATACTTGCAGTGATAGGGCCAATTGTGAAGTACTCAAAGATTATCTCTTCTACCTTTCAACCTCCTCATCGGTAATATTTTATTTTCTATTATTTACAACTGACACACTAAAAGGTAAATGGCCCAAGAATAAAATCAAATAATTCAAAGAAAGATCTCATGGTATTAATTTATGGAAAACAAAATGTACTATCAAGTATATGTTAATTTAAATAACTATGGGATTGAATTATGTTAGCAAAGGTTTTTTGGGTTTTTTTTTTGGAGGTACCAGGGAATGAACCCAGGACCTTCACATGGGAAGCAGGCACTCAACCACTGAGCTATACTGGCTCCCAGCAAAAATTTTTTAATTAAGACAATTAGCAAAGTTTTTTTTTTTTTTTTTTTTTTTTTTTAACGATAAAGACTGATGGTAGTGAGGATGCAATGAAAGTGATATCACATAATTTGTCCTTATAAGAAAAAAATGATTAAGCATTCAGAAAATAATATGGAAATATGTATCAAGAGCCTTCTAAAAGTGTTCATCCTTTTTGACCTGGTGATTCCACGTCAGGAACAAATTATCATA
The DNA here is from genome assembly GCA_026826555.1 of Tolypeutes matacus. NCBI lineage: Eukaryota > Metazoa > Chordata > Mammalia > Cingulata > Chlamyphoridae > Tolypeutes > Tolypeutes matacus. The sequence continues at coordinate 30,587,774 of JAKSZT010000049.1, forward strand.
AATTCAGGAAACTTTTAGGTCCAACTGTGTTTTTACAGCATTAATTATAACATGGATGATTATAAATAGTCTAGATGTCAACAAGGAGATAGCTAAATTTTGGTAAATTCTTTCAATGCAATATTATGTAACTATTAATAATGATGTTTACACAAAGTAATTGTAGAAATTTGTAGAATATCATAGTAGGCAAAAAGTTTGAAATACAAATTTAATTATTATAATAGTATAAAAGTGAACCCATTCTTAGAAAAAAATACAAGAAAACATACTAAAATATTAATAGCAATTGTCTGCTGGTATTGGGTATATGTAATATTATAAAAAGTCCTTTTTCTATTTTCTGTGTTCTATATTATTTTTACAATTGGAAAATAAATGATAAAAATTAATGAAGAATCTAAAATTATCCTGGCACCAGTATTGGGAATTGGAAGCAACATAATAAATACACCACCATCTTAACAGGTGTGAGATGCCATCTGTTTTGGGAGAAGACCTGTGTATTGGTCAGCCAAAGGGAGTGCTGATGCAAAATACCAGAAATCGGTCGGTTTTTATAAAGGGCACTTATTTGGAGTAGAAGCTTACAGTTACCAGGCCATAAAGCATAAGTTACTTCCCTCACCAGTCTATTGCCACGTGTTGGAGCAAGATGGCTGCCGATGTTCAACCTTCCTCTTCCTCTTATGGCACCATTGTCACGCTCTCTAGGCTTTGTCTCTTTCCCTGGGGCTTGATTCTCTCCGGGCTCAGCTGCTTGGTCTCTCCACAAGGCCAGATGCAGACTATCAGGCGGATGGCTCGTCTCTTTTCCCGAGGCCTTTTCTCCTTCCTCATCACCACACTCCTCTGTGTGCTTACTTCCCAGGACTCCAGCTCAAAAGCTCCAAACTCCCTTCTCTGCGGTGCAGTTTCTCTATGAGTCCCCACCCACCAAGGGAGTGGGGATGCAACGTCCTACTGACGTGGCCCAATCAAAGCATTAATCATTATTTAATCAAGTAAAAGTAAAACCTCTGAATCCAATACACCCTAATATGCCCAGAGGAAAAGACCAGTTTACAAACATAATCCAATATCTAATTTTGGAATTCATCAGTAATACCAAACTGCTACAACCTGTAAACAAACGCTTACCATCTAATGTGGGTAGAGACTGAGAGCTATGGGCATGCCATAGCAGAGGGTATTAATTATGATCTGGGAGTGAAAGAAAGCTGCATGGAAGAGATGAATTTTTTTACTTTGGGCACTACTTGCTTTTGTCCTGTGCATTTATTATTTCCATTACTACATCTGTCTGAAAACCAGTCTCGGTGCCAATGAATAATTAATAGCAATAGCAATAAATAATACAATGGTGACCTAAGCCTAGAGAAGGCACAAGCAAAAGCTTCAAGCTGTGAGAAAAATTGAAGCTATGCATCTTTCCCGTGACGAAGGCACCTAACTTGGCACCCGTGTGACCTCTGCCAAAACAGAGCTCAGAATCTTCCCAGCACATTGGCTTCTAGGAGGAGATCATGAGGAGAGCAGTATCTCATGCTCTAAATCCAAGGGCTGAGGTTGAAGGGACCAGACAAGATGGGATAACATGGTCAGGGTTTATGCTGTAAAGATTTTGTGTCCTCCTTTCCAAGCTTATATGTCGTGATGGGTGTGCTACAACCAATTCTATACCAATATATCTTGACTCTGGATGTCAGCTAAAGTGTTTGGAAGCACCTGTCTGGGAAAAGGTGGTGCATGGGCAGAGAAGCACAGCAGCAGCTTCTGGTGGTCAAGTTCTGATGTTTTGGGTCATGAAGGCCCAAATCTCCCAGGGAATCCCAGGCAGCTTTGGATCAGGCAGCCCAGAGATCAAATTCTGCTCTGCTACTTGACACAAAAGCTTGGGTAATCTGCTTGATCCCTCTGAGACTAACTTTTTCCTCATAAAATGGGATTGATGATATTGACCTTGTGTAATCACAAGTACACAAAGCACTTGGGAAAATCCTTGGTTCATGGTGGACACTCATTACATGTTCATTTTCTTTTTAATTCCTACCATACTGTAATCAGAAGTCTTCAGTGGAGAATGACTCCAACATCTACCTTCTTAACAGTGACAAGAGTAGGGGTCAGAAACTTTCTAAAAATCCAAATACCAAGTTTTCCTCTTTATAACTGCATGATTATGGGTCCTTTGGCTGTCCACATAACAGCACTAAGAGTTTTTTTTTTTTTTTTTTTTTAAACACATTTATATAGCATTAAAATATTATTAATTACATCCTCATATAAGCCAGTTAGGTAGGTACTATTTTTATTCCCATTTTTGAAGAAATTGAAGCACAGAGAAGTTAAGTCATTTGCCCAAGGTGACAGAGCTAGTGAGTAGTAGAGCTGGGATTTGAACTCAGGTCGTATGAATCCAGGGTCTGTGCTCTGTGGTCTCTATGCTAGGCAGCTCCCTAGAACACTCTAATAATATACTTTGGCTGTGATTAGTCTTAAAGAGAAGCCTTTATCTGGGACCTCAGAGGCTTTAAGTCACATGCTACTTAGGGAACTTATAATTTATCATCTGGAAACATGTCTGAGAGTGAAAGGGAGCCCTATTGCTAATGCCCCTAGGACTACAGATGTACCTTAGACTGTCCTGGGCACACCAGGGCCAGATACAACTGGGACTTGCGGTACCTGTATCATCGTTCCCCTGACTTTACCTATCTTAGCCTAGATTTTTACTCACCCTTGGGCGAGGTGACTTGTTAGGTTACTTAATGGTTAGGTGCCTGATTGGCTCTGCCTCCATTCATACGTGTTAGGACAGCAGATACAACCAAAGTTGTCTCTCATTCAGACTAATTTACAGGCTAAGCTCATAAAACATGCCCTTCTGCTAATAGGGTTTGGCTATCAGGATTTTCATGGAGTACCTGGAGGGATGCTACAGAAGCACAGGTGTCACTTTGAATGGCAGCATAATAGCCAAGCCTCCTCAGAGCTCCTCCTTGGTCAGGTTACACAAGGGCCAGGAGTGAAGGAGTCCTTGGTTTTCTGGGGGTGCCTGAACAGAGTTAACTTAGTTGCTGTATTAGTCAGCCAAAAGGGTAGCTGATGCAAAATACCAGAAATCTGTTGGTCTTTATAAAGGGTATTTATTTGGGATAGAAACTTACAGTTACCAGGTCATAAAACATAAGTTTCTTCCTTCACCAAAGTCTGTTGCCATGTGTTGGAGCAAGACAGCTGCTGACATTTGCCAGGTTTCAGGCTTCTTGGGTTCCTCTCTTTCAGGGGCTCCATTTCTCTCTGGGCTCAGCTCCTGTTTCCTCTACAAGGTCAGCTCTAGACCATGAGGCTTTCTACACTTTGCCTCTCTTCACAACGCCAGCTGTGAACTGTCAGGTGAATGGCTCGTCTCTTTCCCTGGGGCCTGCTCTCCTTCTTCATCAGAACTCCAACACCAAAAACTCCAACTCAGTCCTTTGCCATGTCTTTTATCTTTGAGACTCCACCCACCAAGGGGCAGGGCTCAACACCCTACTGACGTGGCTCAATGAAAGCCCTAATCATAACTTAATCATGCCCAGATGAACAGATCAGTTTACAAGCATAATCCAATATCTATTTTTGGAATTCATAACTATATCAAACTGCCTCAGTTGCTCTGTAAATCTGCCTGCAGTTGTCCAAAGTTGTCCCCATATCCCAGCTGAGGTCTCACTGTCTGTCCAGGGTTTCTGTAGGAACTCTTTCCACTAGAGGCCACCTACCTAGCATTCAATTATTTTGATTTAGACCACCGTCCCTCTTCATACCTGGTAGGTACTCCACCATCCAGCCTCCTGTATTTGCACAAGCTGTACATCCTGCCTCAAATTCTCACTATTTCCTCTTCTTTAATGATTGTTTTTCAGTTCTGCAAAGCCCAAGTCTGTCCCATCTTCTATAACTACCTCTATCTCTCTTTCTCTAAATTCCCTTAATGCCAAATCACTACTACATAATTTAGTTGATTATTTATCTCTTTGGGCTATAGCAATCATTAAGTACAATTCCCTTGACTTAAAAATAGGGAAGAGACTCTTTGGGTTCTAAAATGCTGTAATAACTTTCTTAGATTTATTTACTGTATATGTCCTGCCTAAATATTAATCTCCTTTATGTCATGGTGATATCTTCATTTTTTTCTCTTTTATCTTCTAGGAACTCTATAACTCAGCTCTGGGCAAACCATAGGGCTTATATATTATTGGTTTGACTAGTTTGAGTTCTTAATCCTGACCTGGTGCCCTAACAGCCCTAGCTAGTTCTCTGCCACAGCTTACTTCTTGGCGACTAGAACATCATGGTCTACAGACTGCCTTAGGGCTCCTGCAACTCTTAGAAAATTTTCAACAGAAAACAAAACAGGTCATTACTGCAGCTTCTACACAAAGCTTAAGGCACTGTGCTTTCCTCTAAACTCAAATGTCTCCAACTATTGGCCTACTCAGCAGCAGTGTCCCATAATTTGATGCCATCTCATCCCCTACCCTTTTTCAAATATTACTTTCTGACCACAGACACAGATCCTTTTTAATTGACAGAACAGAAGATACAACCTTCCAAAGTGTGGTTCAAGTTTACAAATCTCAGTTTTTCAGGCACACTGGGAGAAGGCAGGGGAGGGGGTTAATTAACTGACTTGTAAGATTAGGATTAAGCAACTGGATGGGAATCATATATGTGTGTGTGCATGGGAAAAGGGAATAGTAGGTTTTAAATCTTATGAGCTGAGGTGCAAGGAAAGGGAGGTGGCTTGAAAGCTTATAGGGAATTGTAGGTAGGATGAGCAACTGTCCTGGTTTGCCTGGGACGGTCTGATATTAGTATTCAAAGTCTTGGGAAACCCCCAGCCCCTTGGTCACCCCAGGTTTAGGTGACTGTTCTAACTGATGGGGAGGGATATGCAGGGCCTTAAGAGATGAAGGATTGAAAACTCCGGGGGTGGACAGTGCTGCAAATTACTAATTTAATGCATATTATATATGTATATTATATATATACCAAACTCCTTATGTCTTCTTATATGGATACATACATAGATCTATAAACATTCATGCCTGTATGTGTATTGGCCATTCTTATAACACCCAGGGGGGTTGTTCTTAGGAGAGTCCCTCTGTTTTTACTTAGGCTTAGACAGAAACTTCCAGGAACGTCATAAGGAGTCACATGCCTGTCAGGGAACTCTGTGCCTGGAGCTGCAGGGTAGGAGAGGTAGCTAGGAGATGCAATGGTTTTCTTACATCACACATCAGGCTTTTGCACTCATGAACAGATTTCACATAAAGGCAAATGCAAGCATAACTCTTGCAGGAGCACAGTCCTACTGGAACTCTAGGATACAGCCTTCCAGAACAGGCCCTCAAGGCTGTGAGCAGAACCTACCAGGGGGCTTCCTTCCAGGCTGGCTCGGTTGAATGAGGACATCTTTTAGCTCAGCAGGGAGCATGTGATGAAATATTTTAATATGCAGCCAACCTTCTGCTGTGAGCTTGGTAATTACCACTTCTGGAAAATCAGTGCACGCCAAAATTTTAGCAAAATGAAAATGTTAATTAATAAAGTAAAATTTCAAACTCCTTATAATATCAGGAGACAGCCAAGCTGCATAATATCACTCAGTGTTATGAAAATGTGACTTGGAAGGGACTAATCATATCATCATCAGTGAGGATCTTCCTTCATGGCCGCTTCAGCATTTGCTTTCCCTTATTAGAAACTAATATGTTATTGCAATTGCAATGGAACAGTTACACTAAAATTCACATTAAATTTAGAGGCCATTGCCTTATAAAAATTCCTCTTAGAGGAGCCAAATTATCTTCCTTTAATCCTTAAAAAGTCCTCTTGTAAAGGAAGAGTGTAACAATCAGTGGAAAAATAGATGAGGGAACACTTTTCAAATAATAGTACCACAAGGACGAAAAGGATAAGTAGATGTATACATTAAATGCCTCGAAGCATTTAATTAATCTCTATTTAGAATCTATAGCTACACTTGACTCACATAAGTTATAATTGGAAAATTCAGATTCTCAAAGCCCTGGAGAATGACCAATAAACATCTTTTTAAGTCCTGAACCCAAATATTTTTAAAACGATTCCTGCCCCTACCGAAATGCTAAAACACATTTTATGCAAATAATGATACTACTTAAAAGGAAAACAAGGCTATCATATCCGGTAAATAAATCATGGTAATTCTCAAATATGAACTATAAAATAGCTATTTTTTATTGAGTGCTTACTATGGGTCACTACTATGTGGTAATATATATTACCTCCAATTCTGCCTATAACTATGAAAAATAGGTATCTGAATTAACCCCTTTTATGGATGGAGAAATTGGTTCATAAAGTTTAAGGTCAAAGAGCTAATAAGGTTGCCTTGCTCCAAAGTCCTGTTTTTCTATTTTGTAATTTTCTCACCTTTGGAGTAAAAATTATTATATTTTGGGCCTAGATTCAAGCTAATAGGTAGTAGATAGATTCAAGATCATAGAATTTTCCTACAATAACAGTAGTCAAGGAAGGTAATTAATATTTACCACATCAAGTAATACCTACCGATTATTGCACAGAGTCCCCAGGATGTTCTGACATTATTTTTAGAGGAGAAAAGTGAGACTCAGAGGGGTCCTAGAAATCACACAAGCCCGTGAGTAGCAGATCTGGGGTTCAATCCAGCTTTTGCTGATTCAAAAATACTGGGTTCTTTTTATAGAAGTACCTCTCCAAGGAAGGTTAATCATCGACCACCTTCATGATTTGTTGCAATTTTGAGTACTACTGGTACTAATATTTGCTTAATTTTTTTTCTTTCAGTCAATTTCTTTTTTATGTAAAAAAAAAAGTTTCTTTTATAAAGGAAATTTTGTACCACTGGTACAAATGGAACACCAGTATCAAATACCTCAAAAAAACAAAGCATTATTACTAATTCTATCCTTTCCTGTTTAACATTCTTTCTCTTTGTTAAAGAGGGAGACTAGTGAGCATTAGATGCCCTGAAAGACTTTCTACTTGTCAGTAAGCCAAAATTTGAAAGAGAATTGAAAGCAGAATACTTTCTTTACTATGTAATTCAATCTTCCTTAAGACTTGCTCCAGGTACCATCTCAAATCATGTCCCAGACCATCAGCTGGATGCTCAGCACCTTGTTCATAACCTTAGGGAACTCCCCCTGGGGACTATGGACGGGAACAATCTTAGGAAAGTGTTTACCTGCTTCCAAACAGTTTTAAAGTTGCTTGTTGCAGGGTAACCCAAGAAAGTATTCTTTTCTACCTAATAACGATGGTGTCTTTTGAAACCAAGAACCTGAAAAATGTTCTGGATTTTACGATTAACTCATATAACTTAAATCTTAACTCATTTAGTGTAAACAATGTAAAATGGAGGACTCACCAAGGAAGACTTAGAGCAGGTTAATTGTAAAAAAAAAAAAAAAAAAAAAGATGGCTCGGTATTCAAATACTTAGTGAATGGAAGAAGGGGCAAGAGAGCAGAGCAAATGAAATCATGGGGTTTTCTGTCCTCAACACTTCCATTTATTGCACATCAGTTTAAAATGACAGTAAAGGCAGCTTTAAAGGGGGAAAATAACCAAAGGGGTTTCTGTAGGGGTTAGGTTGAGCAAATGAAGAGAGAAAGATCGGTCTTACTCATTTTTGCACAATGATGTAGAGAAGGTGGACTGGAGTTAACTGTACACATGTAAGCCCCTATACCTTTTAGTTCCAGCTGATAGGATTATTTCCTCTTCTTCCCACAGATTGAGATAGCTCACCTGGAAAAACAGAGCTCAACTAGATTATGATAGCACTATGTTTCCACTGAAATAGTTCACTCTTCTTTTCAGTTCATCATGGAAAACAGTTACTAAAAGGCAGTGTAAAGGAGCGGTTGTAGCTCAGTGGTTGAGTGCCTGTTTCACATTTACGAGGTCCTGGGTTCAATCCCCGGTACCTCCTCAAAAAACAACAACAACAACAACAAAAAAAAACAAGGCAGTGTAAAAGGTTTAATGTCTATGAAGACAACTCTTGGGTGAATTTTCCTAGAGCTTCTCCCCTAGGGCAAGAGGGACTTTTCTAAAAACACTTGTTGCTATTCACCTTGGTTCTATTTATATGTTTATCATCAATGTTGTTCCCAGTAGAAGGCTAACATTTGTTGAAAGACTAAGAAATCCTACTAATGGTCCCATCTGAAAAAAAAAAACCCTCTGGATGGATGTTTCACAAACTGAGTTCCAAGAACCTAGGTATCTGAGGACATATGTTCTTTTAAAAGATTTTTAAATTTTCATGTTTTCATTTTGATGAGAATCTTAATAACATCCTGGACCACTTAGATGACCATTTAATAAACAGGTCCTATCATCTAATTTTAGTTGCTGAGTGCAAAGGGTACTACTTTAGTTGTCCTGGGTCTGTGAGAAGTGAAGAAATGTGCATTTAATATGTAAAGGATGCATTCCTGCCAAACAATGTAAAAATAACATCGTGCTGTATTGTTCCAAAGGAGGTTTCTGAGTAGATCAAATAAAGAAAAATCATGAAAAATTAAGTCATGACTTGGCACATTATAACATAGGCATTCAGAATATAAATATAGGAACGGTACTGTAAACATGTTTCAATTGCAATACAGTTTCCATACAGCAGCAGTGCTGTAAATTGATATTATTGCTTTTAAATTTGTTGGTTTTATGGATTTGTTGAAGTTCACTGATAAACCACATTTCTTTTTATAGTTACATAAGTTTATATATAGTTCCATGTTTGTACTTTTAAAGTAGCATTTTAAAAAAGTGATTGAAGTCCAATTTAACAATGTAACTAACCACATTGGCAGATCAATTTCACTCATGAACATAGATGCAAAAATCCTAAATAAAATATAAGTTTAAAAATCCAGCAATGTATATAAAACAGAAGATATGACATGACCAAATGAATTTATTCCAGTAATGTCAGGCTGGTTTTATGTTGATCACTATAGTTGACCCTTCTACAGATAAAGGAGAAAAATCACATGATCATATAAAAAGATACAGAAACTGCTTTTCATAAAATTAAAAATCCATTCAAGATAAAGAAAAATGGAACACAAACCATAACAGCAAAAACAAAACCAAAGCAAAGAAAACAAACAAAAACTCAGAGTGAAGCTGAAATAGAATTAACTTCCTTAATCTGACTGAGGACATCTACCAAAATAATCTAGCAACTTCATACTAAATGGTGAGAATTTGAAAGCATTTCTCTTGTGATCAGATACAAGACAAAGATTGCCACTATTGCCATTGTATTCAGCATAGGATCAGTGGCTCTAGAGAATGCAGTATGAGAGGAAAAAGAAACAAAAGTTAAAAATAAATTTGTTATTATTTGCAAAGGATATGATTATCTAATGACAAAATCCAAAAGAAACCATAGATAAATTATTGGAAATAAATGAGTTTAGCAAGGTTGCTGGATATAACTGCAATTCTATTTACCAGCAAAAGTTAATTAGAGGACCAGGTATAGCTCGGTGGTTGAGCGTATGCTTCACATGTATGAGGTCCTGGGTTCAGTCCCCAGTACCTCCTAAAAAAATCAATTAGAAAAGTTATATTTTTAAGAACTAAAACATATGCAATAAAATAGTTGCAAAAATATTCAATATCTAGTAATAAATCTAAACCTAAGATTTGCAAACCATTTATGGAGAAAATTCTAAAACTTTAGTGGAAAACTTTTTTTTTTTAAAGTAAATAAATTGGGAACTATACCATGTTTTGGAAGATTCAATAGCACAAGGCTAAACATTCTCCCTAAACTGATGCCTAAATTTAATTCAAATCTGACTAATTTCTCAAAAGTGTTTTCACTAGAAGAGATCAACAGACTTATTCTAAAAGTTGTATGTGTGTGTGCACACATGCGTGGCACTCCAAGGCACTCTGGAAGAACAAGACAATTGGAGACTGGCTGCATCCAATGTCATACTCAATATAAAGCTCTAGTCATTAAAAACGTGTGGTTTTGTTATACCAGTAGACAGAAACCCATGGAACATACTAGAGGATCCCAAACCAAACTCATACTTACAGGGAAAGTTGATAGAGGCAACCCTGAAGATTAGTAAGAAAAGGAGAACTTTTTCAATAAATGGTTCTTGGATAATTGGTTATTTCAATGGAAAAATAATTCTAAGTATGTGTAGCTATTGGGCAATTTGATGTAATTATGAATTCCAAAAATATAATTGGATCATGCTTGTAAACTGATCTGTTAATCCGGGCATGATTAAGTTATGATTAGGGCGTTGAACCCCACCCCTTGGTGGGTGGGGGAATCAAATATAAAAGGTAAGGTAAAGGACAGAGGGAGCGGTTTTGAGCAGCAGCTTTGATGTTGGAGTTTTGATGTTGGAGAGAAGGCCACGGGATAGAGACAAGCCGTTCGCTGAGAGTTTACAGCTGGCCTTGTGGAGAGAAGCAAAGCCTAGAGAGCCTCATAGTCTACAGCTGACCTTGTGGAGGAAACAGAGGCGCAGAGCCTGGAGAGAAACGCAGCCCCGAGAAGAGAGGAACCCAAGAAGCCTGAACTCTGGCAAACATTGGCAGCTGCCTTGCTCCAACATGTGGCAATGGATTTTGGTAAGGGAAGAAACTTAAGCTTTATGGCCTGGTATCTGTGGACTTCTACCCCAAATGGATGCCCTTTATAAAGACCATCCCATTTTTGGTATTTCACATTAGCACCCCTTTGGCTGACTAATACAGAATTTGGTACCAAGGAGTGGGGAAGTGCTTTTGCATATACCAAAATGTTGGAATAGTTTTATAAATGGGTAAGGGGTATTTTTTGGAGGAATTGTGAAATGCTTGATGGAAAACACCTAAATCACTTTGAAGAGACTGTTGATAGTAAGATGGAGGCTAAAGAGACTTTCTATGATGCCTTGGAAGTAAATCATGAAACTATTATTGGAAACTGGAGGAAAGGCGATCCATGTTTTAAAGTTGCAGAGAACTTAGCAAGATTAACTCCTGGTGTTATATGGAAGACAGAATTTGAAAATGGCAAACTGGAGCATTTAGCTGAAGAACTTTCCAAGGTAAACTCGGAGAATGTGGCTTGGCTTCTCCTTGAAGCTTATAGCAAAATACTAGATCAGTGAAATACAGTAAGGACTGAACTTTTGGGCACAAAGACAACAGAAACTGATTCCAGAACTTCCAAGTTTCTGGAAATCAAATTCCCAGATGAAAATGCCCTATTTGAAGACTTTACTAAACTTGGAACTTATAACTCAGAATTGAAGATGCAGTTATCTCGGAAAGACTTGTGGAAAGTCTTACTGTCTGATGGCTTGGACCCCTGCTTCTTTTTTTTTTTTTTTAACTTTATTTTGTACATTTGATAATTGAAAACAAACAATTAAAAACTAAAAAGTAAACACAGATGAATAAATATATACATTTCTCAATTAAATGTAATGGATACATGTAAAATTTTTTTTTTTTTTGAATCAAACAATATATTACACAATATATTTGGTTCATAGTAATGCATTCATACAGTATTAGTCCTTTTGTGTCTGGCTTGCTTCACTCAACATAATGTCCTCCAGGTTCATCCATGTTGCCATATGCTTTATGGCTTCAATTCTACTTACAGCTGCATAATATTCCATATGATACAATTGGACCCCTGCTTCTTGCATGCTAAACCAACAATGTGTTTGAGAGTGCTGTATGAACAAAACCACTGTCATCTTGGACAAAAGAGGACATGGAAAGGAAAGATTGAAGGAGAAACAGCTTTAAGAAGAAAATCATGGAAGCTGAGATCTAGAATTAAGACATCGCCTTGGGCCAAAAGAGGAGCCCCACCCATGTGTACAGAGAGGGTGAGTTTGCCCCAGGAGTTGAAGAGGGTGGATATCCCCACCTGATGTTCTGGAGAGTTTTGCCATCCCAGGGTGCAAGGAGGGTGGAGCACATTCCTTAAAGATTAGGGCGGTTAAGGTCAGCACCCCATAGGTCTGAGAGGGGTGCTCCTGTTCCCCATGGATTAGAGAAGGCTAAGTGGTCAACCCATTGCTCTGAGAGGGTTGAACCTGTATGCCAAAGGTTAGGGGGAATGTTGTCTTCACCTCACTGTACTAGGGGGAGCTAAGACTCTTAACCCAAAGATTGGGTAAGGTGTGGCAATCACCCCAACACCCTTGGAGGGTGAGGTCCAGAGCTTGGTTGACACCCAGATGCTTGATGAGGGTGGAACCAGGAAAATGGCCGTTGGGCAAGCCTGTGGAAAGGGTGGGTCCCCATGTGGCCCCAAGGAGAAGAAACCATCATCTTAAGAATGACTCTCAGACTTTGAAGTCGTGGAATGGAGGATGCCCTGCAGGTTTACTGAACTGTAGAGGATCCATGACTTATGTTTAACATCCCAATTTCTCCTTATGATAATGAAAATGTTTATCCTTTCTCTTTCCATTTGTGTATTGGAAGCAGTTAAATGGTTTTGTAAGTTTCAGAGGTCTATAGCAGACAGGACTTTGCCCCAAGACAAACTGTATTTCTTTAAACTGACTATGATTTGATTTTGTACTTGAATTGTTACTGATTTAAAGTGTTTCGAATATTGTAATGTGTTTTTGGAATTCAGAGGGTGGAATGCAGCCGTTTGGCAATTTGATGTAATTATGAATTCCAAAAATATAATTGGATCATGCTTGTAAACTGATATGCTAATCTGGGCATGATTAAGTTATGATTAGGGTGTTGACTGGGCCATGTCAGTAGGGCGTTGAGCCCCACCCCTTGGTGGGTAGGGGAAGAAAATATAAAAGGCATCACAAAGAACAGAGTTGCAGCAGTTTTTGAGAAACAGTTTTGATGTTGGAGAGAAGGCCCCAGGAGAAGAGAAGAGAGCCGTTCACCTGATCATCTACAGCTGACCTTGTGGAGGAAACAGGAGCTAAACCTGGAGAGAAGAGAGGAAGCCAAGAAGCCTGAACCCTGGCAAACATCGGCAGCTGTCTTGCTCCAATACGTGGCAATGGACTTTGGTGAGAGAAGAAACTTACGCTTTCTGGCCTGGTAACTGTGGACTTCTACCCAGTTTTGGTATTTCACATTAGCACCCCTTTGGCTAACTAATACAGTCTGCTTCACACCTTACCCTTAAATCAATTTTAGGTGGATTAAAGGGCATAATTGTGAAAGATGAAATTATAAAGATATTAGAAGATAATAAAGGAGAATATCTTTCTGTCTTCAGGGTAGGGAAGAATTTCTTAAAAAGACATAAAAAATGCAAGCCATAAATGTAAAAACTTGATTTCACTGAAATCAACACCTTTTCCTACAAAAGCATATCAACTGATAGTGCAAAGAGAAGCTATAAACTGAATGACAACATTGGCAAGAATATACCTGACAAATGAATAGGATCCAAAATATATAAACAACTTTTACAAATCAATAAGAAAGTAACAAACAACCCCAAAGAAACATCAGTAAAAGACATGAAGAGAAATTTTATAGAAGTTGTAACATGAGTGGTAAATATACCTATGAGAAGATATTTGACCCCATTAATCAAATATATGCAAATTAAAACCTACAAAGCTTTTGGCACATATGTGCCAGGAAACATGAACAAAAATGTATATACCAACAGTTTAAATTTTTAAAAAACTGGAAATAACCTGCATATCCATGGACAAGGGACCAGTTAATCACATTGTGATATATTTGTATAATGGCTCACTATATTGAATTGAAGGAGATTCAATTACAGCTAGATATAAAAATATCCATGACTACTGTGAACCACGTTGAGTGAAAAAAGCAAGTGGCAGAAATACCACACACACACGCACACAAAACAGTATGGTTAACAGTTATATAGGTTATATAAATCATAAAAGATATATAGATTTATAGTTTTGGGATTCACGAATATGTGGTAAAACTATTCTTAAAAAACAGCAGGGAAGCATAAAGAAAATTCCGAACAGCAGTTATTGTGGTGGAGAGGAGAATATGAATGGGGTTGGTTGGACTCACAGGACTGTAGTCTTGATAACTTATTTTTGACATTGAGTAGGAGTTCATTTTAATATTTTTCTATTTCATACATGTGTTTTATATATATGCTTTTGTATTATAAAATATTTCCTTAACATATAAAGGAGCACCTAAAATAAGGTGAATGTAGAAAACTAAAAAACAGAAAAATGTTTAGGCCACCCCTTGGAGAAGGAGACACTCCAAGATTTATTTTTTAAATTCAACTCTGAGTAACACTGTAGTGGACTAATGATCCTGTTTCTTATAGGTGGAAACTTTTATTCCACTTGGGGTTTAGTATCTGCTGTGGGGCTTGACAGCTCATTTATGGAACCTGCAAATATTTCAGATGGAAATATCACAGTTAGGCAAACGTTTCATTTCCTTTGAGGAGACTCAGTAGGGAGAATGATAAGGGTGTTAGATTAATTATATCAGAGGCTGTATCAGGAGACATCCAGTTTCTGTATATTGCAGAAATAGGTTCTTATGGATGGCCTTGAATACATATACCACCATTCATAGTAAAAATAGCACTTTGTACTGGCAGGGAATTTAAGAGACTTTCAAAGCCCTTTTATAAACATTAACTCATTCGGTCTTGAAGTTAAATCTGTGATACGTTACTCTAGTTTTCCAACTGAAGATAGTGAACTCAGACATATAATTTTGTAGAGGAGAAAGATTCCTTTAGGACCCTAGAGCTTGGCTTCCAGTTTCAATGTTATCAGTAACATGACACCTTGGGCCAATTTCTTAAATTTTCTGTAAAATTTTACGGTAAAATGAAGATATTGTGAGAAAAAGAGACAATCTATGTAAAATGCTTAGCATGGTGGCTGACACACAGTAAACCCTACATAAAGGGTAGCTTTTATTAGCCATTGTGTCACAAACTATGCAGTCAAGTAGTGACAACTCGCTCTCTGAAACCCAGCTCTTCTATTATATGAGGCTGCCTTTTTAGTATCCCTTCATTGTTTAAGGTTTGACCTGAGAAAAATCACATGAAAATGATTAATATTTCATACAGCATCTATCAATGTAGGAAATGATTCCTTGCCAAGAGGAAAAGGAAAGCAAAAACAATTTTGCCATGTCCTGATCTTCTACTTGAACTGAATTGATTGGCCTCAGCCCATATAATCCACAGTGCTACTGGCAGCAACCTGGAAGTACAGCTGCCTTTTTCGATCAAAGGTTTCACGGGGAATGTTTTAATAACTGGCAACTTTATATGTAACACATTTCTTGTTATAGGCCTGATGATTAAAAACACAATCTCATAGATTCCTTGTGGTGTCATAAAGTTGGAATTGTGATAATGAAGCTTCACAGGCCCTTGTTCTACCTTCAGGCATCTAAATGAGTGACTCTCAAATCTGTCTGCACACCAGGAGCACCTGGGGAGCTTTAAAATCTACAGATGCCTGGCCCCACCCTGGTCCAACTCAACCTGAATCCTTGGGCATGGATCCAAGGCATTAGCATTTTTAAAAGTTGAAGTACAGCTGGTCGAGAACCATTAGTCTAAACAATCTTCTACCCCCATAACCCTTTTATTTCACTGTGTACCAGGCCGTTGAACCCTTGGCCAATAAAATTTTAGCCTTACTGGAAGAAAGGATTTACAGACTCTTCTACCTCATTGGGAAATTACAAATACATTGGCACATGTCTTTGTGACCCAGGAGGTGACAGGCAGGACTAACAGCTGCTTGACAGGCTGGCTGTGTTATTATATAGATTTACTGTTGTTGATATGATTTAGCTGGGATGTGGGGAGATGGCTAAATTTATATAAGAATGAGATGTGCTATGACAATGTTCTATTATGCTTCATCAGCCTATACTAGATATTATTCTACTTTTCCATTTACTAAATTATTCTTTTATTATTCTGAGCCTTTTGGTATGGAGATATTGCAGTCAACTAATCTGGTAATGTAGTGACACACACGAAATTGAAAAGACAGAATTCACTAAGCAAGCTTTACTAACCAGAAACCTTGCCCTCTGGTGATTAGATTTATAGGAAATAGAGAGCAGTGACTTCAGAAGACATTTCAATGGCTCAAGTTCCATTAAATATTCACATCCCTCAGTTATTTAAAAACTAGGAGCTTCCATGGCTATAGAGAAAATTAGCTTAATTAAATAAGTACATGTGAATGTCATTACATATATATATTGTGTGTATATATATATATATATAAATTTGGAGAGTTACCGGAATTTGGCTGAACCTGATATCATGAGTAATTATGACTCACCTGGAGGCTGAGAGGGTTAAGATTTAAGGGAAATACATCATAAGTTATAGCCTAAGATAGAAGGTCAGCTAACTTTAACAATAGGTGAAAATACAGAAAAACAAGAGCACCAATGAATCTTGGGTTTATGAGGAAAAGGTAATTGTAAATAATACACATTGATTGAATCACTCAGTAAGCTTTTGAATACTTACTAAATGCTTCCTGATAGTCAAGTGTGTCCTAGGGGTTGGCTATTGGTGAATTAGTGAATTCACATTACTGAATAGAAGAAGATACCTGTTCTTAAGGAGCTTATAGTCTGCTGGGAAGAAAAATAAGGAAACAGGACATAACAATAGAGTGTGATAAGTGTAGTGATAATGGTACTGACATAGTGGAAGGAGAAAATAAGAGAAGGGTCTCTAGCCCAACCTTAGCTGTAGGACGAGGAGTAGGAAAATTTCCTGAATGTTGGGAGATTGAAAGCCAAGGTGGTTTTTAAACAAGCAAAGGAGGGTGGGGGGTTGAGGGGGTGGGAGTGGAGATTAAGATTGTGTTCTGGACTGAAGGAACAGCACGTGCAAAGGCCTGCAGGTGAGAAAGAGAGAGTATGGGACAGTTGGGGAATTGGATATGCTTCATTTATGTCTGGACCTCAGTCTGGGAGAGGCAGGGTGGCTGGAGAGGTAAGTGAAAGCACAGCTTCATCCTAAATGCAATACAAAACAATGGAAGGATTTTACATATGAAATTTGGCATGGCTATATTTGCATTTTAGGAAAACCCGCCAGCTCTGGAAGGGAGGACATGCTCCAGTAGGGTTGAGACATCCAGTAGGCAGCTATTACAGGAATCGTAGGTGCAAGGTGATGGTGGCCTAACACAACAGCAATGGGAATGGAGAGAAGAGGATACATTTTTGTTTTTAATTTTATTTTTAAAGAAGCTTTAGATTACATAAATGTTACATCAAAAGTATAGGGGGATTCCCGTATACCCCATTCCCTACCCCTCCCACACTTTTCCCCATTGACAACATCTTTCATTAGTGTAGTGCATTTGTTACAATTGATGAATACATATTGAAAGCATTGCTACTAACCATGGTCAATAGTTTACACTTTGCACCACACATTTTTATAGGTTTTGACAAAATGTATAACGGCCTATATCTATCATTGCAATGTCATTCAGAACAATTCCAATGTCCCCAAAAAGCCCCATGTTACACCTATTATTCTCTCTCCTTCCTCTCACAATCTCTGGTGGCCACTGCCTTTATATCAATGTTACAACTTCTTCCATTGTTAGAATAATAATAAGTCTACTTTAGTCCATAGTTGCATTCCTACCTTATGTTTGTTCATTCTTCAACCTTGAGGATTTTAGGATGGTGATGCCTACTCTGTTTCTGATTGAGAGGAGGCTTAGATTTCATGAGGCAGATGGATGGAACTGTCTTGCTTGTAGTTGTAGATACTCTCTGTTTTTTGGGATGGGTGTTGTCCATCAACATCATCATTTTGTTAGTTGTCCTGGGCAAGTCCGATGAACTGGAGAGGGAGTGTTAGCTGCAACTCTGCTGAGATTCAGGGCTCAAGGTATATGAACAGCCAGAATATTTAAATCTCTGGTACATATGATTTAATCAGTATAGTGCTAATTATAGGTTCAAATAAAAGGGGCAGAAGAGCCACGTATAGGGAAATTATAAATGAGTCTAACTCTGTTACATTGGGGAATATATATTCCAAGGAAAGGCCCAATGACAGTGTGCCACACTCCTGAGATTGTCTGCCTTACCTATAATGTCTAGATGTCTCTAGGGCTCTCAGGAGAACCCTTCCTTGAGGCACAATTTACTGTGGACAGGCAACATCTCTCGAAAACTCATCTAAGACCTTCATTAGACTTTCATAAGAGCCCCTGGTTTGCAGCCTGCCTGCAGAACCTGGACTTGTGCATCCCCACGGTCACGTGAGAGACTTATAAAATCTCATACTATTTACAGATATCTCCTGTTGATTCTGTTTCCCAAGAGAACCCTGACTAATACAGACACTACCTGATGACTGTCCTATTTCTACATCTCAGACTCCATCTCTCTCTCAGGGTCCATTCCTTGGGGCAGGCTGGAGGCTGGGTGATACAAGGTTGAGGAGGTGTGGTCTTCACAGAGCAGGCCATGGCAGGTTTATCTGGTAAAGTCTCAGCAGAATTTAGGGTTCCAATGTCCCCACCTATATTATCATCATCCCATATGTCTCCATCGCAATCCTCAGGGTTCCACTCTTTTTCAATCAATGCCTTCACTTTAACTGCAGAAACCCTGCCAGGTTGAGATTTTATTTCCTTTGTAATTCTGCTATTCATACAATGAGAGTTTGAGTTTGGTTCTCAGATATCTCAAGCCTGTGGCTGCAGGAGACAAGATTTTCTTTCAGAGCACACAAAGAAACTTTCACATGATTCATGTGGCATTTAAGTTTCAAATTTAAAGTCTCTAGCTTATCTCTTTCTTTGCTAACTGTATCCAGAGGATCTAGGAGGAGCCAGCTAACCTCATTATACCTTTTGACTCCACAAAACTCTCTTAAGGTGTTGAAAACACTCTCACCCAGAACTTTGCTTCTTATAAGCATGGAAGTAGGGGAATCCCCTCCAGTGATGATATTTTGCATATCTCCATTGCCAACTCATGCCATGGACTGTTAGTGGCCTCTTCAGTATTGGAAAGGGAGTCATTAGTACCCTTGAGTCCAATTAGAGTAGAAAGCCAATTGCAAAACTCCCAGATACCTCAGACATCCCATGTTTAAGACTGTGTTCCTCAAGAACCACTCCCAGTACCAAGCTGTATTAGTCAGGGTTCTCTAGGGAAACAGAATCAACAGAAGATATCTGTAAATAGTATGAGATTTTTTAAGAGTCTCTCACGTGACCATGGGGATGCACAAGTCCAGGTCCCGCAGGCAGGCTGCAAACCAGGGGCTCCGATGACAGTCTAATGAAGGTCCTGGATGAGTTTACCAGAGATGTTAGCTGACCAAAGATGAGCTGGGAAATTCTCTCTGAATGCTGAAATCACTTCCTCTTTTAAAGCATTCAAATGATTTGATAAAACCTCACTTATTGCTGATGGCAATCTGCCTGGCTGATGCAGATGTAATCAGCGATCTATGTAGAAAACTCAACAATGACTAAAGCCCATAAATGTCCTTGTAATCCAGTTAGCCCAGTGCTTCCTTGACCAAACAACTGGGCATAATTACCTGGCCGAGTTGACACATTAGCCTAACCATCATAGTCTCCAATACAAGTGATTGCCTAGATTTATGTATATATTTGCTTACCAATACATATAATTCACATTGATTAAACCAGGCCTAACTGAGGAAAGTAAAACCTAATTTCATGTGTTAATGACCATCAAGGCCACTATAGTAAAAACTAAAGCCGTTCCAGATAAATGATTAGGTTTTCAAATTGAAGAACAAATTGAAAAATCAATTCACTAATTTGCTAATTGTTCTTTATAGTGGAAATAGCTGGCCTAGATTTTAGCCATGATATACATAAAATAAACATAGCATAAAAGAAATAAGGCTGGGTCTGTAATTTAAATAGACTCATTATCTATGCTGACTTTTATCATTGCTCTACCACAAGGAAGACATACTTGTTCCCTGAGAGTCGGGGAAGTAAAACAATATTCTCACAACCTCATGGGTTGTGACAATAACCATGCCAAAAGGTAGAAACACAAAAAATCAAGAAAGATTCTTTAAAAAAGTATCATTACTTTCAAGTGTTTATTATAACTTCATTAAGGGCTAACAAAATGTTAAAAGAAAGAGTCTCATGAAGTCTGATTTTAAGAAAAGAGAGGAGGAATCATTTGTGAATAATTGACTTGGATGTTGCTAGAATGTCTCCAAAAGTTCTTGGAAATGTCTTGCTTTAAGTGAGCTAAATATTTTCCTTCTTGGGCCCTATTTGTCTATTCAATTTCACTATCACCGAATAAACATGAAGAGCTTCACAGGTTATTATAATGAAGGACAATCTCAATTCTGAAATGGAGGATGGATGAGGAACAGAAATCACTGTTCTCTACCAAATTAAAAAGAATGCAAGCATCTTTTGTGTCTGGGTAGAAAAAGAACGGGGGTGCTTTCATCTTCAAATTTCCTTGGGAAAGCCAAAGATTTCTGAGGCTGTGCTCTGCTCAGTTCCGCTTGCTCTCCACAAGTTTTAATAGTGGAAACTCACATCTTTGTTTTAAGACCTTTCAGACTATGACACATATTTTAATAAAAAACATCTGATTCAAAAAGCCAGCATGTCTTCTTTGGTATTGCTCATAATCTGAACTACCGAGTTAATTAAGCATCATACAAGTTGTTAAATCCTAAAATTTTTAGGCTATAACATCAAGTTTACCCAATTTCCATGAATTTTGTGGCCTCATGTCCATAAATATGACATTAATTTTACTCTCCCTTCTATCATTCATTTAACAAGTATTTGTTGAGAACCTTCACTCGACCTAATACAGAGCAATGAACTGTGGAAGATAAAAAAATGTAATGAACAACATTCTTTGTCCTTGAACAGCTTATGCTTGTCTGGGAAATAAAGTTATTCAAAAGTGAAATAGTTGAATAATAAAACAAAGAAGCATAAGATTAACTGCTCCAATAAGTGGGACTGACAATATTATAGCAGCTTAGAGGAAGAAAAGGTCACGGTTCTTCTACCTGTTCGAAGAGCTAGAACTGTTACTTTGATATTTTGCAATTGTGAAACATTTTAGGAATTATAAAGAGTTGTTCCCTCCACCCAAATGGGAGAATTCCATCAGGAGACTACAGAATCCCACTATGTGCACTAAGAAGAATTCTTATCACTACAAATAGTGCAGATCACCCTTCAGGCTACTAGAAAAATCTCCAAATGTAAGTATCCTGCTCTCTCATGTAATGGGAAACAGTGGGTTTGCCCATGACAGCAAATGTAATTGTGGCTTCCCCTCCCCCATCTAATATCTAAAAATGTTTTTATTCATAACTGCCATGTGGCATTATCTAACGAATCTATCATTAAAAGCACTTGTTTGTAGAACTCTGGTTCTACTTTTAAATTCTCTTTGATAGACATCCTGAAATTCTCTAACTTAATATTGCAGGGCTGATATGGGGCAACCTTGTAAATTATATTCTTCATAAGGAAAAATAGGCTGTTTCAGTCACAACTGCATTAAGGAAGCTTTGATGAGGAAGAGAGCAGAGTTTATCCTCACAGATCAACATGCACAACTAGACTGGGTCCAGTTTTCAACCCTAAACCCGTTTTTTTCTTAATGTTGCTTTGTGTTAAAAGTGAGTTCCAGAAAGGCTCTCTTAAGGATTTGTAACAGAGCTAAGAAAGAAGGACACATCTGGGCAGTGCCTCGAAACCAACAGAATTAAAGGCCCAACAATCTCCTTAAGGGCAAGGACTGGCTAATTTATCTGTGTATCCTCCCAGCAAAAAGCATTGTCCTTTACCCTTATATCTATTGAGCTGAACTCATAAACCTCCTACTTTGACAAGAAATTTTCTTTCTCTTTAATTTTTAATGAATATATTTTATTGCTGAATTACCAAAAAAAAAAAAAAAAAAAAAAAAAATTTAATTTTAGAAAGGGGGAAATTATCTAGTCTCTTCAGGCCAAAATAATTATTTTGACTAATATATTGCTTTCTGTAAATGCCTTATTTTAATATTATTTAATAAATGATATACTTCCCATGTCCCCATACAGTCTTCCATGTAATAATTTTTAATGGTTGTAAAATAGCTCCTCCTGACAATGGACTGTAATTTCCCGAAGTGTTCTCTGCTAAACACTTAGGATATTTTCAGATTTTAAAAATTATTATTTGGATAACAATGTGTTGAATGTGTTTGTTTATATGGCTTTGGGCTCCTCTTTAATATTTTCTTTAGGCCATGTCCTCAGGAAAGGGATTTCTGTGCTAAAGTGTAGGAATGTTTTTATCTTACTAGTTATTTTCATATTATTTTAGGAATGAATTTGCTCTTATATTGTCCCGCTCCTATATTCATATACCATGCCAAAAGTTAAAAAAGAAAAAAACCTTCACTGCCTCACAATTGTCTATTTACATTGTTTTCTTTGTTTCCTTCACATTCCCACAATTATAAATCTGGTTTTGTGTTTTGAAATCCCTGTATCTTCAGAGAGCCTGTTGGTGGAAGGAAACTGCTGAGATAATCATTTCTTAATTCTCCCAGTTCTTTAACTATGATCAGTAGGTAGGTCTGTTATTCAACTCCATCTACTCATGTTAATTACAAAAAACTCAGTTTATTTGCTTGAGTGCAAGTGAATATTAAACGGATTTAGTCCCACGGAGTCATGAAGTGATAACATATTGGGTTAAATTTGAAGGGTATCCTTTGGTAGAGCTAGTAAATTACTCATTAAACTGGCTCCATCCATTATTTGAGGATACATAAGGCGATTTCCATCCCTGGGATATTAATTTCTTGGCTACTGTCATGGACTTCAGTGCTCATGATGAATGTTTTTACAATGAATACCAAATTAACCCCAAAATGATTAGATGCTTTTATAAGTTATTAATGAGACGTCACTTCAGTCTGATCCTCTCCATGTGCACGGCATTTTGTAAAATAATCTCCTCTTGCTGGAAAGATCAATCTTTTCCTCCTCGTTGGATTTGTCAACTTCAATAAAATGCTCCCTGCCCCCTTTGTCACTTTCCGTAGAACCGGGTGAGCAATAATGTCCTTGGAAAGAGCTGTGACCCAGAGGAGGCAGCTAGTCCCATTTCTGCTCAGTTCCCTGTAAGTGCTGAGAAGAACTGCTGGACAGCTGATGGGGTGATCTGGTTTACAGGAGAGTTGGGAGCAGGAAGCAGGAAGATACGTGGGCTTTTTATAATGAACATATTCTCACCGTTCAAGGGATAATTTCTGGGTTGGCATCAGAGCAGGGGAATTGCTGTCACCTCTCAATGGCTTTTTCTAAAGAGAAATACATTTCAACAAGGTGCTAAAAGCTTAGAGGAATAGAAATGGATGATTATGTTTCCAGAACAATGCCCCTTACTCCCTGTGAGTTGTGAATAGCCACATGCAAGTATCCTGGGATGGAGATTAAAAATTTGGCTTGACGTTGAGCCCTCTGGAGCTCACCCAAACTTCCGGGTGACATTGTTCATTTCCCTGCTTTTTCAAGTGCAGTTTCACTAACCTTCTCCTATATAACAAAATCATTTGACGAAATGCTTATTTTTCTTCTCTCTACCTTTGGTTAAGCCAAATAGTAATCACCATAGGAACAATAATAATAGCCATCATTTATTGAGCACTTTCTTTAGACTAAGTTCTAAGCCATATACTTTAAATATTTTAATTTAACCCATATAATAACCCCTATAAGGTAGTCATGATTATCCCCATTTTACAGATGAGGAAACTGGGTCTTTAGAGAGAGTAAGTAACTCGATCAAAGTCATGCTATCAGTGCCAGAGCTAACATCTGATTGGCCTTTTTGACTCCAAAACTTGTGTTATTAACGGCCCTGGAAAAAGAAAATAAACGAAATAAAAAGTTTCTTTTCCTTCTAAGGTTCAAATTCAGAAACTTCACATTCTGAAACTGATCAGGATGGCCCATGACAGTACTGACAGAGCTGCTAAGTCAGAGCTTCTGAATCCAAAGTCTGGGTTCCAGGTGCCTGCTGTCTCACTCCCAGCTTGGTGATGGCCTCCTGGCTGCCCCAAGACCCGTGCCCTTCGTACTGGCTCAGTGCTGCTGTGGGGGCCTCGTGGGAGGTTACGGCAGCATCTCCCACTCGACTCTTCCATCTGCAATTGATACCAAACTGAAATCTGAAGTTTCCCCCCATGCCCGCCAACCTTTCAGCAGATGCCCATCCCTGAGAGACGCATGAAGTAAATGCATTTCAATCCTCAGGTCTATTATCTACCTGCCCATTTGTTCTATTTTAAAAAGCATTTTGGCATTTCAAGAATAATCTCTTCATCTAGTACTTTTATGTTGAATTATTGACATTTGGGTAGCATGAATTCTTACAACTTTAATAGACTATTTTCAAAAATCTCTTCTCTTTAAAGCAGAAGCCCAAATGCCATGAAGTGACCCTGTGTGAGTACAACAAAGCTCAGCTCAGATCTTTCTGCATCCTTCATTGACTCATAGAAAAATGTGGCAAAAAATTGTCTTGGGAGTAGAAAATGTGAGCTCTATCATTTGCTGCTGCTACCGGGGCAGGTGAAATAAGAGCCACATTCCTTTTCACTGATATGTTAGAAAGAAAAGTAACTGACCTTCACTAAAATAGTCTTTTAAATAGGTGGGAAGGCAGCAATGAGACAAAGGATTCAGAAGTTGATTTTTCAAGCTTAGTTTCCTTAGAATTGATTCAGTAATTAGAGGGCCACAGCTGACATTTTACAGGAATAAGAAGGTGTAGAAGTAGAGAATGGTCCATGACTCACGTAAACACGCTCACACGGACCATCAGAGGATGAAGGTATAAAAGCTCACTGATATGAGGGCTGTTGGGACATCAGAAAGGAAGCCTGATGGGAGACTGGGGCTGGGGAGGACCAACAATGGCAACAGATGTCCTGGTTACTCCTGGGGAGCCCAGGCTTCAGGGTATCAGTTCTGACTTTTTTCTCAGAGCTGAATGGACCTGACAGGCACAGCATCTGATGAGCACGCAATGACCAATTATATGAGTGACTCTTGTCAGAAGTCTTTGTTCTGGATGATATGATTTTATAAAGCTGCTAACGTGGAACATACACAGGGCAACAACCCTTCCCACGGAGACCTGTCCCTGCTGTAGACACGACACTAAGCTTGAGCAATGTGAGACCAGACAAGTTACCTGGACTGAGATGACAGTAAGGAAGAGTTGAAGAAAATTTACGAGGGTGATAGTACAAGAGAGTAAGGCCAAATGAAGAAATAACAGTTCCTGAAATCTAGTAATAGCAGTATTTTCCATGAGAAGGTAAAGTCAGCAGGGAAAAAAACCCATGTGTTTCTTTGCAATGTGTATCTGCCGAATCTAGCAAAGGTGTCTAGAGTACAGTAGGTGTTTAATAAATATTTATTAAAACAGAAAACAAATGAGTGAGTGAATAAATGACAAAACTGTGCATTCACAAAAAGATTGGCCTTTAAGTTCCTTTGCATTTAGACACTGACCAGTTACAGCAATTGCTGACTATATCTGTCACGCCAGCGATTTCTAGGGGTTGGGAGAATATTCGAGAGTCCAGTTCTACCCTATCCCTGAGACCTGTCAAGAGAGTTGCTGTCTTAACCATTTCTTTAAAAATGACTTAAACGAGGATTCCACGACCCTCTGATAAATGATTCTACCTATGACCTTCCCTAGAAAATTATAGTAGGATCAAATATAATCTCTACAATCAAGGCTTGAATCTCCCCATTTTGGTAAACATACTTAAGTTTATTCTCTGTCTCCAGGGAAAGACAGGACAGTTGCTCACGATTATTCATGCTACAGGCTTCCTGTGCTGAGAGCTTCTGAGTAAATTGGCCTCCTCTCCTAAGCTAGAGAGGGAAGGCTGTAAGACTTCCTTGGATTTCTTCCCTGGTGGCGATGATCATTAGCACCTCCACTCCGCCCACCATCTCCACTGCTACCAACATCTTTGGGGAATACCGTCTCCCCTGAGGACAGCTCCAGCCCCAGCCCCAGCAGGTTTCCTGACTAACTACTCTACTTGCTCTTCATTTTTCACATTCTGAAGCTCTCACCGCATCAAAGATTTCCCAATGGACTTACTAAATATCCCTTTTAAAGCTGTTCATTTATCACCATCATGGTAACAAGCCAACCAAAGAGATACCCATTCTCTTTGTCTGTAATCTTCTGAGTGTACCAGCAAAGATTCCAGGTCGGAATTCTTAATGTCTGATGCTATACAGTCTTATTTGCAAAAATTTCCATGGCACTTGGTTCCAAAAAAAAACATTATTATGCAACAAATTCATGTAGGTTCTCTAGGCTTGTATATTAACCTACTGAGGAACACTGAAGAGGCTGTGATTCCATGTGTGTATCATAAGAACAGAGGCTACTGCAGCTGCCCTCAAAGTTTTATTTTTTAATGTCTCTAGTAGTCTCATCATATAAGGACATTAAAGGACATTTCTAAGCCTGTCAATTTAATCACATTCTAGGCTAGCAAAGATAAATGCTCACATAAATAGACAAGCACAAATGGGGTCTCACATAAGGATCAAATAAAGGAAACTTGGGGGATTTCCCAATTTAGGCAGCAATTTGTCTCAAGAGGATAAAAATATAGAGTGATATGGCACAGAGAAATATTTTGAAATAACATATATTTTGAATATAAATCTTTATTATGATCACTACTGTTTGAGGGGAGGGAGAGGTAAAAAGGGAAAGCACTGTGTTAAAAGTTGTTCATACATTTTCTCATTTAATCCTATTTAATCTAGCCATATATATTTTCCTGCCTCTAGGATCAGTAGATAACTTCAAATTCTAGACCCTTAGAAAACATTTCAGAAACAATCCGATTATCCATCATGAACAACTACAACCACAAACTTACCACCACAACAGAAACAGATTTCTGGCTAAATGGAGGCTCTTTCCATGCTCAAGCTTCTCTCTCTCCTTGATCAGTGATGGGCCATTCAGGCAGTATTTATTGCCTATGATGTGATTTGAAATTCTAATAAAATCTGCTCTAAAAGTTAAGAGCCTCTAAGTGGACACTACATTGAGACATTTGAAGAAAATGCCTTTAATTCACTCCCATCGCTGTGTGTCATCTTCCAATGATTCATGCGGGTTACGGAGCCAAATACATCGCTGAAGTCATTCAGCGCAAGAAGGTTATAAAGCACGGAAAGATCTTTGGTGAACTTTAACTGCAGCTGTGTTCTCTGCTCCCAAAGGAGAATTACTCATTACAATCTGACTCATTATAATTAGAGTAGATTTCCTTTAGGGAGCAATATTTACTTTTAAAAATAAAATGGCAAAGAGGGATTTGTTGCTTACCATCACTTAATGGGTTAGTGCTTGTAGGGCCTGCCCGTGAGTGGTTGCCTATTTCCCTTGTGGCACTGAGCCTGCAGCGTGAGCTCCTGACAACAGGGTGTGTGGTCCCAAGCGTTAGGCTTTTTCCTGGTTGAGGATTAACTGCAAGAGCCTATGATTCTCTTAAAAGAGGGTTGGCTAACCATTGACCTACAGGCTGAGCCACCTGTTGGTGTAAATAAAATTTTATTGGAACCTGACCATGCCCATTTATCATTGCCTCTGGCTGCTTTCATGCTACAATGACAGAGTTGAGTAGTTTTGATAGAAACCCTATGGCCCCTGCAAAACCTAACAAATTTACTATCTGGCCCTTTATAAAAGAAGTTTGTTAACCTCTTCTCTAAAATGATTTTTGACACTGAGTTATACTGCCAATATACCCAGTACAAGAAATGTATAATAAAATCCCAAAGTTCGAATAAGATTAAAAACTAAAAAAATTCTATGAGCACAATATTTTCTTTGGTATTAAACCCAAATATTATCAAAGGCTATTTAACTGAACATTAATTTCCTTGAAGCAGAAAAGAAATTTCTCTCATCTTTAGTATTGTCCTAGAGCATATTCATAGCTTCTTACTATTTACCACCATCCAATTATTTTATGGTTAAGTGAGTTAGGAACTCAAGAACCTAGTAATTAATTAATCTATCAACCTGTTTATTCACTCATTTTTTTCCCCAACAAATATTTACTGAGTGCCAGATACTGTGTGAAGTACTCAGAATACAATGATGAATAAAACCCTGAATGCTTGAACTAAAGGGCAGTCTAGCCACACAGAGAGAAATGCCAACACACAACAAGACAGTGTGTGTATCAGAAGTTTGCACAATGCAGTATGGGAGTCCTGAAGAGGGCGACCAAACAGCGTGGGGATGTGGTGTCAAAGAAGCCTTCACCGAGAGTTGACACCTATTTTGTTTTTGTTTTTTTTTTCTAGTTATTCTTTAAAAGATTAAATATGATTATTTCTATCATCACTTATCCCCACTCCTGTCCACAAGGGAACATGATGTAGGTGGACAGTCAATTGCCCAAGAGATAGCAGTGGTTTCAGATATGGAAGGGGACGATCCAGTAAGAAAGCGGTCTAGAGACTGATCAACCTGAAGCCTCAGGTTCCTTCATATTCTGTATGTAATTATAAAGCATGTGCACGAACAACACACACACACACATACACCTCTTCCTCTTGCAATTGTGGGTTAGTTTTACATTCAATTGAAAGCTCTTAGCAGAAGGCAGAACTATATTATATTAACTCTATACCCCTAATTCAGATGAAAAGGCATAACTCTATAATGCTCAGTGATAACCATGGATAATAAGGACAGAGCAGCAAGTGAAGTAGAAAGATACCTGGGCAGGTTATGAAGTTATAATGTACTTTCCCTGATTACTGCAAAAATACTGAAAAATGATCACTCATTAAGGTTCCTCATTACC
This sequence comes from Tolypeutes matacus, assembly GCA_026826555.1. Classification (NCBI taxonomy): domain Eukaryota; kingdom Metazoa; phylum Chordata; class Mammalia; order Cingulata; family Chlamyphoridae; genus Tolypeutes; species Tolypeutes matacus. Next base: position 30,616,780 of record JAKSZT010000049.1, read on the forward strand.
CCAACCTCTTCCCCAGAGTGGTCTGAAAAAGGATAGGGGTACAGAGCTACAACTCAATGAGCTTTTTTTTTTTTTTTTATTATGGGTAAAAATCAAAATTCTCACAATACATACAAACATTTGCAAAATGATATATAAATATATATGCATATATGTGTATTTGCTTACAAAAATGTTATATATATATATACATATATTTTAAGAGGTGCTTAGATTACCCAAAATATTACACGGAACCCACTGGGATTCCCATGTTGCCCACCTCCCACACCTCCCACCACATCCCACACAAACATCTCCCACAGTGTGGCCCACCACCCTCAATGAACTTACACATCCTGGAGCCTTGCCACCAAC
>JAKSZT010000049.1:30617536-30869225 GCA_026826555.1 Tolypeutes matacus
TGTATTTCAACTGCTCATCCCCTCCCTACCCCAAAAGTGTCAAGTGGCCACTGGCTCCACCTCATTGTTATAATTTCTTGCATTGCTAGAATCACCATATGTGAACAAGAGAATACCATCAAGTCCACTCTAGTCCATAGTTCTTCCCCCAATCCTGAGGGGACTGGGATGGTGATATCCACTCCAACTCCAAGTGAGAGAGGGCTTATATCCCATGGATATGGTGGGTGGGATGATCCTGCCTGCTTTTAAAGGATCAATAGAGGACAGAGATGGCTCTATATGGATTTGGTGGATATTGGAAAGATTTGCTTTCCAGACACCTCTTCAATCACAGACTTTCAAACAATTTTAAATTCAACTATTCAGTCACATGAGTCTTGAACATTAGGTCTTCTATGATCTCCTGTTAAATTGCAGGTTTTTTTCCCTTTGTGTAAGAGTTACACCTTTGAGTAAAGGTTAATTTTATCTCCTCACTGAGGCTCAGTTGATAGATTGATGTCATTCTGCCAAAGTCAGCTACCAACTTCCCCCCTCCCTCCTGTCATGCTGTGATTTCAGTCAGGTAATATGTGCTTTTCTAAATTCTGATTACCACGATTGTAGTACTAGGGACACTTTAGCAATAGCTAAAATAGTTTCATGGCCTATATACTCCTGTGTCTTTGAACCAATTAATGTAGAACCAAGAGAATCTAATTGTACCATTGGGGAAAATAAGACTACCTTTATTCCTAAGACATTAGACAGCCTAGCCAAAACAACTCCACTCCCAATCATTTAAGTGATCAACATCTGTGCTATTTTAGGAAAAGAGGGTTCAAAAGTACAGCTTCATTTAGTCAGCTTCAAGATGCAGAAGCAAATGGTAACTTGAATACAGCAAACACGCCACCTGATCTTCAAACTACAAATATTTTCTGCAAGGGGCTATACATCTTTTGAAGTAAAGTTAAACAGATCTGAGATATATTATCTGATTTTAGGAAAAACATAATGCTAGAGAATGGGAACAAGCCTGAGAGATCGTCTTATCCAAATCCATCACTTTATAGCTTGGTCAGATGATTGCAGCCTGACATGTCTAACCATCAATCCAGTGGTCAGCTAGTTAGCATAATATGCAGGCCTAGACACCTGGATCAGAACCAAGAGTTCCTTTTTACTCTACCATTGTTGTCATTAGCAGTTTTTCATAACACCTCAGTTTTGCCCATTTTTTGGGGAATCCATAGAAATATCTGATGTAAAACTTAGAGCTATGGGGAATCCTGTGTGTTGATGCTACAAGCAGAGAGCCTGGCTCCCTAAAGGCTAGAAAACCTACTTTCTTCATAAAACCCTGAGAAAGGGCTCCAAGAGCAAAACGAAAGAAACTTTTGATGATCCATTAGTCTGATCATTCCCAAGTTGCAGCCCCCTTTCTTTTTTTAGTTGCAGTCCTTTTGATACAGTTTCTCTCTTTGAGTTCATAGTAAATCTGGAGTCTATACACATAGCTACAGCTGGGTACCAATTTAAAGATATCAGATATGGAAACCAAAGCATATGCTATTTCAATTTAAAAAGCATTCTCTAAAAAGAAATGACAATTTTATATATTCAGATACCCTGGTGTACTTATTCAAATTTAATTTACACACACACACATATTCACAGAGCATGTAAAATAAAACGTTAAAATTAAAATATAGTCAATTGACTTGATTTGCTTACCAGCTGTTGGCCTTTAGGACCCCATCCTGCATATTGAAGTTTTGCATTGCTGACTTCTGGTGGATCCAGACTTTGAGGATCCCTGGGAGGAAAAAGAAAGCAAATGGTGGGAACCAAAAATTTAAGATACTATCATTTTATCCTCTAGCTGTAACTTACTATTTTCTATTTCCATTGCATCAATTTCAGAAGCTTGCTATTAAATAATATGTCACATTCAATCTCCATTAGATCTCTTCAGATGCATATAATTTACATGAAGCTGAGATGGGCCTATCACTACTTAACCAACCCAAAGAGTAAATATTTATCAAGAAAGAGCATGCAGAGAGGACTATTGTTCATGTTTTAAAACATCCAGAATAGTCAAAATTAAAAATTGAAATGCATAGAAACACAGTAATAAATACCCTCAATTTATGTCTCCATCTTTGGCTTTCCTAGCAGAAAACCATCTACGACGTATAAAAATGATTAAGTTTTACTTTCTTTAGGATGATGCTACTCCACATGAGGAATTATATCTCTATTCAGCTGAATAGGCCAGACCCTGTCAGCTGTGTATCACCATATTTTTTATGCTGAAGACATAGTTACGAATGGACTCATTCATCTATACTATATTATGGGAGTCTCATGAACAAAGGGGATGAGGCAAGAATGGAAGGAAAGTGAAGTGGTAAGGACCTGCTGGTTGTGGGCTTGAGTTAGTAAAAAATTCTAAAATAACTGCTTTTAATACTGCTTGGGAAAACCAGGGAATGCATTTAAGAGTAAAAGAGTTGGGGAAGGTGAGATAGTCCATAATGCCCCAAGGTGGTTTTGGATGATGTTCTTGGGTTTGGAGAAACCAGAGAAGCCTGGAGTGATGGTGACATGATGCCAAGTAAGGGATGACAATGATAATAAGAACCAGCTGAGAGGGCTGATGTTTGAAGCAATTACAACACATAGGGTGAGCCTGCTGGGCTGGAAGTGAAGCCCCTGCCCTGAAGGCAGCAGTAGCAGGAGACACCATGGGCTTGGAGTGAATCTTCCCCATCAGACTGAGGAACTGGGGCCACACCAGAGCCCTACCAAAAGCACTGGGAATTGGGCCAGTGAGGAGCCCAAGGAAGAGCAGGAGGATGCTGGGGCAGGCTCAGCTGGCTACTCCTACCAGACCGTGAACCAAGATCCTGAACGAGAGGAGGTAGAGTTGGCACCAGTAGGGGATAGAGAATATATACTTGCTGATATCCAGGAGCAGAACCAGGCTCTGAGTCTGCATTTGCCTGGCCTGCCATTAGAGTGAGGATGAAGAGGAGGAGGAAGCTACAGCCTTGAGCAAGCACAGCTTTATTCCCCTGGACTCAGGACACATAGAGCTGGTAAAAAGGAAAATGGATGGACTAAGGCTGCCTGAACTGGGGGTTCCTGCCTTGGCTCAGGAGACCTTGGATGCCCAGTGGGAAGATGCACAGAAGGCTCTCCAAACCCAGCAGGATTTTCTGCTACACTGAGAGCTGCCTTATTTCCCAGCATTCCAGGTCAGAACCAGTACAGACTGAATACATCCCTGGTTTTAATGTCCATCTCTGTCCTTCCCATCTCCCTTTCCACACCAAGGCAAATAAGACTTCTCAGAGACCCATGTTATTCAGTTCTGTACATATGAAGTCATTGGCCCAAGCCCAACCCACCTTAGTTGCACTACGCTGTGGAGAATAAAGTCTCCTTTTTACATAAATACACAAACACATACACACAAGACATAGAGGGAAGTCTTAACATTACAGATTCCAAGCGAATTTTAAATAACCCCTACATTTGAATGCTTTTGAATGTTTTGAAGTGTTTTCGTAAATATATTTCCCAGGTCTGTTCATTGAGAGGGCCTAGAAGCAATGACACCCAAGTAACAATGAGCATACTCAATGCCCATACCTTGGCCTCTAAACACCATCCTCCATTACAAGGTACCAGGGCTCCTCAGATAAGTCACTGCATCCAGGGCTGCGGCCGGGAAATTACAGCTGGAGCCTGGAACAATTTATGGTGCCAGAAAGTAAGGAAATATTCAAGAGCAATATGATTTTGTTAAAAGAACACAGAGGCCAACCTAAAGGAGTTCCTCAGGGGCAAAGATGGAACAACGAGCAACAAAATAATTATAGTATTGGATTTTTTTTTTTTTTTACCGGGAGGTCCCGGGGATCGAACCTGGGTCCCTCCATATGGGAGACGGACGCCCAACCAGTTGAGCCACATCTGACCCCCAGTATTGGATTTTAACTCAGAGAATAAAATAATTATCCATGAGTCCACACTAATATAAATGAATACTCAAATAAATAGGGGAGAAGATTTAACTCTTTCTCTCAAAAGAATTCCAATTAATAAATGTAAAAGGAAAGAAGGAAATAGAATCACCACAGTAATAAATGTTGCAGACAGATTTCACTGATGGATGTTAAAATTCATGGGTGAAAGTTTGAGAAACATAATTTGTTAGTTCCAGGGTCTCTCCTAAGATACTTATCAATTACAAAAGGAAAGATTTTTGACAGCAACCTAAAGAGGTTAAGACAAATATCACCAGAAATAAGACACATCAACATCACAAACCCTTTGATATGAAGCACTCAGAGGGACAAAGTATCAGTTTTGTTATGTATTTGCCAAAAAATGCATAACCTCACTCCAATAATATGAAAACATCAGACAAACCCAGACTGAGGGACAATCTACATTAAAACTGATCAGTACTCTTCAAAAGTATCAGGATCATGAGTGACAGGGAAAGACCGGAATCGTTACACAGTGGGGAACACTATGGGGAAATAACATCTAAAGGCAGGAGGAGATCCTGGAACAGAAAAAGGACATTGGTAGAAAAATTGGTAAAATTCAAGTAAGGTCTGAGGTTGAGGTTAATAGTATTGTATCAATGTTAAATTCCTGTTCTTAAAAATTAGACAGTGGCTATGAAAAATAAGAACAGTAGGAGTAGGGTAATGAATATAAGGGAACGCTTTTTTTACTATTTTTGCAACTTTTAAGTCTAAAACTAGTTCAAAATAAAAAGTAATAAAAAACATTATCAGAAATTATATCTCAGTGGTTATTGAGATGGAAAGGAATTAAAAGTTAGATAATTTCCCCCTCAACATACTGTGATCTTGATGTCTGGAATGGAAAAAACCCCGACTTCAGTATCTAGCACAGTGCAGGCATTCTATTCAGGCATCTGAATAACACACAAATGAGTAAATATAGATGGGGTATGGAGTGGATCTAAGCAAGAGTCCTTTTGCAAGTTTAAAAACAAGCATAATGAATTCTATCAACCTGGCTTTATTGGAATTTTCCAAGCACAGAGGATAGGGTAGGAGATCAGAAAGAAATGTTTAAATTCCATTGTCTTACTTAATATTGGAATTCGTTTTGTTAGATTATGATTTCCAGCAGTGACTGAGAACAGCAGGGGACTAACCTCTCTTTGGTTTAACAAGTGCAATTTCCCATAAAGGCTAACTGGGAAAGGCATCTCCAAAAGGATAATGCCACTCACTAGATTATATGCACACCAGGCCAAGGTGCCGGGGTGACCCATACATTTCAATTTCTATTACCTTTTTCTTATCTATGCAGAAGAAGACCTTTAAGACTTCTCTGAAGCTAAATTTATTTCCCTCACCTCACCACCAATACATTTAGACAAGTTTCTATAGCATGAAGGTAGTAGAGCATCACAGGAAGAGACCTAACTACAAATCAGAATGCTGCCATTCTACTCCAGCTTTACCACATACAGGTCACGTGACCATGTGCAATTCTCTGAGCCTTACTCTCCCCTCCTGAGGAGCTGGAATACTTACCCTTTCTTTCACAGAATGGTCATGAAAATCAAGAGAAACGATGGATATTTACTTATAAACCCTAATACACTTTAAAGAATGAATTATTTTTATGTTTGCTCGCTATGAATCTCTCAGACTCTCCCTCTCCCCTTTCCCTGGCAATACGTTAAAAAATGCTAGGATGGAGTTGCTGCAGCAGCAATCTGTTTTAAGGAAACATCAGGGTACACCTCAAGGAGAGGAAGTTGTGATGTGGTGGAAAGAATTCCAAGAAGCTCTAAATTTAATTCTGAATTCTGCCACTAGCTTAGTAACAGGGCTTTGGGCAGGAGGATAATTTAATTTAAGTTTGTTTCCTTATGTATAAAACAAGAATAATAATGCTTACCTCACAGGGTTGGATTCAATAATAAACTATATGCGAAAATAGGCAGCACAGAGCTTACCTAGGAGATATTTGATAAATGCCAGTTTATTCATAGATAAACTGGTAAATAATTAATTCTACATGGTTTCATTATACATATATCCCCTTTCACTTAATTAGAAGCACCAACTCATTGAATACTGATAAAAGCTTATTAGTACCATTATCTATATGTAATTTTAACACAAGGTCCAATAATATAGCAGATATAAGGACATGTTTAAGAACTCAGCAGCAAAACCAAATTCTATTGTTAGATGAGAGGTTGGATATAGGGACTTACCCTCAACCATAGCCTCAACATTTGTTTCTATGAAATGTGTTTTTTTTTCCCCCATTGGAATTTGATGGTATCACATTCTTTTCCTTTCAAGTTTAAAGGGGATTTTAGGGCAGCCTCTTCCAACTTCCCTTCCAAGGTAGGAGACCCTTTTTCACTCGACTGGATGGCCATTCTCCTCTGCTTAAATCTCCCAATTGAAGGGATTCCCTTGCACAAGTCTTTCTCTATCCCAGCCTCCCCAAAGCCCAACTTGGTTTTATGCCACAGTCCACCTTCTCCATACCAACACCCAGGCAACGGAGAACTACCAGAGAAAACACAACTACCAGAAGCAAGCATGATGCCAAATAAAAGTCTCTAAAACGGCAGCTGGCTCCTAACCATTCCTGCCATTACTCACGACTAATTATTGGTTAGCTCCTGTTCTTCTCAGTGACAATTCCAGTCTTTCCTACTCTCTTCATATTCCACTTTTATCTGCTGGTGCCCTAATTCTGAGCAGATGACCACGTGTGGGGCAGACATGAAATCACCCTGCAAAGAGGCAGCAAGCTGAGAGCATCCTCAAAATCAGCCTCAGGTTTCCAGCCCAGTTTATGCTCTTCAGGAGCGGCCCCTGGCCAGCGACTGAGCATGGAAAGGGTGTTAGAGCCTGGCATTTCTGCCCAATGCAGTGGTGCCTCTAAAGGGCACCACTCCTCTGGAGGTTCTTGCTTGGTTGTCCCAGATGGTCAAATGTGCTTCACAGTCTAAGGCTCCTCGGCCAAATCCTGCTTTCTCCCCTGTGCCCTTTCACAGTGTCACATGTGCACTGTGGTCTGAAGGCTTGCCCTGCCCAATCCTGCTTGCTCCCCCCTTTTATTTTTCACAGGCATCACCCTCAATAAATTTGCACTCTCAGCCTTTCTCTCCCGGAGGACCCCTCTGGCCCTCCAGGCTCCCTGCTTTGCTGAAGGAAGCTGTTTGCTCTGCCTGCACATTCAGGTACACACCCGTCTTTGTCTTCTCAGTCTCAGAGTATGAGCCATCACCTTTACCATCTAAACTGGCTCCTCCTTCTGTATGTCCACTTCCTTTCCAGCCAAAAACCATCAATTTCTTTCCTTTCCACTTACCTTCCTGGAAAACATTTATTTTGCTTCGGCCTCATCTAGGACTTTGCTCATTCATTGTCCTTCTACCTTCATCCCCTTTTCTGTTCTTACTTCCTTCTCTAAAGTTTTTCTCTCATCTAAATACAAAGTCAAACTAAACAAACCAACAAAAAACACCTCACTTAACACAGCTTCTCTGTCCATCTATGGTCCAATCTCTGCTACTCTTCTCACCCATACTGCTTAAGCAGACCAAATCCAGGGGCCATTTGTATCTCCCACCCACTCCTCAACCCAATGCAATGCATCTTCTGTCCCACTTTGATTGCTCTTAAGATTATCCGTTACCACAGAATTGACAAATTTAGTGGACACTTTCTGTTGTTATTTTATTTGATCTTTTTCTGTACATGGCACTGCTGCTGCTGATCTCCTTGATTTTCATGACACTGCCCTCTCCTGGCTGTCCTCCTGCCATTTTAAAAAATATATAATAAACTTTATTTTAAAAAAGGTTTTAGATTATAGAAATGTTACATTGAAAGTATGAGGGATTCCCATGTACCCCCTCCCTCTCCCACATCATCCCCTATTTTTTTTTTAAATGTAATAGTACAATGTATTATGATGTATATAAAAGCCACTCAATAAAAAATGCACATTTAAAAAATGACTCACTTGTGGTAAGGACTAACCTACCTACAGTAATAAACTAAAAAATAAAACCGTCGTTGTGACATTTATCAGTACTTCACACATCTAACAAATACTGAAGGAGGCAACTAGCATTGTTATAACTTATTTAAAGCCAAAAACTTAAGTAGAAATCAGAATTAAGAGAAACTTTAGAATGTTCACATTTGCATGTGTTTTTTGGCTGAAGCTTCAAAGATTCCACATGTAACAAAATCACAGCTTTGAATCAAAATAAATATTAAAAACATTTAAGCCTTGTGACAAACTTACTCTACAGAAGCAAGAGAGAGAGTGAATAGTAACAGCAGTATATTTCTAGGAGAGAAAGCAATCACTTATTTCCTTTATTATAAAACAAAAGTCAATGAGTCAACATTTTATTAACAATGACCAAGTTATTCACTATTCAAGAATTTGCTCTTCAAGTTGTCTTTAAAATGTATCCATCCATATATCTGGATTGAATTAAATTTATACATCAAAACATTTTGCTCAGAATTCTAATCTTAAGTATAAACCATAACTTATCAAAGCATAGTCCAAACACTATACAATATTGCTACCATTTAGATTTATATGCTTCATCTGAAAAACTTGTCTTACAGATAAGAGTTTTGCCATGTTTCTACAGAATAAATGTCCCTATGTCTAAAACTTTAAATGATAATCAAAAAAGACAGATTCAAATAATTCATGCTATGCATTTATCTTCAGTGAGCTTTGATAAAAACAGAGCCATCTGGTGTTGGAGCCATCTTCCTTCTCAGTTACAGTCTCTACAGTCCCAGAAGCAGACACAATAACCATTGTTTTACTTGTTGAAGCTGTCTTCTGTTTCTCTCAGCAATAACTGCACAAAAAGCAAAAATCTCATCACTTTCAAAGTCATAGTCAAAAATTGACTTTGGTGAGAAATCCGTTACTTTTGCTGATGATTTACTCTTTTTAATCCTCCATGCCACTTTCTGCTGCTACTGGAGTGTTCTTGCCCAAGAAACGTCTTCTTTCCATATTTCAGGGTTTATTGGATAGATGTGAAGGGCTACTTGAAAACTTCGAATTGCTTCATCCATTTTGTCCTTCGGCTCTCTTGTTACATCGTTCTATTGTATGTCTTCTTATCCTTTAGTTTACCCTTCCTAATAACCTTCACTTCTAAACTCTTCTCCAAATCTCTCGCCCTTATTTTTTCCTTTCAGGCTGCAGCATCCCCTTTAGTATCTCTTGCAAATCTGGTCTTTTGGTAATATATTCTATAATTTTTTGTTTGTCTGTGAAGACTTTGAACTCACCATCATTTTTGAAGGACAGCTTTGCTGGATACAGAATTCTTGGCTGGCAGGTTTTTTTTTCTTTCAGTACTTTAAAGACATCATACCACTTTCTTTTCTCCGCCATGGTTTCTGATGAGAGGTCAGCACTTAATCTTACTGAATTTCCCTTGTAGGTGATGCTTTGCTTTTCTCTCACTGAATCCTCTCTTTATCTCTGATTTTTGCCATTCTGATGTCTCAGGATAGGTCTATTCGGATTTATTCTGTTTGGGGTACACTGTCTTTCTTGGATATTGATATTTATGTCCTTCATAAGAGTTGGGAAGTTTTCGGTCATTATTTCCTCAAATATTCTTTCTGCCCCTTTTCTATTCTCTTCTCTTTCTGGGATATCAATAATGCGAATGTTTGTGCGTTTTGCATTTTCATCCAATTCCCCGAGACTCTCTCTGTTCCATTTTTTTCCATTTTCTTCTCTTTCTGTTCTCCTGTCTTTTTCAGTTCAAATGTCCCTGTCTTTGAAATCACTAATTTTGTCTTCAAGCATTTCAAATCTGCTCTTATGTGCAGATTGTGTCTTTCATTCTCATAAGGTCTGTTACTTTTCTTTGCAGGCTTTCAAATTGTTCTTTATGCTCTCCCAGTGTCGTCGTCTTCTTTTATTTTTCCCAGAGAGAGGGTGATTTATTGCAAGTGCACAAGAAAGGAACTAGGAGAACCTTTCCAAAACCAGTTCAGAGTGAGAATGGGAGGTAGGGTTTTTATAGGCAAAAGAAAAAGAAAATGGTGTAGGTAAGAAAAAACACATTTAAAAATGTAAAAGTCAAGTGATGCTTCCAGAGGTCTTGTGATGAGGATATGTACAAATTCTCAGTTCTGCATTGTCTCAAGCATATTAAACTTGCCCTTGGTTTCAGCAGCTTAAAAACCACTGTTTAGATATTGTTGTACAAGTGCCTATGTGCAAGGTCTTCACGAGTCCTTTCTTAGCCAGCCACTCAAGGATATCAAGCAAATTTTTTTTTTTTTTACTCTCTGAGGAAAGTTAAAGATTTACAGGGTTTTCCTGACACCTTTCTGTCTGGTTTTGCTTCCAGATGAGACATTATCTTATACCTGAAGTTTGGTATTGAGGAAATCCTACTCCTTCTCTCCACATTTCTCCTTGTTCTAGCTGGGAAAGCACATGTGTTTTGCAGACTTGATTTCCTACTGAGACCAGGTTATTGACATTCTCCAGCATCACTTCCCTGAACAACTTTTGCTGGGATGAGTCTAACAGGTCCCACGCTTCCTGGGTGAAGTCTACAGCCTCATCCTTGAAGGTCACATACTCCTGTGATTGCATTGTCAATAACTTAGCTGGCATCTATCTTCCTCTGGATTTTGACTCACAACCAGACAAACAGATGGTGGGCAAAGTATAATAGTCCAAATGCCTTCACAAACTACAAGTTATCTTAACAATGCATGTCCAGTTTCAGGTTTAAGGTACTGGATCTGATATTTTTCTCTTTCTTCAATTCAGCATTTGTGGAGTCCTCTAACATTATCCAGTGTATCAGGGGAAGATTTTTCAGTATATCCCCAGTGTCTTCTTAATATCCTTTATTTCTTTAGTCATATTTTCTTTAAAATCTTCTAAGAGACTTAGGAGAGTTGTGTGATTATCACTGATTAGTTATATTAAATTCTGTATCTTTTCAAGATATTTGGTTTGTTCCTTTGGCTGGGCCATCTCTTCCTGTTTTCTAGTATGGCTTGTAATTTTTTGCTGATGTGTAGACATGTGAATATGTTGGTATATTTACTCTAATGGCTAATTTCTCTCCCTTGCCTATTTTTTTTTCCTACAGCTCTTCTTTGATATTTGGCAACTTATTCTCAGTCTTTAAAATTGCCTAGCTTAAGTTTTCAAAATCAGGCCAGGGACCCACTAGTGGGGCACAGATTTTCTCCCAGGGGTTGGATACAGAGTGTGAACAAGGATGAGGGACCCCCAAAGCAGGTCCCTCAGACAGCTTTTGATTCTTTCTTGGTTGTTTTTGTGAGAGCATTGAGCTCTGCCTGTTGGTCTGACGCTATCTCCTTCTACCACTTTTAATAAACTTCTTCATCTCCTTCTGTGGGTTATTCTTTCTCTGCACACTCTTTACTCACTTGTGTTCTGGCTTCTATTACCAGCACACTGCTCCTGACATCCCATATCCTCCCCCTGGGTGATCTCCTTTATTATAAGGGTCAACTGCAATTCATATTCTGATGAGCTCCAAAACCAGAGCTCTAGACCAGGCCTCTCCCCAAACTTTACACAGCACACAGGGTTCCCCACAGGTCCTCAAATTGAACCTGCATTAAAACTGAGCCCATAGTCTTTCTCCATGCCCCCTTTCTCAGGGCGTGGCACAACAATCCACCCAGTCACTCAAGTTAGAAACCTGTTGCAAGCCTTTTAGAGATCAACTGACCAAAATACTTCCTTTCTCAGATAAAGACACTAAAGCCCAAAGGGGATAGGTGATTTGCTTGAGGTCACATAACTGGTTAGTTTTGCTTGAAAGTTACTCGCCTGCTTGGTCCAAGGGAAAAAAAAAATCTCCAACTGACTTAAGGAACAAAGTAGAGAGATCTTCAGACAGCAAAGCAAAATAAACCCCAAGGAAGTTTTATCTCCTAAGTTTTGCTGTGTCCATTTCATGGTGCTCTCTTGTGGAATAAACTCTTCCATCAAAGCGAAGTCCTAAATTCTACCCCACACATGTAGTACCTTTAAGAGAGCTCTCTGCCTTAAGCGCAATAACTTTCTAGTTCTTTCTGTTGTCATCAAGTGATTTTCCGTCATGTACGGGATTATTCTGAAATTCTTAGTGTTGTGTGTGTGTGTGTGTGTGTGTATGAGAAAGAGAGAGAGAGAAGAGAGAGAGAGAGAGAGAGAGAGAGAGAGAGAGAGAGAGAGAGAGAGATGTGTGTATGTATTTAGGGGTTGGTTATGTTTTCTCCCCCTTCCTTTTTCCTCCTTCCATCCCTCCTTCCTTCTTTCTCTTTCTTTCTTCCTCTCTTTATCTATCTCTATTTATTTATTTACATATTTATTTAAATAAACCATGGTAGTCTCTGTGATGAATCATCTCCAGAGTAGAGATAGATTGGTGAAAAAATGATTAAGGATGAATAAAGTTATCTGGATTTACTAGATCTCAAAGTAATAATGCAATCCATTCTGGTTTTGTTTATTTGAACAATAAACAAAACAGGGCATGAATCATGTTGAGTTTTGAAGAGTAAATTAGTCTAGCACAGTTTACTCATTTATCTTCTTTAAGGGATAGAAAAGTTTCCGAACAAAAATAGCATTTGGAAAGGAAAAGGTAAATATTGCTTTTCTGGCTCTGAACCTTTCATGGCTAAAGACATTGAAAAATAGCATTTCAATATCAAATGATATGTGTTTTCTGAGTCTTCCTATATTCTTAGCACTGTGAGTAATATCAAAATTTAAGATATACTCCCAGTCCTAGAAGAGTGCTTGACATATAGTAGGTGCTTAATGAATATGAACTGAATAATGAATAAATGGATGGATGTATTAATAAATGGCAATTACTGATTGGATAGATTAGTGATATCTTAAACTTATTCAAGGCTTAAGGATTTGTGTTACTATTTTTATGTATATTTTGAATTAAATGGTTAAATTCTTGAGGGCTGGAATCCTCATGGGCATAAATACTTCCCAAGTGACCAAAATTTGAGTAAATATCCGACTATTATTTAAATATTTCTCTATGTCTATGGTGCATAAGATGTTCCTATCTTTGTAAAAGATTTGGATATAGAAATTTTGAGGCAGAGAGACTTTACTCACTAAAAGAATGCTTAACGGGCAGCTCATTCTACAATATTAGTGACATATCCCCCACCCAATTCACAGAGACACTCTAGCAAAAGTGATTACAAATATAAGTATTAAATAAACTTACAAAGAAATTTTAAGTGTTAATTTACAAAGAATAGATTTTTTTTTTTTTTTTAAAGATAAGTCATTAATATGACATTGCTGGCTTTGATGCTAGACAATACTTACAGATAATGATTATGGGTAATAATGACTAAGTTTTGTTCAAAATGTTAAGGGTTCAAAAACTAGAATATATTTTTCTCTAATTTATGTAACGTATAATTTCTGCACAACATTTTACAGTTTACAAAGTTTTTTGCTTATGTTTTCTCACTGGTTCTCTCAACAACTCCATGAAGCAAGGTAAACAAATATAATCTTTTTAAAGTAAACAATTTTTTTTTCTGATTTTAAAAGTAACGCATATTCATTTAATCATATTTAGAAAATGTCAAAAAAAAAAAAACAGATATAAATCACTTATTGCTCTTTTTAGAGATAAACACAGTCAACATATCAGTGTGGCTCCTTCCACACTTTGCTCTGTGCACGTATATGTGTGTGCATAATAAATGTGTCTGGATGGTTGCATGTTGAACATAGACTTTTTTTTTTTGTCTAAATACTCCATTTTAATTTTAATTTTTAAATTTTTAAAAAGATACTGAGATTATATAAATGTTACATAAAAAAATGTAGGGGATTCCCATATGCACCACTCCCTACCCCTCCCACACTTTCCCACATTAACAACATCCTTCATTAGTGTGGTACATTGGTTACAATTGATGAACACATATTGGAGCATTGCCACTAAGTGTGGATTATAGTTTAAACTCTCTTCTGTACAATTTTGTAAGTTCTGACAAGATATATAATAGCCTGTATCTGTCATTGCAACATCATTCAGGATAATTCCAATGTCCCGAAAATGCTCCCATGTTATGTCTAGTTTTCCCCTCTCCCTCCCCTAAGAACCTCTGGTGGCCACTGCCTCTACTCAATGATAACAGTTCTTCCATTGCTAGAATCACAATAAGCCTATAGTAGAATAACAGTAAGTCTACTCTAGTCCATTGTTTATTTCCCAATCCTGAGGATTCTGGGATGGTGATGGCCACTCTGCCTCTAATTGAGAGGGGGCTTAGATCCCACAGGGCAGATGGATGGGACTATCTAGCTTGCAGTTGTAGACTCTCTCGAACACAGAGTTTTACATGCTGCTTTTGAACACATCCTGAGCATTGGCATTAAACTTGATTTGTCACTTTTTGTTGTTGTTGTTAGCTGCATGAAAAAGCTGAGGCTCAGAGAAGTACAGCCATTTGCCTCATTTCACAGAATTGGTTAAGAAGAATTCAAGACACAAATCCAAAGTGACAAAAAGTAGATTGGTGATGGCTGAGGGCTGGCGGGAAGTGGGGAGAGACTGCTAATTGTAACAGAACTTCTTTTGGGGGTGATGAAAATGTTCCAAAATGGACTGTGGTGATGTTTGCACAACTCTGTGAATATACTAAAAACACTGAACTGTACACTTTGGGCGGGTGGCTTTTATGACATGTGGATTATATCCCCATCAGGCTGGGAGGAGGCAGAGATAAGGGAGGAGAAAGAGAAGGAGGAGAAAGGGAGGTGGCAGCAGTAAGGGCATGAAGCCTCATCTGTAGACTCTAGGTTCAAGGCAATGTCTGTTCTGCCACATCATCTCCTAACAGCCTAGTGTCGAGCTTTCCGTGTTCTCAATGCTTCCCATGAGCGGACTTCCTGAACTGGAATATCGCCATTCACATCAGTATGGAAAGGCTGAACGATCTTAAGGGATGAACTAGTTGGTGGCATGCCTGGAGCAGGCTCTGGAGGAGCTCCCACTCTGTCTGCATGCACCAGAACTGTGGAGAAGTTCCCTTTTCTTTACCACCTCCAGTGATATCAGTGTGTGTATTGGCAATTGGAGCACTCTCCTCAAAAATAGGTATAGAAAGAGGGAGGAAAATGGTCTAACCAGCTATATTCTGTTTGCCTCTCAGCTTGGCCTCTACTCCTTCTGGAAAGACCACCTCCTTTGCTGCTCAGAGAGGGTCCCCATCCTCTGTGTTGCACCTAAGCCTGCACTCTCTCCATACAACTTTGCATGATCCAGAACTTTCCATCCTTTTTCCTATACCACAATATTCCCCTCCTTGGTCCCATTCCTCCAGACTGGGCTTTGTAAGAGTAGACACCTTGTCAATGTGATAGGCACACGGAATCTTCACACAGGTGAAATGACGTGGGAGCTATTTGGAAGCAGTGCCATCTGAGTATGAAAAGAACATGGGCTCAAAGGTCTCAGATGTGGGCTTGAATCCCAACGATTGCTGTTTACAAGCCATGTGACTCTTGGGCAAATCACTCAACCTTTCTGAGCTTCCATATCTGCCTCTGAAAGACTGGAATAATTCTTCAGTGGGTTATTGTGAGACTGAAACAAGGAGATGCATATAAAAGCTTAGCGTAGTGCCTGGATCCTGGCACTCCATAGTTATTGCTATGCTGCTGCTGCTGCTGGGGAGGAAGAGGAGGGAGAAGGGGATGAGGAGGAGAAGAAACATATATAGTTCACTGGTGCAAGGTTTATGTAAGGTAAGTTGGTCTGTGTCATTTAAAGCAACATGATAACCTCATGTCATTTCAGGAATCAGCTACTGTCTTGAAGTTGTAATGACCATATAGATGGCCCCATAAGACTATGTGGACATCTCCAAATTCAATAAATAGTGAACTGTGCCAGCCTCAACCTGAGTTGACTCTTCTTTAAGGATGCAGTATAACACTTGGCTCTCCTGAAATGAGTTAGAATAAATATATATGTTTGCCTTCACAGTGCATTGAGAATGAAACATATGATGTGCGTGGAATTTCCCTGAAAAGCATAAATGACTCTATAAAGTCTTAGAATAATTAGATGGGTTTCATCGGCAATAAGGTCTTCAAGGTTCTTCTGACATTTAGCAAGTGATCAAACAATAGGTGGACTGACAGTCTGCCAAAATTTCAGTAGAATGAAAGGAATAGAATGCTAAAACCAGAAGTTTGAAGTTATCTTGACTTATGACAAATTCTCATGGATCCAAATGGTCTCAAACAATAGCAAGCACTATCACAGATGTGGAGGGAAAAAGTCACATTTCTGGCTTCCTGTTTCTATAGTTATATAATTTTGTTTCTCCTATTTCTCAAAGGCAGTTATAGAAAAATTTCTATTTTTCTATCCAATCATCTATTCCAGTAAGAGTAGGGATAGTGAACCTGGTTTAGATATGTATGGAAATTGTAGGCAGTTTGGAGGTTTGCCATCAATGGTTTGGCAGCAAGAAATTATAACATTTAAATGAAGGTCACACATATCTGGATCAGAGGCTACATGTCTTATTGAAGATGATGGATTTTATTAAAAAAAGGACTATCTTAAATTTAATCTTGAGGAAAACTGAGATAAGGAATTTTCCTCTGACAAAATGAGAATGTGGCTTAATTAGATAATCATCTCTATACATGATCTTCACGAAGATCCATATCAGAATTTCAGGACAAAGTGTGCTGTGTAGTTCAAAAATGCATATTTAATATACTGTGTTCAAAATATAAGCTACAGAGAGAAAACTCAGCAAAATCTTTTTGGCCACAGTGTGGCAGGTAGTATTTTTTCAAACATGGCCATAGCAATATTTCTGGCCCCAAACACTCTACCCAAACCTTTGATGTAGGGAAAGACAGGAGAAAGGAGATAACTCTGCAGAGGAGGAGGAACAATGGAAAATCACCATCAGATTACCTAACTGCAGTGGAAAATCACCAAGGCCTAGGGCCCAAGGCCTACTGCCAGAAGATCCCAGATGACAAAAAGCCCACCTATCATCTCACCACCACATGCTTCACTGACCTCCCCCTCACAGCTCCCACAAAGAGGAATATGGAGCCAGTAAAAAGTTGTAGTTTTCAATCTCTCTCTTGCATAAGGCAGACCAAGGAGAACATTGGGACTTACAAGTCTCAATTTACATGGAAGGGGTAGAAGCAGGGGGCCCAGCCTTAATGAAGCAGTACCCCCAGCCCCAGGAGGTGCAACTCGTGTAACTCATATGGGTACACCCATACTTCCTCGAGTGTATACTTTCACTTTACATTAAATTTTCCTGCTACTACATGACTAGTCCTTGAATTCTTTCTCGTGACTATGTCAAGATCCCTCCTATTTTAGGTTGAAGTCTTTCTCCAAGGCTTTCCAGGGCCTCTCCAACATCACCTTCACACTCTCCATCCAAAGATGGAGTCTTTCCCCTTGAAATTGAGTGGAGTTTTTTGACTGCAGTAATGAAAAGAATGCAGCAGGGATGACTCTGCAGGACTTCTGAGGCTAAATCATGAATAATGGATTTCATCTGACTCTCTTTCTCAGGCAACTCATCTTTGGGAACTTGGCCACCATGTTGCAAGAAATCTCAAGCCACAAGGAATGACCACATGGAAGTGTTCCAGCAAGTGGAACCAGCTAAGGTCTTGGCTCACAGCCAGCATCAACTGTCAGACATACAAGGGAGTGAGCCTTCAGATGATTCTAGTTCCCAGCTTCTGAGCCTCCCCAGTTGATGCCGAGTGGATAGAGGTGATCTGTCTTTGAGTCCTGTCCAAATTGCAGATTCATGAGCAAAATAAATGTTGTCATTTGGTTAAGTCACTAAGTTTTTTTTTTTTTTTTTAATTAGAGAAGTTGCATGTTTACAGAAAAATCAGGCATAAAATAAGAGTTCCCACATACTATCCTATAAAGTCACTAAGTTTTGAAGTAATTGGTTATTTAGCAATAGTAACTGGAACATGAAGCATGCATGAATGGAAAATATGAGGAAGAAAGTGTTGCATGGGGATATGGCTTGAGATGGTTAAGAGCATGTGATCTTCATGCCATCACTTGAAAGATATAGAAAATGTACTTGTATGCACAAAATAAAAACTTCGCTCCCTGTGTTCTCTAAAAAGTTCCCACTAGCCCAGTCTGTCCTTTGAAATGGGCAGGGAAATGAGGAAGTACTTTTCTGCACTTTGATGATGCACATTGTACTGCTTGGGAAGTGAGAGGTTAGCAGTCCTCCCTCTGGAGATACCTACCAACCTCTTTCAGTTGATACCTCCTTCTTTCACCTGCATTTCTTTCTCCTGTGTTATCTCTATCTTGTGTACTCTCTTTCTAACCACCTCTAGCTCCTTTCTCTTATCCTTTCTGTCTATATGTTGGGCATTGATATCTTAGTTCCCAAACATTTGGGAGAAACCAATGTAATCATTTGTTGTGGGGATGATAAAACCTATCTTTTGGGTGGTTCTGAGGAATATATTAGATTATATATATATGCAAAGTGTCTATTGGTATTTTGTCCAATAGGCTACAAGACTGGTATTCAGGAATCAGTCACATGCCTAGTTAATGAGCTGGTTAGTGTTTCACCTGCATCAGGACTATTGTGGAAGTTGTTTAATTTAAAAGGCAGATTCCTAGTCTCTACCCCAATGTACTCTGGCAAAGACAGCAATTTGTCCTCCCTCTCCTTCAATAATATCCCTCCCATGGTGCAATAACCGAGTACTGGCCAGCTCACATAAAGACTACCTCTCACAGCCTCCCTTGTAGTTGGCCATGGCCTTGGAAGTGAATTCTGCTAGGTAGAAGTGGTATGCTGACAATCATTAATACAGTTAATTCTAGGAAGTGTACTATAAAGGAGGGAGCATATTCTTCTTCTCTTTGTTCTTTTCTGCTAGCTGAAAATTAGACGTGAGGGTGAGAGCTGGAGCAGCCATCAAGGAGCATGAGGTGGAGGCCACCAAGATAGAGAAGCAATATAGTGGGGACAGGGTCCTTGGGTACCTGGAGCACCCTACCAGGCATGGGCCAGTCATCTCCGGACTTTTACACGTGAGAGAACAAGCTTTTAAAGCTTTTAAAGCTTTTAAAAAAAACATAAAGTCAGTAGTAATTCATTTGACTAAAGAAATGTACAGAGAAGCCAGTCAACACTAATCTCCAAGGCCTCCGGTACAGAATGAAAAGTGATAAATTAGAAAGGATAACCACGGTGAGCAGTATAAAAGAAAGGACCTTGAAGCACAACCTCTTCAGAGTCTACAGTTAATTAGCAAGCAGGACCAGGTGAAGACAATGAGTTTCAGTTACTGCAGCTCCTTCACGCTCTTTCAAGCATCCAGGTGCTGGATAAAACTACTAGCTGAGCTGTTTGAAGCCTGCAGAGAAGCTTCTTTACTGTAAAATTCCACCACTGATTCTTGGGATTGCATTCTGAAACATTCCAGCTGGCTCTCCTACTGATTACAAATGTTTGCTTCATCCTTCTTTGTCATTCCTTTAAGTTTCTAAGACACATCAGAGAACTTTCATGCTGATTTCATCTAACTTGGGGGCTTATTTTTAGAATAAGGACTGAAACCACCTTGTTATTCCGAGTACTACTTTGTGTGAGGATGCTTTGGGAAAAGTTTTCCAACTCTCAGAGATAATCCTCCAGACGCCTGGGGCATTAGGGGTGTGCACAGAACAGAGCAGGAGGAAGTCTCGAAGGATTATATCCTGGTCCAAGATTGCCTTTGTGGCCTTTCCTTTGGGCTGCCCATCTGTAAACTGGGAAGGCAGCAAACTGGAGGCGTGCTGACAATTATTAATGCCACCTAAGCAACGTGGAGCAAGAACTCAGTCCTCATAGAAAAGAATCCATACTATATATTTAAAAAACCAGCAGTCTTTCCACAGTCATGGCAATTCTGAGAGTACCTGACACAATTAGGGCACTGCAGGACTGCAATGATTTCTTCCTGACTCAGTTGGCCCTGCTCTGGGTTTAGGTTCGTCTATCAAAGGGGGATGTCTTAATGAGCTGGTGGTGCGGGAGGGTACTCAGAACACACGTAGCTACCGGGGAGTGAACTTCAACTAGTAAAAAGGAGAGGAGATCTCTCACTTACAGTAGATATAGTAGTTTAAAAATTATATTTTACAACTCCAGGACATGACTCTGTTTAAGTACTGTTTAGTCTAACAGGAAAAGCCAAGAATTCATTCTTTTAGTTTTTATTTTTATCAAATTTCTGTATAGGTAGAGTTTAAAGAGTTAATTATTTCAACATGGGAGGCTTTCTTTACCCCCATCTCCCTCTGCAAGGGACCTGTCCCACCGAGGAAGGTATACACTTTTCCTGCACAAAGGCACAGTCCTCTTGTCAAACTGTGGGCCTGGGGACTGTATCTGTTAAAGGGAGACCTTTCTCTAGTTTGCACAGAGTTGCTCCGTAAGTTAGCAGGGACGCTCGACCTCTGTCTATGAATTACATGCTTACATTGCTCGATTTTTCAGCTTTAGCATTGCCCTGCCATGATGAAAACTGAGAACTTGGCTCTCTTGCCTCTTCTATCAGGCACCTTTCTATCCATCTATCTTCCCAGATATAGTTGTATCTTAATTAAAATTTTATGTTTATTACTGCATTTTATCTTCCTAAAGAAATCTGTCCCAGAGACTTCAGCCTGGTTCCAGAAATCATTTTCCTTTACTATTTTGAAAGCATTTCTGATTGCCTTACAGTTTCCAGTGTTGTTGTTGATCCTCACTCCTTTGCTTTTGACTTTTTTTTTCCCTCTGGAAAGTTGTGGGCTCTTCAATTTGTCCTTCATGTTTTGAAATTTCACAATGATAGTCTTTGGGGCAGGTCAAAATCATAAATTGTGCTGGGTTCTGGGCAGGCTGTTTTAATCTCAAAACTCAGGTACTTTGGTTCCTGGATATTTTCTTGGATTATTTTGTTGGCAATTTCTTCCCATTCATTTCCTGTTATTCAGGAGTGCTTCTAAATTTCTGGATTAGTCCTCTGAATTTTCATATTTTTTCTCTATTTTCAGTATCATACTCTAATCTCTCTCACTCTGTCATTGTCTCTATGTTTTTTGTTTTATTTTCTGAACAATTTAAGCCTTTCTATTGAGTTTGACTTTGGTTATTATATTTTTAATTTCTATGAGCTTTTTGTTCACTGAAATTAAAAATGTTTTGTTTCACAAGAGTAATATATTATCTCTCTGGAAATATTAATTAGAGGTTTTGTCCTCCTAATATATTTTTTTCCTTGTTTGGTCTCTATTTTTACCAAGTTGCTTGCTTCAGTTTGTTGGTCTGATTTCTTTCATGTGCAAATATTTCTTTGTACAAACAGTAATTCTTTATTGTACATTCATACTTAGGAATCTAGGACTAATTTGGGAGTTGTGAAGTGCAAGAGAGGGGTTACAGGGCCAGTAAATCCATGATGTCAGTAACTTATGGTACTGAATCAGTCAGTTTCATTAGGGAAGGTTGTTCTAATTTCCAAAATAGTGGGTGAAAGTATGGCTGCCCCATTTCTGAGACTAGGAAAAGGCCAGTTTTCACATATTCCTTTTACCTCCTTGTTTCATTAGGTGCCCTACCTTCCACTGTTTTTGATGTTCCCCTATCAGAGACCCTCTGTTTTGTTTGACCTCTCCGGGAAATAAACCTCTAGTTTTCTGAGGAGGTAGGAAGGGCAAATAGGAGTTCTCATGGCTTCTTAATTTTTAAATAATTCATATTTCCTTCATCTCATCTTCCAAAAGTAACTGGTAGGGCCAATTCCCAAGCCTTTTGATCAGGGTGGTTAATCCATCTGAATGGAAACTGCTACCAACCGGAAGACACACCATATCCAGTCAAAATGGATGCTGACCTTTAACTAAGTACTGGAGGTATCTGTGTACGAAAAGTTCACCAGTCCTGCTTTGGGGGACTCGGTAAAAACCAGGCCAGTTCTTGCCTTTCTCCACTGCTGGCCAAGGATTCAGTTTTCTTATGTTTGGGCTACATCATTTTCCACGTTCCCTTTGCTTTCTGACTTTCAAATTTTTGCTGCTTTGTCTCTTTTCCTCTTTTCCACTCCTTGTGGGTTTATGCCTTAAAATAGTTGCTTTTCTTTTGCATTGGTGGGGGTTTGAGAGTGAATGAAAGGAGCTCATGTTTACCTGGAACACAATTCATTCTTTCAAGAATTATTTATTAAGCCGTACTAAGTGTCAAGCATTGTGATAGGCTCAAAGGTGGACCAAAGAGGGATACTGTCCTTGTTATAAGGAAATTATGGTCTTTAGAAGAATATGGGCAGCAGTCAAGCAAACTCACACTAGTGAATGCATATGTGCAGCCTTGATATGTGCTACAAGGTACCAGGTGTCTCAAGAGCTAGAACAGGGGAATTCGACCTTTTCGGGAAGGTTCAGGGAAGGCTTCCTATTTAGGAAAGACTTTGGGGAAAAACTTCCTCGGGGCAGCAACAATTGAAGTGAGATATGAATGATGACTAATAACAAAGTCACGATTCTTAGAAGTGTGGGCGTGGGGGACTTAGGGGGAAGGGAAGCAGAGAAGAGTCATCCAGGCATAGAGAAGAGCCTGTGTCAAGTCATGGGGTGGGAGGGAGAAGCGTGGCAAGTACAAGGGCTGGGAGTGCAGCTGAAATACAGAGCAGAGGGGATCTTTAGAGTCAGTCAGAGAAGGGTCCTCATTTGGATTGGAGATTGCTTCCAATTTCTAGATATGACAGAGCATAATATGTTCTGCAACATCATCACCTGATTTTGATCCCTCAACCAACTCTAGTGGAGGAAGATGGGGGTACACAGTTGATTCTTTCTTTCCCATCTATCCACTTGCCCATCAAAGTCCACCTGAACCTTAAATACCCATCTGTGAAGCTGTTCGTGATGCTTTGAAACTAGGAAAAACTCTCGGTTGTCTTATACCTTTTGCATTTATATCTGTATCTGTCATACTAAAGGCATCTAATTATGTGTGGCCTTATTTTTCAGTTTTGTTTTTGTACATACCTGGTGTCTCCCACTAGGGAATAAGTTTTTTGGAGGTAAAGGTTTATTTATTTAGTGTTCTATAGCACTAGGCATAAGGCTGTTACTGAATATTAACAAATATTCCACACTTGATGGTTGAAAGCCATCTAAAAGTGAAAATAACCCATGTCTCCAGAGGCTGTGTGTTTTTCACGTTATTCAGTATTACTCTTACTTTAAATATAATCCATCTATAGTCATGTAATTCTATTATGCATAGTGCTACCTTAGAAAATAATGGGGGTCTCTCCGAGAGTGTGGTTTCTCCAACCATATGGGTAATTCCTTGAGAATGAGAAAGGTTTCCTTTTTTCCCCTATAATCCATAGTATCTAGCACAGTATTGTTTTTCATGTTAGGTGTTCTGTGAATATACATGTATTGACTGATTAAGGACAAGTAAAAAATTATCTGCTCACTCTTAATCTCCTAATCTCTTCCCCAGAAAAATGAAAAGCAAGATTTCTACATGCATATCCCCCGATGCACACACAAGATTATCTGACCCTCGGAAACTGAGAGATATGTTGATTCTTGCAGTGTTCAAAATCTCCTTTGAATCTGCACAAAATACCTTGGGTATGATTAAACAGTGGTGAGCCGAAACAGGCAGAGCCGCGGGAGCCAAGGCCATCTGAAATTCCATGCCAATAAAACTAGGATGGGAGTGGATGTGGCTCAGGCAGTTGAGCACCCACCTCCCACATGGGAGGCCTCCTGAATAAACAGAAACAGCAAGCAAAAGCAAACGAAAGAACCGACTCAGGGAAGCTGGATTGGCTCAGTGGTTGAGTGCCAGCTTCCCACATACGAGGTCCTGAGTTCATTCCCAGCCCCCAGTACCTTAAAAAAAAAAACACAAAAAACAAAACTGTTCCAACCTTTAGGCCTAGTTATAAATATAAAACTAAAGTACACGAGACCTCACAAAGAGCTGGCCTGAGCTCAGCAATTGGTCATTTCCCATAATTAACACCTGTGTTTGCTGATTAGCATGCCAGACAAAGCTACCAATTCCACAAATGCCATTACTAAACACAAGGCACTTTGTCAAACTCATATACCAGAGCATTGTTTTTTATTCATTTAAAACCTTAGTCCTTTTACTCCAAATCTTTTGTAGGCACTTTTTCTCTCTTTCTTTTTTTAAATAACTTTCATTCTGTGCTTAATCATTTCACATAGAAATCTTTCCTTTGGTAATTTCGAAGGCCATGTTCACAAGTGTGAACCCAACAGGAAGCTGTTGACAGCTGGTTACTTCCTGTAGAGGGGCAGTCGTGCATCGGCCCTGGTACCAGGCTGCCTGGGCTTGAATTCTGGCTCTGCCATTCACTAGCAGTACCACCTTTCCCTCTCTATGCCCAGTTCTTAATATGTAAAATGGGCTAATAAGAGGATATACCTCGTAGGAACTTTTCAAGGATTAAATTAGGGGATATACGTAAAGCACTTAGACTAGTTTCTGACAAAGAAAGCACTATATAAGTGCTAGCCATTTTTTAAAATTATGATTGAATCAGAGTCCTAGGGTCAAGAAATAAATTTTTGAGAAGATCCTTTAAATAATCCTCCCCACCCCCCAAAAAAACACCTTGCAAAAAATCTGGATAAATCTTTACATCTAGATTTCTAACCATTTCCCCTTATCTAAAAGCCTGCTCTTTACACATCTTAGGGTCACTTCTATAGACCTGTAGGAAACTATTAGAACCCACAGGTTTCCTTAGCCAATCTTCTCTATAAAGCCCTCTGAAGTATCTATTTCTGCATCTCTGCCTGAATCCATTTATTAGAGTATCCTCTAAGCTGGGTGGAAAAGAAAATGTTTGCCACTTCCCTTCTTCTTGACAATATCTCATGTGCCACTCTGCTTTTAGAGGTTACCATATCAGCAGCAATAACCTTTATTTATAGGTTATTTCCATTGTTTTGGCTTCTCATGACAAATGCATGGTTAGAAATTCTTTTCAGGTTGACTGTAATTTGGGGAAAAGAAAGCTCTGGCCTTAAATTAAGACATTTTCTTTTTCGAAGCATATTAATATCCCACCTCTTGCCTACATGTATGCAGACCCATGCACATATATCTCCTGAACCATATTTCTCCATGGCCCAGGAAAAAACTTGTTGCAAAAGAGCAAATTCTCTACTTTGTGGCAAAAAGCATTTCTTCTGTTTGAATACTATTTAGTGATTGGGATTAACATGGTAGCAAATCAGCAAGAGCCAATTTGACATTACTAAAGTCAATTTCTTTTTTATGTCAGAGCGAGGATGACAAGGGCACCTAAGATCTCCAAATTAATGATACGATCACTTTTACAGAAGACTTTTCTCTAAGTCCAAAAACCTTGCCAAAAATAAGACTAGATGCCAACGAGCCAGGAGACCTGGGCTAATGGAGTGCTGTTAATACAGGTGTCCTGTTGTCAGTAGGAAGTCAGAAATGGCAAAGGGCAGCTCAACTTTGAAAATAAACCTGTCTTCAAATGGGTCCATACAACCCATCAGGTTTCCATCCCTATAAAATAATCTTGAGCTAAGTTTCCCTGCTTGAAGATATGCCCAGGACATCCTGGGCTGGAATTCTTGGGTGGTTCAGCCACAAAGTTTAGACAGACACTGAGATTGTGCTGGCAGTGATTATGGCGATCACCGCTAGTGAATTTCACTATCTCTCAAAAGGCAGCCTTTCCCCCCTTTTCTCAGGGATCTTGTGCATGTGTTGGGGAGAGGGGGTAAGTCACCCTTAACTGCATGTCTGCTCAGCACATGTGAGAAAGAATTCTCATACAAAACCAAGAAAATATACGCATAGAAACTTTGTCTTTCCCCAGTCATTTTGATGACTCTGACAAATGTGTTATACATCTTGAGCAGTTACATTTAGCTCCATTTCAAAAAGAAGAAAACAAAGGTACTGCTACATAAGGAGGGTGTGGTAGTTCAAGATTATTTTATGAATCCCAAAGAAAGCAAGTTTATGTTTGTAAACCAATCTATTCCTCTGGGTGTGATACCCTTTGATTGTATTGAATTCAGTTGAGGGGCCTTTGATTAGATTACTTGATGAGATTGCTTTAGGGCTTTTGATTGTTCTACATCAATCAGGCATGACTCAGGTTGAGTTCCTTCTCCTTTATAATTTTATTTTGACAATTATCAATTATTTGCTTCAGATAGCCTTTGTTCATCTTATCAAAATAGCACCACTGTCAACTATTAATCTTTGTGAATTCTATGTCCTTTCATGTCAAACAGATCATAAACCACAGAGGTGTTTCATAATGTGTTTTGTTTCTAGAAACACACAAACTAAGGAGACATTGGTCAAAGTCACCGACTCTCAGCTTATCTAGTTGGTCACTCAGTCTTCTCCCAACCTCACAACTATTAAACACAGTGCTTACTATGTGCTTCAAAACATACTAAACATTATGAGGGAAAGAGGAATGCTACTACCTGGGCCCTGCTCTTGAGGATTTTATATATGTGCATAAAATAAATAATGTGGCACTTAGTTTACAGTTTGGTCAGCATCTCATATAATATTGAAATGAGAGTGGAAAGTGATGTCACAGAGAGAATGCTATGCTCGGAGCTGGAAGAAATGAGTTCAAATCATGGCCAACCAACGGTTGCGGTACCTTGAGTCACTTGCTCAAGTCAACTGTGAATCTCAGTCTTATCTCTGAAGTGAAGCTACTGCCTACATGCCATAGTTGTGAGAATAAAATAAGTTATAACAGGTTCAAGTTTCTAGTTCAATATCAAACACATGGTAAGTGTTCATTAAATGCCTATGTATGCATTTGTATGTTCATTCATTCATTCATAAATGCAATAAAGAGATGAGAGTAGAAAGAAATTTGGGTCTATGCTGGGGTTTAAATGATAGGTATTTTTAGGCATGCATAGAGGAATAAGCAAAGAATTTCCCTGAGGGACTTAGATAACAAAAGCAGAAAATACAATGAGGGTGTGATTAAAGGGAAATAGTAAGGAAACTTTCCACCTGGAGCAGTGGGTAACTACTGGGAAGAAAAAGGCTGGATAAAACAGTATAGAGGAAGAATGGATAGGGCCTTGAAAGCCAGTTGGTGTTTAGGTTATGTGGTAGATAACAGGGAATCACTGGGCTTTTGGAGCGGAGAGTGAGACAGAAAAAAACACTGAGGGCAGCTGTATGTGGGCTGCATTGGAGGGAGACCGTCAGGGGCAGGAGTAGGAGGAGCCAACCTGGCCAAGGATGGATCTCAAGACAGGACATTTTGAGTTAGCTTCAGTACTGATGGAGAAATTCTCGAGCTGACTTCACTAATCATTAAATCCATGGTTCACAATAACCCAGGATTTGGGTTGTTTTCTTCCTTTAAGGATTGTTATCACATACTCAATGTTGGGCTGTTTATATAGGAAACTGGAGGAGGAAGTCCTAAGCATATATGCTAAGAGTGCCCTGAAAGCTACTGCCACCATTTCAAACGCTTAATACAAATTCACATTTGGGCAATGATGTGATGAGTCAGAGTTCAGACGTAAACAGAGATGTAAAAAACTTGACCTTCATGCTAAGGATTGGGAACTTGGTTGTTCAGACTTTCTGTGTTTATAAAAAGGTAAACTCTCCCAAGAGAGGCCCCTTTCCTCCACCAGTTTGGGGCACCTTCACTCAGTTTTTTGGTTGTAGAAAAGACAGAAGCTACAGATTAGGGCTAAACTCATTTTTAGTTTGCAAGGTCAAAAACATTAATTTTGTGTGGCTTCCTTTTAATCTGAGCACTTTGGCCACTGCAGTGCATTGCGACTTGCTCTTGAATGTGTGATATCCAGGTAAGTCTGTGTTGCCTGACTGAGCTAAGGGTCCTGGGAAAGTTGGAAAGTCTCAACTACGCAATTCAGTTATCTCCACTGAATACTATGTTTTGGAGTTTTCTGGCCCTAAACTTGGAATTTGGCCTTCTCAGTGAGGAAATACCATGTACTATTCATAGTTAGCAGCTTGAAAAATACTTCTTTATCAAATGTACCACCTGAATTTGTTGTACTTTGCAAATCAATTAGCCTCCCAGTGAGGGCTAATACTGTCAGCCTATCTTTTTCATAGGGTTGTCATAGTGTGATATAATAAAAGAATGGATATGAGTCCTTGAAAGCTTAAAATGCCCTCCCAGTTAAAGTTGCTTTATGACCTTTTCTAGCCCTACATAGGAACCCCAGTGTCAGAAGAGGTTTCCACTGCACAGGCCATTAGATTGTTCAACTGTGTAAGTCTCTGTCAGGCTGTAGACCTTTCCTTTAAGATGTGAAGCACTGAAAGACCCAACCCAGGAGGGAGTCAACGGCAAATACACGTTTTTCTGATTCTGTCCTTCCTTTTTCCTTCCTTAGGAGGACCACCAAGAGGTGTGATTCTTGCAAAGAAACCCATCCCTCCACAATGACCAAGCGGAGTGGTGCTCCACCAACTAGGGATCCAGATGTACTCAAACATCCTTAAGGCTTATGCCCAGGGCATTGTATAAACAGTCCTATCAGGAAGCTTTCTGCTCTGCTTCCTGCCTCTTATTTCCTATTAGGCCCTGCCACTTACTCCCCCAACTCTGAACCTGCCATTTATAAAAGTGCTCCAAAGCGAATAATTTGTGGGGATGAGACACACTACATGCAGGCGGCTCCTCTTGCAGATCAGACACAGTCACCCCTGAGTGCTCCAAGCGAGGGGCAGAGAGAGGAAGACAGAGGCTTGGGTTGAAGGGATATAAATTTGTATTCTAGAAGCCCACAAGCTTTTCCCAACAGCTGCAGATAAAGTCATTCCCAGTGGATGGTAAATTACAGCCAGCCATGCAAAGTGACTTGGCTAAGGACAGAGGTTCCAAAAAATGAGCCCTACTGGGTAATGAGTTTTAAAAAAGGAAAGGGGAAGTCTAAATGCTATAGCTACTTTGGATAACAGTTTGACAGTTTCTGTAAGTTAAACATCATTTACCATTCAACCCACAAATTCTACCTAGGTATTTACCCAAGAGAAATGAAAATATGTCCATAAGGAAATCTGTATGCAAATGTTATAGCAGTTTTATTCACAATGGCCACAAACTGGAAATGACTCAAATGGCAAAAGCCGAATGAACAAATCATGACATGTCCATGTAATCCTCATCAATAAAAAATAAATGAACAAGGCCATGCAACAACATCAATGAATCTCAAAAGCAATTAAACTAATGAAGCTGCCAGCCACAAAAGACTACACACTATTTGACTCCATTTATATGATATCCTAGAAAAGGCAAAATTAGAGGGTCAAGTGACATAGCAGTGATTGCTGGGAACACTGAAAGGGGTAAGGGAGGGGCATGAGGGAGTGTTTTGGGGGTGATGGAAATGTTCTATATCTTAGTTGTGGGGGTGTTTATGTCATTGCATATATTGTCAAAATTTATTGAATTATATATTTAAAAGGCATAAGTTTCATTATATATAAATTATAATGAAGCTGTGGGCAAGCCAAAACCAGTTTGCAAGCAGGTGTCCTCTGTTCCTGTAATCTTTTCTTTTGAACTTGTTTAATTGTAGGTCATATAACCTGAGCATATGCAGAAAATACTAACTCTTGTCCTTCAGATGACCTTTGAGACACCAAGGACTGAGGTTACCTCCCTTGGAACCAAGATTAGGAAGACAGGGAGACATCACAAGCAGATCAAATGTGAGAAGTCCTTCAGGAAGGAAGATGTGGCCTAAAATCCACTCTACCACATATGGACAACTCTATAATTAACTAATTGGATTATGCCAAGTCAAACCCCCCCCCCCCATCTATCCCCACCTTTCACCTCCCATTCCCATAAAATCTCCCTTAGGGCTTAGATCAGGGAGATGGATTTGAGTCTTGTCTCCTGTCTCCATGCCATTTGACCTTGCATTAAAGCACTTTCTTTTCTTGAAATCCCAATGTCATAGTATTGGCCTCTGTGCACATCGGACAGTGAGCCCTTGCTTGGTAACAATACCACCATAAACCTGTAATTACATACATGTAATCAGCGAATACGATTCTCTCCATCACCCTTCCTACCCCATCATGGCTGCCCCTCCCAGAGACAGATGCTGTCCTTTAGCAACTCCCTTTCCTATTCATGGCTGCCCTTGCTGCTCATTTTAAACCAGTGTATCAATGTAGACAAAGTGGGGGATTTTGAGTCTGGCCCTTGGCTAGGGATCACCTGGAGCACAAAGGTGAAGGGTAGATGACAGAAAAATAAAACAAACAAGACAGCAAGTGTTGTGTGTAGTCTTTTGTGTTGATCCAATGCCTGGCATAGGACCTGACACATGTCCAAAAATTGTGCTCATTATTTCTACAGCATGAATGGGATGCATAACATACCGTAAATGTGCACAAGGCTCCAGCTCTCCGGTGGTGTCAGCCAAATGCACTTTTTAAGGAAAAATATCTATGAACAAGAGGAGAGCTGAATTCAGGGGCTGTAAAATGGCTCCATCTCAGGAGATTGACTCCCTGGGACTAGCTGAAAGGGTTCAACACATGCGTCTAATTTTGTGTGACTTATAACTGACACTGTGATTCTTCAGTCTAAGAAAAAGATCAACAGTCAAGATGGAAAAAAGACACAAAACCACCATCCAACAGTTTTAAACATGGTTACTGGTGATATTCAAGGTGCTTATCTGCAGAGCTCTTTGAAATGGAAATAGTCGACTTAACTATTGGATTCCACAAGGTGGAGCCCAAGTGAAATGTGTGTTTGGACTGGCCCAGAAACAAGCCAAAAATAAACATTGTTGTGTCCCTTTACGGGGATGAATTAAGACTACAAAAGACTGAGCCATATCTCATCTCTTTAGTGCAGAGTTTGATTCTACTGGGCCTTTACCAGATATCATTAAAATAAGTCTCCAAGAACTTTGCTAATCTGAGATCTATGACCATTTCCCTGAATCTGTTGAGAAGATAAGGAAATTTAATGTTTCAGAGGAAACCTTAGTGACATTTCTAGAAACAGTAGTGTTATTTCTTAGGCCCACTAAT
Organism: Tolypeutes matacus; assembly: GCA_026826555.1. NCBI lineage: Eukaryota > Metazoa > Chordata > Mammalia > Cingulata > Chlamyphoridae > Tolypeutes > Tolypeutes matacus. The sequence continues at coordinate 30,648,793 of JAKSZT010000049.1, forward strand.
ATACGGGGTACATTGTGGCTTTTCGTAATGAGAAGCAGGGACAGATGCTCTCGCTTCCACATCAAAATCACCTGACTAACTTTTAAACTAGACTGAGGACCCATCCTCAGAGGTTACAGCTTAGTCAGTTTGGGGGTGGGTCCAGGCATTCACGTTCTTGCTGGTTAACATTGTTGAATTACTTAATTTATTCAAACTACCAACCAACGTTATGGAGTACCTTCTGTGCCAGGAATAAATCAAGGGTTATGAATTTAGAGTTTAGTGATTGACACTGAGCCTGACAAAATCATGAATCAAGCTTGTTTTCACCTCATTTTCAAAATATTTTATTTGTTCGAAGACTTTTTGAACATACTAAGAGAGTCCTTGAGGATAGCCATCTGTCAGGTTGAAAATAATGGTTGATGCAAGCTCCTTGTGCATATGGTTCCTAGATTTTAATCTGCAGACTAACATCAGTCCTGTCGTGCGAGACCTTCACCACCGGAAAGAAAACAAGACCTATCGATGCAGCCTCTTCTGTAATTTTTCATTGTGCAAAGTCATTATAGCATCCTGTGCCAGAGCCATTAGTATTATAGACACAGTCCAAGCCCCTCTCCTCTGAACTCCTCTCTCTGATTAGCATCAAATGATGGAGGAGAACATGCCAGGTAATGAACACATACTGAAAACGTTTCTAAACATTCTGTTTAGAAAAAATATATATCTACAAAAAGATAACTAGCAACTTAAGGGAAGAAGAAATTGTAGTGCGAAATGAGTTCAGGCAGTAAGAGGAAGATTTTGACAGTAGGATATTTTAAGGTTGGGACTTGAAGAATCATATACAAGGAAAACAGTGAGCAGGAGATTTTGGCATACATAGTGGGTGGGGTGAAGAATGGAGCCAACAAAGGTGTGGACAGCTGGAAACAATCTGTGTTTGGAAGCGGGGACTGGACACACTGTTTGATGTGGCTGGTTCATAGAAGGCAGGATTGGCAACTATAAAGCAGAACATGCTGCCATTCTTTCTTCTCCTGCTCACTGCAGGTAACCGCCACTGGGTAAGGTACTCTTTCCCACAGAGCCTGACATGGCCATAGACTATATTTAAACTCAACCCTTCAGGAAGCCATTACCAACGGAACAGAGCTGGCATTGAGGAAGAAATTTATTTCTGCCCCAAATGTAGGTAAACTGTGGGGAAAGGAGAAAAATTAAATTGGGCCATAGCATGGGTCTGGAGGTTGGGCTTTGTAGCAGTTTGATATTATTTATGAATTCCAAAAATAGATATTGGATTATGTTGGTGAACTGGTCTTTTCCTCTGGGCATATTAGATTATCTTGGACTCAGAAGTTTCACTTTTACTTGATTGGGCCACATCAGTAGGATATTGAGAAACCGCACCACAGAGAAGGGAGTTTAGAGTTTTAATGCTGGAGCCCTGAGCAGTAAGCACACAGAGGAGCAGAGACAATCGAGCTCTGGGGAGAGAGACAGAGCCGGCCACCTGAATAGATTACAGCCGGCCCTGTGAAGAGAACAAGGCAGCTGAGCCCAGAGAGAAACAAGTCCTAGGAAGAGAGGAAACCCAGGAAGCCTGAACTCTTGGCAGACATCGGCAGCCATCTTGCTCCAACATGTAGCAACAGACTTTGGTGAGGGAAGTAACTTATGCTTTATGGCCTGGTAACTGTAAGCTTCTACCCCAAATAAATATCCTTTATAAAAGACAACAGATTTCTGGTACTTTGCATCAGCACCCTTTTAGCTGACTAATACAGGCTTTAAGATTCGTCATGAATAGAGTCTGCAGTACTTTCCAGGAACCAAAATGCATCTCATGATGGCATAATGTCCCATGTCATCTTTATAGCAGCCAATTTCCCCATATATAAAATGCATCTCATGATGGCATAGTGTCCCAAATCATCTTTATAGCAGTCCTATGAATTAAGCATTTTATTTCATTTTATATATGGGAAAATTGTGCCCACAGAGGTAAACTTTTCCATAATTATACAGAGAAGCTGACTTGGAATTTACCCTTAGATCTCTTTGACTCTGTAGTCCATATTCTTTTGGTAATTCTGGCTAAGGGTTTGGATTTCAGGAGGGAGGGAAAAGGGGGGGAGTTGAAAGGGGATGGGGAGGAGAAGCAGCTAAGACGAAGCCCTCTAAGAAGATCTGTGAACTATCCACAGTTCTGAAAATACACAAAAGCCAAATGACAGTAGGCTTCTCCTTCTTCGATGCCATAGAGACACATAAAATGCCAAGAACATCTCTTTCTTCCACATTTTGACTTCACATTGGTCCTTCCCCAGATCACACAAACACTCCTATTCTTGCAACCTCTGGTATCTGTGAACATAGCTTGCTCTGCAGAGCCAAAGTGTGTGTCTGTGTGGAAGGTCCAGCAACAGGGTCCCTGGTACACTAAAATAAATGGCTGGAAAGGAAATAAAATACAAAGGCTCTGACACTGGCACTAATTCTCATCACTACCCTCATGAACTTCCTACTTTGAATCTTCACCAGGCTCAACTCACAAGAGGCACAGGTTGCCAAAGATTTGATTAGACCAGCATGCATTATAAATTATTAAATCTGTCTTTATTTCCTAAGGAAACACTTGCTACCCATAATCACAATGAACATGGTTTCTACAATGACTGAGTTCTCCCCAAATTTCCTCTCTTCATTTCTTCCCACCAGGATCCTAATTGAGTCTACACTTCTAATCTTCCTTTTCTTCCAGTTTACTCCATACATAAACATAAACCACTATAATAAACCTATCGTTTTTTCAAATCACATTTCTCTTTTGTTCTTTATAAAATGTTCTGTGTTCTGTGTGTTTTTATTGTAAAGCCCAATCACTCCTGGGTGGTGTTTAGGTCCTTTATGCTCCAGGCACAAAAAAACTCCCATCCAACCCTCTCTCTGCCAATTCCTGTGTGAATACCCCTGCTCTACCCTGGCCTGGCTCCTCACTAAATCCAGGACAATGTTGACTCATTGCAAAGGTCAAACTTGTTTCCTGCTTCCCCCAGCCTGGAATATCTCCTCTATGTCTCCATCTATTAATTAAAAAAAAGGGGGGGGGGGTCAGCTCAAGCCATACCTCCTTTATGAGATATTTAATGGCCAGAGTTGCCTACAATGCCTTCTTCCTTCTTTGGTCCTCAGTGTTGAAAATGCTCATTTGAGTATATCATATTGTTATATAAATCCATATCTTTCCTTTTCAACAAGATTTTGAATTACTTAAGGATATCAACCAGGTTTTTTTTTTTTTTTGCTCAAGATTGCATATTCAATAAGTAATTGTTGAAGTATGTTGTCTACCCTGCTTCCATTGGAGGCAAACCAAGAATGCTAAAAAATAAATTGTAGTGGCTCAAATTAAGATGAGATAAAGAGAAAAATTTATTGAGCATTGAGAATTATAGACAGTTGGGATACTACACTGAGGTTATAGATGCCTCTTTTAAGAGGGAAATTAAAGTCACAAGGCATTAGAATTACCTGAATGCCATGGAACAAGCCTTAGCTTAGAAAAAGCATCAGAGGGAATTTTATTATTATATGTATATATATTTCCTCTCTTTGCAACAGAAAGAATTTGAGGTTGTTTGAAAGAAAAGTCTGATACTATTTAATCAAGAGAGAATATATATATAGAGTACTACAATAACAAGAGCTAACATTCCCCATAGTGCTCACTATAAGCAAAAAGCTTTGCTGTGTGTTTTGCATATCTTATTCCACTTAATTCTTATAATGGGCCTATGAAGTGGGTACTATTCTTATCATCACTGAAAAAATATGGAAACTAAGCTCTATGGAGGTAAAACAACTCACCCAAGGCCACAGGACCAAAGGTCAGCAGCAGAATGGAGACTAAACTCAGGTGAGACTACAGAGCTTAAGTTCTTGAGCAGGACATTATGGTTTTTGAAGGTGCTGAGCATTGTGTACATGCATGTTATCAACCTAGAGATCTATTTGCTAAATCAATGGAAAGCTCATCTGCATCCCAGTCTATAAAGTTAGAGGATCATTCTGGCAGAAGGAAACTACGTCTGTTATTTTCACCCATAATGTGACTTTAAAAAATCAACCACAATTCTAAAGGAAGAAAAAAATTGGCACCATTTTTTTTTTTCTTTTTGGGGTCTGAAAAATAAGAGTAAGTGAGAAAAGTTAGGGCAACAACCTCCAGAGAAGATGGATTGTCATGTAAAAAATTACATTTGAATACCTATTCTCTAATCCATATTCCTCTGAGTTTGCTAGACTGAAAAAATGCCAGTACTACCTAATTAAGAGTTTTGGCATACCCAATTTTTCTTTAAATTGATACCTATTGTAGGAGTTGACTTTCTTTAGTCTATGTGATTTGCAGAATGACCCTATTAGATATGAGACTGCATATTAGAAATGTATGTATTTTTGAAGAAATCATGCCAAAGGAAAAAGCAAATCAAGAAAAAAGTCAGGTCATGAAACTGTTAAGAAGCGGACCAAGTCTACAAAAACTTGCCTTTTTTTTTTTTAAGGAGGTACCGGGGATTGAGACCAGGACCTTATATATGGGAAGCAGACACCCAACCACTGAGCTACATCCGCTCCCCAATGAGAGTTGGGTTTATTTTTGTTTTTAATGAGGTACCAGGGATCGAACCCGGGACCTTGTATATGGGGAGCAGGCATGACACTTAACCACTTGAACTATATCTGCCCCCCAAGATTGCCTTATTTTGATGAAATTCTGATATACAACTTTTAGTGAAACTCAAAGTAACTTTTAGTAAAAGCAAATTTAATTCTGTTTAATCTGTGTAAAGGATACATGTCCTTTAAAAATACAACTTTTGAAAACTTGGTATGTGAAAGTCAAACAAATATGCCCCTAGGCTCTAGATTAATAATCTTTGAGTAAATGAAAATTCAGCTGTCTTGGAATTCCCATTATAATTCTAGCCATTTCCTGCAGAAAGAATTCTACCTAGCTCCAGCTACAGAGGTCAAAACTATAGATGGAGGGAAGCCAAAAGAACAAAGCGTGGGATGGGCGAGTGCCTCTTTCTGACTGGTGAAAGAGACAAGAGGGCACACTGTCTCTGGTTTCTCTTCTGCCATTTGTGAAAAGAAAGGAAACCATGAATCTGAGGGCATTGAAAACTTAAATTCATCCTTCTCTATGGCTGATTGGAACAGCCTGAAGTTAAAGGAAAAAAATAAAGTTGTAAATGATAATCCCATCCTGAAAAATGGATGGCTTCTGGTTCCAAGTGAAAAATTTAGGAGAAGGAGTCATAAAAGGAAAGGTGAGGACATGTGAAAAAAGTACTGATTTGTGTCTTCAGAAGTTTCAAGAAAAGCTTTCTATTTTTGTGTGTTTGACTATTATGAATTTAAATATTTTAATAGAAATTTATTTATATTTTTAAAAGATTTCTGTGGTCTTTATGGAACAGCCCCTATAGCTGAAGCCTTAAAATCGGGCTATGCTCTTCTCCTGCCACCTGGTGGCAGTGTACTTACACCATTGACTTTTGAGAAGTCAACAAGTTCCTTTTAAAGATGGAAGTTGCAAAAACCCTCAGGCCTAAAGGATCACAATGTCAGAAATCCACTGTCTCGTTAATACAAATAAGATTCTGGTAATATTTGAAATTATTTAATTGATTAATTTTTCAGAAATTATTTTATGATGAATAGGACTAGTTGGCGAGGTCAAGAACTGTCATTTTTAGAGATGCTGTGTGAGTTTATAAGGTGATTGGGAGGGACACGGACTTCGACATCCGAGGTTGTTTTCCCCTCTAAGCAAAAGCAACAAGTGATCTGCTACAGCTTTTGATTTATAAGAATCCTCAGAAAAGAAACAAATGAGTATTTCGCTAAAAATCTGACCTTTACAGCTATAATGTTCTCTGAACAGTGAAATTTTATCTTAATTGCAGCAAATCTAGAGGGTTGTTTTAAGAGCATGGGATTCAAAGTCAGCCAGACTTGGGTTTGAATTCCATCTCTACCATGGTAGAGATGGACAAGCTACTTAACTTCTTGGAACTCTCACTGTAAAATGGGGATAAGAATGCTTTCCTTGCAGTTAAGGTGTGTGAAAGGCAGTCATTAAATGATAAGCATTGTTATTATCATCACCTCTACTTTAAAAATACTAAAATCAGATCATCATAAGTTGGTATTGAATACAGGGAGATTATCATGAGGCTCCAGGTATTTAAGCACTGAAACAGAGCCTTCAATAAGGATTGTCCTGTCTTTAAATTTGTCAGATTATTTGCCAAAAGCTTGTGCCAGGTTCTCTGAATCTGTTTCTCATAAATTATGACTGTTGCAGTAAAATAGTAACACTGTATGTTAGACAAAAAATGCATTTATAGTTTTGAGTTTTATAAATTTAAATAAGATGGAATGAAATATCTATCATCTACAATAAATTCTATTGTTTCCAGAAGGGGTAGATAAATCTCAGGGCATAATTATATTCCTGTTTGCCATGACCTTTGAAGATGTATAGCTGCTTGAACAATAATAGAATAATTCCTCTTTAGTTAAGAATATTGGAATTTCTATTTGAAATACACCTTTCATTAAAAAAAGTCTTACGGATACTTTATTTTTACTCTGGTAGGCAATCTGTTTCTTTGGGCTTGATGTTTCCTAATAATCTAACAGAGACTATTACTGACATTTTGCTGCATATCTACATGCACCTCTCAGTTTTTGCAAATGAAATTATTTTCTCCATGTTTGTTTTCCAAGGATATGAACACATTCTACCAAAACTTGGTAGAAAGCAGACAGCAACAATTCTAAGCATTCATGCTGCGGCTAATGCTCTCCTCTGGAACAATACTTAACAATTCCTGCTGTTTGCTTAAATTTGCTTGGAAAAATTAGGATGCCTCACCCTTAATTTTCAAAGGAACCTACACAACACTGCCAGCAGCACAAGTCAATTTCTTTAAAACTTTCCTGAGCACTTAACTTTTTTCAAAATATTGTTACAGGAACAAAGGATATGAAGGAGGAGGAGGAGGATGGGAACAAGAAGGAGAGGGGAATTTGTAGGATAATGGGCAAAGAGAGGAGAGAAGGTAGAAGAGAGAAGAAGAAAGAAGAAGGAGTGGAGAGAAAGAATGAATAATAATAACAATCTACCCTGCTGAACTTGCCCAGTTCAGCAATGGTTTTTCCATCTGCATCTGATTCAACAAAAGTCTTCACCAAGATTTGATCAAATCTTTAAGTAGTGTCTTTACTGCCTTTTGATTCCAAAGATGAAGCTACTGATACACATCCAAATGTTGTGAGTGAATATATCTACCCAGCCCTAGAAACTTAAATATACATATCGCTCTTGCGCTCATGTCTTTCCTTCCCACACACTCATTCTGGGTTCCAAAATCATGCATTATCTGAGAGCCTGGATGAGTGCAGGGGCACAGTCTGAGATTGTGAAACAGCATGAGCCCGGTAGCTCCATCTAAACAGGGTATTGGCACCTTGCTTTTATGAGCTCATCTGAGTTCAATCAGGGCCATAAACACGAGCATAGACACTACTGGTAAACCTGCTCAGGGTGTGTCGAGTAGAGAGCAGTTCTTTGTACCAGCAGCCATGACTTCATCCTCTCTTTCCGACCCCTTTCACAATGCTACTTCATGGTCACAGTAGTTTACCTCACCCCCCTGAATACTTTCTGGGTTTGTTTTGATGACATGTATCCATTGTATTAGTGTGGCCACCTTTCCTGCTATCTACATAACCAGGAACCCTCCTGGGGATCCCAGGGCCAATCCGGCTGCTGCAGCTACAATGGGGCCACACATGATTATAAGGCACAGGGGAAAACCGTGCTCCACAGAACCTACAGGGCAAACCTCAGGAACCACAGCAGGAGGTGGGGTGATTATTTCACAAGTGGGCAATTAACTTGACTCTAGTGACCCCATGATACACTTGGTGTGAATTATCTAGGGATGAGTCACTGAGGTTTCAGCAACATCAGGACCCTTTGCTGTCTAAAGTCAAGATGCCCTGTTTCCTAACAGATAAACAACAGCTCGACTTTCTACCCTTCCGTTCATTCTGCAGATTTCTAATTAAAAGAAAATGAAAGAAGAATCTTACCCATGAGGAATTTTGCTCAGCACATAATATCCAGTATAGGAGTGTTGATATATCTGAAACAGACAAAAAAGCAGGCATTGAGACACACCACTATGAATCCTCAGAATATCAGTGGAACAAAAGTAGTTAATCAGGAGACCTGGAGGAAAAGTCTTTTATTTAGTTAGGAAGTTAATTTACATACCATGTTTATTTTATTTTCATCATTTGTTCATGATTTACAGGCAGCCAGAGGCTTGATGCCATCTCCATGGCTACCTAGTTTGTGATTAAATTAGTGGCACAGATTTCTGGTTTAAATAAATATAGCACAGATACTAATAAGGGAACTTTGGTCATTAGATGCAGTTATAGTCAGCTATTGAACAATGGGGCCTTAAGACCAATGTACTGTTGGAGTTCTCTGTAAATTATGACAGTTGTGAAAAATGCCTCTTTGAACATCAGTGTGCAAATACCTGTTCCAGTCTCTGCTTTCAATTCTTTTGGGTACATAACCTAGAAGAGGGATTATCAGGTCATATGGTAATTCTATACTTAACTTTCTGAGGAACTGACAAACTATGTTGCACGGCAGCAGCACCATTTTACATTCCCAGCAACAATGAATGAGTATCCTTATTTCTCTATATCTTCTCTAACAATTGTAATTTTCCATTTTTTTAAAAATAGTAGCCCTTCTAGTAGATATGGAAAGGTATCTCACTGAGGTTTTGATTTGTGTTTCCCTGATGGCTAATGATGCTGATGATTTTTTCATGTGATTTTTGGGCATTTGTATATCTTCTTGGAAGAAATGTCTATTCAAGTCTTTTGCCCATTTCTTGATTGGGTTGTTTGTCTTTTTGCTTTTGAGTTGTAGGATATCTTTATAGATATGTGGTTTCCAAGTATTTTTTCCCATTGTGTAGGTTGTCATTTTACTTTCATGATAAAGTCTTTTGATGTGCAAACATTTTTAATTTTGCTGAGATCCCATTCATCTATTTTTTCTTTTGTTGCTTGTTCTTTGGTGTAAAGTCTAAGAAACCATGACCTAACACAAGGGCTGAAAATGCTTCCTTATTTTTTCTTCTAGGAGTTTTATAGTCCTGGTTCTTATATTTAGGTCTTTGATACATTTTGAGTTGACTTTTGTGTACAGTACGAGGCATGGTCCAGCTTCATTCTTTTGCGAATGGAGATCCAGTTTTCCCAGCATAATTTTGTTGAAGAGACTTCTTTCCCAATTGAGTAGTCTTTGTCCCCTTGTCAAAACTCAGTTGGCCATAATGTGAAGGCTGATTTCTGAACTCTCAATTCAATTCCATTGGTCTATATGTCTGTCCTTGTGCAAGTGCCATGCTGTTTAGATAACTGTGGCTTTATTTATCTAGGAATGTCTTAATCTTTCCCTATTTTTTGAAAGAAAGTCTCACCATATATAAAATTCTTCATTGGCAATTTTTTTAATCTCAGCACTTTAAATATTTCAACTTACTTCTTTCTTGCCTCCATGGTTTCTGATGAGAAATTGGTATTCAATCTAATTAGGACTTCCTTGTACATAACATGTTGCTTTTCTCTTGCAGCATTCAGAACTTTCTTCTTGTACTTTGCATTCAACAATTTGACCAGTATGCATCAGGGCATATTTCTATTCAAGTTTATCCTGTTTGTTGTTCTCTGGGTTTCTTGGGCATAATCAGATCTTTGGTAAGTTTGGGAAATTTTCTGTCATTATTTCTTTGAATATTCCTTCTGCCCCTTTCTCTTTTTCTTCTCCTTCTAGGACCCCCATAACACATATATTGGTATGCTTGATAGGGTCCCACAGGTCTTTTCAGCTATTTTCACTTTGTATAATTCTTTTTTCTTTCTGCACCTCAGCCTGACTCATTTCAGCTGTCTTCTCTTCTAATTCACTGATTCTTCTTCTGCCAGTTTCAATCTACTTTTTAAACTCTCCTGGGAATTTTTCATTTCAGTTATTGTGGTTTTCAACTCCAGTAGTTCTGTTTGCTTCCTTTTGAAAATTTCCATCTCTTTATTGAGATTCTCATATTGTTTATTCATTGTTTTCCTGATATCCTTTAGTTCTTGCTCTGTATTTTCCTTCATCTCCTTGAACAAATTGAAGATCTTTTTTTTTTTTTTTTTTTAAGTCTTTGCCTGATATGTCTACTTTGCATTTGACAATTTGACCAATATGTATCAGGGCATATTTCTATTCAAGTTTATCCTGTTTGTAGTTCTCTGGATTTTTTTTTTTCCTTCTTCATTGATGTTTTCTGGATTTTTATCCTTTACCTTTGGATGGGCCTTCATTTAATGTTTCTTTTGTCTTGTAAGATTTTGTTGCACACTGTACATTTTAATATTTTAAAATGTTCATTCTGGGATTTATTCCCTGAGATACCTGTTTCTTGAATTTGTATTCAGCTAGTGATATGATAGAGATTTTCTCTAGTGTCCAGAGCTAACAAAACCAGACAAACCTAAGTAAAAACATCTTTAACATTCTTTGCAAATAGGCTTTTCCTTGGCCAGTGCTCTCCATCAGAGTTCAGCCTCCTGTCAAGAAGGTCAAGCCCAAGGCAAATGCAAAGTGCAGGGTCCTCCCTGTCTTTTCCACCAGTGACTTTTCCTGGGCTTGTGTTTGTAGTGGCCTTAGGAGTTCACTTCTCCACAGGGGTTTGAATGTCCTCTCTATTCCCCAGGAAAAGGACCATCTCCCTCTCACAGGTGTTCCATTTAAGCTTATAGGACTTAAAGCCAGTAAGCCTTTGCCCCTAGGCTGCCCGACTTGATTGTTTCTTGCACTACTTTTGTTGTCTCAAGCTGCTTTTGCCTGGAGAGCAAATTCTTGGAGGAGGGGGCACACTGGAGAGGAGCTTCCCAAGCTAGTCATTCCCTATTGAAATAAGTCCAGGAACCCACAAAGGGAGCACAGTCTGGCTCCAAATTGCTCTGGGGAGGGGAAGAAGGAGGAGATAGGAAGGGTACCAATTGCTTCTCTCATGGATCCCCAAAGCTGAGCTTTCTTGACTTGGCACGTGCCCAGCAAACACAGCCTTTCAGCTGTCCTCCACAGCTCTGAGGAAGTGTACTGTCTGTAAGTCTCTTCTGCTGCCTTCATCCAGGCTGGGTTGGAACAATGGCTGCCCTCACAGCTGTGCCCCCAGCAATAACAAGAGCTAATCAAAGTCAGTAATGAGTGATCACCTGCACTGCCCCACCCCCTGTCCCACTCTTAGATCTTGGGGAAGTGGATTTTTATGTCTCTTTCTGGAACCAGCAAGGTATACCATGGGCTGGACTTGATAGCTGCCTGCTGTGAGAGTGGGGGATGCGTGGTGGTAACAGCTGCACACAGAGAGCAATTTACTGGTATTTCCCATAATTTACCAGCCTTGTCCTCCTGCTCTTCCCTGTTTGCTGTACAGTATTCTATAGAACTTTGGGGTTTGTTGTTGATTCAGACAATTCCTACCTGTTCAATACTTATTCTGGTAGAGGGAGTGATTCCTGGACCTTCCTACTCTGCCATCTTCCCACAGTCCTCTGTGTTAGATTTCTGCGACCCAGTTATAAAAGGAACTGTGGCTTCCTCCTTGCAGTCTCTCGAATCACCTGCTTGGGAGAAGCTAGCTGCCATGTTGTGAGGATACTCAAGCAGCCCTACAGAGAGATCCATGAGGCAAGAGCCAAAGCTCCTCATTATTATACTGTCAATAGCCAGAAAGGAACTGAGGCCTCTTGCCAACAGCCACATGGAAGTGGGTTCCTCAATGGCTGACATCTTGATTGCTCATGAGAGACTCTGAGCCAGAACCACTCAGCTAAGATGGTCCTGAATTTCTGACCCACAGTAATTATGAGATAATAACTCTTGGTTGTCTTAAGGCACTAAGTTTTGGGGTCATTTCTTATTCAGCAAAAGGCAAATAATACAGTTAGTTTAAATACAGAGAAACAGGTAACTGTTAAATCACATAAGGATAAATTTCTTCTGAGTTACTGGATTCCTTCCCTATAAACTTCCAACAACTTCTAAAACAAACAAAAACAACAACAAAAAGGCCTCCTTATCAGATCATTGTCAGTCTGGAAGAAGTGAGGGGAGGACCACTCATAGGTCAAAACACTTGGAGGCAGCTTTTGAAAATGCTACAGATAAGAATCTAAAGCACTGGAGATGAGGATGGTGGTGATGTGATGAAGATGGTGATGAGAGTAACTAGCACTACCGGGAGCACATATTATGTATTAGGTACTATGCCAACTCCTTAGCATGCATGACCCCATTCAATCCTTATACGGTAGGTATTATTATCCCCACTTTACATCCAGGGAAATTGAATCTTAAGGACTTTAAGTCAAACCCAAGTGGGATTTAATCTGAGGTCTGTCTCTCTGTAAACACTACATTGGAAATTGCCGTAACAAAATGTTTTTCCTTTAACTCACAAGTTATGATGCTGAGGCTTTGTCAGCTGAATGAGCTAGGATATCAACAGATATAACAAATATTCAAAGTAAGGGTACATGCCATCTTTCTTGGCTGAGGCCTATCCCTTTGATCCATCTGGAATCAATTCATACCAGAGTTATGGTATTCCAAAGCAAATACCTATACTTACACCTTTGCATTCCTCTTTAAATATATTAATAAATTACCCTGGAATTTAGCTCTATGAATATATTCTAAGTGGAAGCAATGAGAAAAGGTAAAACCAGATTAAAATAATCCTACATAGACAATGATGGGAAGAAGATGAGAGAACTATCCATTTTCAATTCTATGTCTGTACTGTCAGGCAAAAAATATATGCATGCATGATGGAAAATGTTCTCAAATATCTGGAAAATGGAGTCACTAGTTAGAAAGATCCAAACTGAAAATGATAGAGTCAGATAGTAAATACCCATAAAACCTATGATCTGGGTCTGCCAAGTTTGTATGTTAAGGAAGAATTCCATAGTAAACTATTAATGCACATGGAAAACCTTAAAAAATGAATGTGAAATTATAAGCCAAGTGCTATTCTCAAAAAAAAATGGGTAAGTAGAAGGGAAATGAAACTGTTCCAAGATGAACCAATACATTATCATTCCCTTCCACAAAATCTTCCCTCAACACAGAGCCAAAGGATCAAAGACATTAAGAAAGCAACCCGTTGAAGAGCACAAACTGTGGCTTCATTTGCAAAATCTATCTAAAAAGACATGAAATAGTTATATCTCATTGCAAGAATTTATTCCTTAGATAATGTTTTTTGGTCCCTATGTATCTATTATATTTATTTTTCTTTCTCTAAAAATGTACTCTAAACATTTCTGAGTACAAAGTACAGGGACTTGGAAGTTAGCAAGGCTGCATTCGGTTATTTTTCTAAGAATTGCATTTCTATAACTAGGTGAATATGATTTACTTCAGTCTCTTTCAACAACATCATATTTCTCTTGAAAAATGAATATATGAAAACTTGTTACCCAAAACACTATTCCCAAGATAAGAAAACAATTTCAGGAAATTATTTTTTAAATGTAGCACACACAAAATAGCTGATATTTGCATTTAATAATTGAAAACCAAGCCAGACAAAAACTTCCAAACCAGTCAAAGTTTGGTCTGGGGTAAGCTCATATTTGGTCTGCTGCTTATCATCTCTGAAATTTCCCACTGCCCATGAGCTTTCTGTCCTATCCCTCTATCCCTTCCACTCCATCATTCCTACTGACTCATGTTTTTTATTTATCTATATTCTCTCATACCTAAGCCCCATCAAACATGCTGGGTTTACCCTCAGGCTACTCATCTACTCACTTTATATCCTTTTCCTCTATGATATCGTCCATTCTTATAGTTTTAAACTATTACTAAATATTAGTAACTACCACATGTAAAGATATGGCTCTCCTAAATTACAGACCAATATATCCAATTTCCAGTAAGAATCTTTACCCCATCACAGTTACCAAATCTTAATATGCTTCAAAATAAAATCTTCAATGGCCCTTAAAACCTAGTTCTCCTTTGATATTTCCTATCTCAATTGATAGCTAAATCATTCATTCAGTAAACTAAGCTGAAAACTTAGTTTTTATTGACTCTATTCATTGCTTCCTTCATCCTCTTACTCCAATTCAGTCAATCCCCAAATAATGCCAAATTAACTTCCTAAATCCTTCTCAAATTCATCACCTGGTCTTTATCCCTATGATGAGTGTCTAATTCAAATTTCCCCTCCATCCTTCCTTTCTTACACAAAGAAGCTACCATATTCCTTTCCAAGATAACCTTGGAAGATTTGATTCCATTCCTTTGTTTCTTACTGAACTTTAACAGCTCCTCCACCACAAAAACACCATTGCTTATATTTTTGGCCATACCCTGATCTCCTCTTTTAAACTATCATGACACTTCATAAGAAAAGTCTACCCTGCTTCATTGCTCCATTTTCTACTCATTTCTAACCCACTGCAATATACTCCCAACATTCTGAAACTGCCGTCCCCCCCAGTGAATTTCCAACTGCCATGTGTAAAGACATCTTTTTAATTTCCAGCATACTCAGTCCTTCTGCAGCACTTGATAAAGATGATAGGAAGTATTCTCCTATCTTAATTCCAGGACACGTCACTGTCTTATTCTCCACCTGTTCTTTTCCCTCTGGCCTCTTTGCCTTCCTCTTTTTCTGCTGCAGATACCTTGAAAGGAGGCATGCACTGATATGATACATTTGAGGGGACTTTTCTTGCTTGTCTATACCCTTGGTCTAGCAGATCCCATTAGTTTCTGCTTTCCTATGCAGCTTCTTATCAGATTTACATTTTAAGGCTTGATCAATCCCCTGAACTCTAGGCTCAAATTTTTTTAGCTTTCTGCTGGGTCTTTCTATGTGGATGTTTTTATCCCAGACTTTTACTTCATGTTCAATATTTTGAAAACTGAATGCATTATTTTCCTACTAAAAAATTCTCTTTCATGTTATTCCATTAACCTGCCTTTCAGTAGAAAAACATAGGAATTAGCTTCAACCATTCCTTTTCCTTTACTCTCCATGTATAATTGGTCACCAAGTTTCACTAGGCACTGTAACTTTGGAATGTTCCTTAAATTCATATCACATTTTCCACCCTCAGTAACACTGCCCTAGTTTGCCTGGGTAACCACAATGACCTTCCATGTGACCTGCCTGCCTCCCAAATTCTCCGCTCCTCTCCATCCTTTTATTGCCACCAGAGTTCCTTCCCTTCCTAACAGCCCATCAACCTGGGAGCAATAGAGGGGGTGGCTGGGAGCTTTGGAGAAGTACATAACTAGGGTTGACCCTATATCTTCCCATCTACTGTATCTTCCCATCTACCTCTCCTGCCCTTGCCAGAACCTGAACCTTGGTGACTAGAAAGGAGAACAGATCGCCACCTGCTGGCTGGGAAGGGATGTGGACGCAGAGCAGCCCTGCCCCTGGCAGGGCACTTCCCAGGGGTGCTTGGGACTACCTTGTACCACTTGAGTCAAGAAAAGGAAGCTAAAGTACCTGCTAGGCTAAGAGCCACAGACTGGCAAGTGGGACTGGCCGTGGCCATGCTCTCCATTGCCCCTCTCTAGTTTCCACTGGTTCTGATCCTTGTTTAAAAAATGTTTAAATGGGGGTGGGGTGGGGGAGCCTGTTACTCACCTGCTGGGTGACCTGGGCAAGTTACTTAACCTTTCTGAGCCTTAGTTTCCTCCTATAGAAAAGAGCTGTAAGTAGTTGATAAAGAAATGAAAATCCCAAGAAGGGAATGGACAGTCTTGTTTACATTTTAATGAAAATTACATTATTTAGTTACTAGCATTGAACAGTCTCTCCTCTTCTGAGTTCTAGGAAAACAAGACTTCCTCTAGGAACTGTAGAGTTGGAGCTGATCTATATTAAGGTACGGTGGGGTGAGAAAACAGCTGAGATTGTTATCCAAGGTCTTTTGGACTAGGGACCTGATCAGCTCAATCACTCTATTTCTAAGTGTTCCAATCATGGGGTGGACCATCCCCTTAAGTAGTGGCCCCTCAGCACTGACAGTATTCAAGCAGAGGCTGGTAAACCATTTCCTAGGGGTACTCTAAAATAGGTCTATATATTGTCAAGCAGCTGGTACCAGTGGGCCTCAACTATCCCTGTCTTATTTGATCCTATAATTCTACTCACAGAAGAACTGAAAAATATCAAAGGGTATTGATGGGCTCTGAATACGATGTTCTCAAGTTAGGGACAAGGAAACCATGGCTGGTATACATGTTAAAGAAATAAGATATGGAAACATGATATGAATGGAGGCTGAAAATACTGGGAAAAGATTAACATGGCAAAAAGACAGAGCAGGCAGGGAAAAGAAAGACTGATTTGGGGACTGGATGGTTTAAAAGAAAGGAAAATAATCTGCACGGAAATAACAGGAAAGATGAAGGAAAAAAAATAATAACTTTAAGAGTAAAAATAAAAGCACTAAAAACAAGCTGAAAAATGTTAGTTTCCTGGATTTAAAGTTGGAGAAAGTGAGAAAATGAAGTGTTTACTCAGAAGGTTTATATTTTCCCGATTTTGCAACGTTCTATTACCAAATGAAAAGTAAATTCCATTAGGTGCTAAATTGGCAGAGCCATACCCAGCTCTACTGGGAGTCAACAAGACAGACAGTCCCTAGGAGAAAGAAGAAATCTGATTCCAAAAATCAAGAAAAAGTTTCGTGAACCATGAAAGCCATTTCATTAAGGTAATGCTCCATAAATATATTCCTTTTGTACCTGGAGAATCTAAGGAAACAGTGAGATTACACAATTAAGTTTGAACTTCCATTGCTTGCCCCTGCCCCTTTCAATTTGTGTGGGGAGGGAGGAGAGGAAATATATGCCTCCTTTTTTAAAAAATAACTACGTGAATTCCCATACTTACAACGTGTGTTCCTAAATTTTGGTCTTGACACATTCTTTAAAAAAAAAAAAAAAAGCCCTGTACTCCTGATTTTAGTAATTAATTCCATCCATTATAATGATCCCCTCCATCACGCAGCAGCTGCCGTGCTCCCTAGAAGTCCTCAGATTCCCTCTTTGGATGATTAATTATCAGGGGGGTGTTTGGGACAGAGGAGGTGCTGATGGAGCAGAAGCAGACTCTCCTGAATATTGCATCCAAATTCTTCTATGAATAATTAAAATAAATGAGCACATCTCTAATAATGTGGGCCGAAACAAGAGCTAACCGTTCATAAAATGTTTCTGGGAAGAAATGATGTCTTATCTTGTCTAGAAATGCTTCCATAATCTTTTGGGAAATGGATCCAGTAGGGGGTGTCACGTTTTTCTAGGAGTAAGACCAATAAGCAGAAATACTCTAGAGAAGATGACCAGACTGGCTAGAGTCTGGAAACAAAGCCACTTGAGGGACAAGTGAAGCTACTGGAGGTTGTCCCCTAAGGGGAGATGATAGCTGTCTTTTAGTTCTTAAAGAGCTGTCACGAATAAGTGTCAGTCCTTCTGTTTTCATTTGCTCTTATGCAAAGAATAATGCTCACAAGTATTCATTGTAAGGAAAGAGATTTCCGACCAATGACTCTAACTTTTGACAATTAATGTTAGCCAACATGGCAGTGGCTTAATGGCCCATTAATAAAAGTATGGAAGCAGAGTTCACTGGAGCAGCACAGATAACGCAGGGAGTGGCAAGATTGAAGGGGATTACCGCTAAAAGTTCTTCTCACTCTGAGAAGTCAGCAATTCCTCCTTGAGCTCCCAAGTGAGGACAAGCTGCCCCTTCTGCCCTCAGCCCTCTCCACTCCTGCTAGGTACATGAGCTTAACTGCCTCAGGCGTAGCCATAGCTGCCTAGCCCCTGGGATTGACAAGTTCCTGCAAATTTGACAATATCCTGCCTGTGACAGAAATTCTTTACATTCTGCCCTTATGCAACATTCACTCCCTTCCTTCAGAGATACCACAGAAATCTCACATCGTTACGGATGAGTCTCTGCTTGATTTTTAATTTCCTGTTTCATTCTTGTCTTTTATTGGATACCTACATAGTGTCACAACAGCTTGCCAAAGCATCTGACTTCCTGTTTCCGCTCCAATGGCTCAGGGTGCAGTGAATTCCACGGCCTGGCACTGAAACTTCCTTAACGAATAGGTCCTTCCTAGAAAGGCTTCTCCTGCTCCTTAGCATAAGGTCATGATCACCCTGTGTTTTAATGATTACATTTGGCACACATTTCTTCATATCCTGCCAATTTATTTATATCATTTTCATGAAGGTATGCTACTTCCTGTAAAGATTTTAAAATAAAAATTTTCTAGAAGGCCCCCAAATAACAAGGTACACATGGAAATATTTAGTAAAAAAGCAAAGATGTTTATTTCATATAACATAAAACAAATATTGGGAAGTATCTTGATAAAAATTAATTGTTCTGTTTTCCCCCTGGTTGCATGTCTTTTCTTCCCTGCTATACGGAGCTCACATAGGCAAAGGTTAAAAAATAGAGGACATAGAGTTGTCAGATTCAAAATACAAAAGTAATTGACCAATCCTTAGGACTCAATATTTATATTTCAGCCCCTTCTTTTTTTTTTTTTTTACCGGGAGGTCCCAGGGATCGAACCCGGGTCCCTCCATGTGGGAGACGGACGCCCAACCAGTTGAGCCACATCCACCCCCCCTTCTCTTTTCTTGAAATAAATAGTCCTCCAAGAAACCTTTTAAATATAAGAGTCTAGAAATGGTGATTTCTTCTTGAACCTGTAGCCTCTTAAAATGTGCATCTCAAATGCCATCTCCTGCTCTCTATACCATACCCAGCCCTAATATACTTAATTTGTTCTTTTTTTTTTTTTTTATTATGGGTAAAAATCAAAATTCTCACAATACATACAAATATTTGCAAAATGATATATAAATATATATGCATATATGTGTATTTGCTTACAAAAATGTTATTTATATATATATACACACATATATTTCAAGAGGTGCTTAGATTATGACCGTCCATATTCACTTAAGCTATTAATAGGGAATGTTTCTTTTTTCCTCTGTACCCTTAACATATGATATTTTTCAGTGATGAGTTTCTATGATGAGAACATCTAAGAATAAACAGTCTGATTAAAAATGAGGATACATCTAAATAAAGTAAATATCTTATACTTCAGAGATGAACAGTACAAATTTCAGTTATGATTCAGAGATGTTTCCAAATATCCAGATGATGAATATCTCTGGTATCCAGATAGCTAATTTTTTTTTTTTTTTTTTTAACTCTTTCCTGTCTTTGCTTGGACATTTCAATTCAAATGGCTCTGTCAGTGAGTTTAGGTTTGTCTTCTGGAAACAAATGAAATCAGTTGTAGTGTTGCTAGCAAGAAATTCAAAGGAAGCGATCCAATAGAATTTCCTTCCTAGCTAATTTTCAAAGACACACACCAGTGTGCCCTGACTCCCTCTGAGTTCTGTCATATCCCTGTCCCCTTGTTGGCTGCCTACAAGAAGTAGATGAGTACTTTTCTTACTGGTCCTGGCAGCCGATTTGGTACTTCCCTGCCTTTTCTATTTTGCTGCATTGCCAGGCCTTTCTGCCGACTCATTCCTGCTTTTTCTTGGGAACACATTTTCTTCTTTCTCACTGTATTAACTGTCTTCTTTTTCTTGCCTGTATACACTGTCTGTAGGTCCAGCCTTGTGAGAAAGCAAGATAACAATAAATAAAACTCCCTTCCATTGTACAAGTCTTTTGAATTTACAGAACATTTTCTATATAATTTAATTTGATCCTCACAACAACCCATGACTTTGGCTGGAGGAGCTTCTCCTTGCTTCATATTTTAAATTAAGGGATGCAAAATAATTTACCCAAGGTCACAAAAGAGGAGTTTAATATCTTTATACTTCTAGCTTAAAATTGTTTCCGCTAGGACATACTGGTGAGAAAGTTTTCTCCACCCCTCAACCATCCTTCCTTTACCAGCCAGAAATGCTCTACTGATAGATCCACTTCTTTGGGTGGGGAAGCCTTCTGTTTTTGAAGAGAATCTTATTAAAATAAAAATAACTCTGGGAAGATTAATACTAAAGCCACAATTAGGTAACACTCAAAGGGATCAGGTGGCAGCAAATTGAAATCAAGTTCTCAGAGAATGGCACAGAATCCAAAATAGGTCCTGGGGACAGAGTGAACTATGGAAAGAAATGAGGACAACTAAAAGAGGTGATGAATGGAAAAAAAGGCAAGTATGCTTACTTTCAACAAACGTTGTACTGAGCTCTCTCTACTCTGAGCCTGGCAGAGTTCTGCACACAGCAAGGCTGTGGGCATTTTCATAGCCTATCCTAGTATAGTTCACTGCTCTGGTATCTCACAACATTAAAGATCAAGGGCATTGGCTGAAGACTTCACAGGAACATACTGGTTCTCTTAACATGTAAACAGGCACTAAAAGAATGAAAAAAAATCTTATTTGGCACTTAATTATAATATCAAGATAAACAGCCATCTCCCCTCCTTAATAAGAAGACACACTGGAAATACTTCTATCATTTCATGTACCGGGGCAGTGTCTAAACAAGATCTCCCCAAAAGATCAATAATTTAAAAGTGTAGTCAATTGAGGGTCTTCCCTTCCTCCTTCTGCCTTTTTTTTTTTTTTTAATTGTTGTGTTTGTATCCATATGGTAAATTGATCTTTGGCAAGTCAGTTTCACTATACTGACATTCAAATTCACATTTCCCAATCCTTAATTTTTTTAATCACCCATTTAACATCTTCACTTGGATATTCTGCCCCCATTTGTGTAGGTTGGAGGCCCAAGTAGTCATCTGTTTGTCCAGTCTTGCTCCTGACTTTCCCATACATGTTAATAGCACAAACACTCTTAGGGTAACTCAAATGGGGAATCCTCTTTCTCTTGCTTGCAAGAACCAATCATTCACCAGGCTGATCTCTCTGCCACTGAATCTTTCACTTTTCCTTCCTATTGATTCCCCCTGGGAACAACCTAGACAACAGGGTCCTTTTCCTCCTCACTCCATCCCTGAAGATGGCTCCCTTGTTGTTTGCTCACTGATTTTGCTCGTTTCTTTCTTTCTTTCTTTCTTTCTTTTTCGGTCATTGTCTGTCTGTTTTTTCTTTAGGAGGCACTAGGAACTGAGCCCAGGACCAATCATGTGGGAGATGGGCACTCAACTGCTTGAGCCACATCTGCTCTCCCTGCTCATTTATTTTTGCTCATTGTCTGCTCATTGCTTTTTTTTTGCTTGATGTCTGCTCGTTGTTTTGTGCGTCTTCTTTAGGAGGCACCGGGAACCGAACCTGGGACCTCCCATGTGGGAGGTGGGTACTCAACTGCTTGAGCCACATCTGCTCCCCAACAGGGCCCTTTTGTCTCAGTAGCTTTCTAAACAGTTGTTTATTTCTTTAATGCATTTTTATATCACTTCCTTTCATCTTCGCAAAAATCTCAGCAAGTTCCCACTGCCTTTCAGTCACGTTCAAACTCTTTAAGGTGACATTCAAAGCCCTCCATGATCAGGCCTCAATTTGCTTTTTCATTTTTAGCTGTTACTGGTTAGCTCATTCCATGCCCCATAGAAACAGAACCATTAGACAGTTCTCTTCATCTACCTCTTGTTTTACCTTTCTTTTCTTTACCTGGAATGCATTTCCTTCTATATCTAAATCCAACCCACCCTATTAGCACTAACTCAAATACTCCTCCTCTAAAAGAGTTTCTTGAAACCAGAAATTTATTTTCTCTTCCCTCTGCTTATATAGCAATCCTTTGTACTGTTCTAATTTATTTATCATATTAATTATTACAATTATGTATGTACTTGTCTTATCACCACATACTGGGCAAGAATGAATGGACTGAATCAAACACATATTTAAAATCTGACAAGCAGAGCTTCTCAAAAAGTCTAAGTTTCAGCTCTACTTCTTTCCTTCATTTAGATGTAAGAAGGTGGGGAGAGGAGGACAAGATTAGTTTCACAATGAACATATAGGAAGAGAAGGCCAACAAAGTCTACTTTCACGACAACCTTTTGGTGCTTAGAATAAGGTCCCTGCTAGCACTTCTCCCTCCTGGACAGAGAAAACCAAAGGACTCAGTCACAGGGCCTCTTACTGCAGCTGAGCTCAGGGGGCACGTTTAAAGAGCTCATTGCTTTTAACTGCGGGCCAAGCGCTACAGTGTTTGGGGACATTTTAAGGCTGCTATGTGCCTAGGTGGGTTAAATGGTGGCATTGGGCTGCTAGATGCAGTGGCAGAGTCTGCAGAAGAGCTGATGAAACAGTATCACACAGCTGTAGGAAAGCTTCCGAATACCCACAGCAGATGGGAAGCTCCTAGAGGGCAAGGAGAAGGTTAGTCTTCATGGTCCCATGATTATGGCAATACTAGTTTATAGTTGGATGCACAGAATTACAAAAGGCATTTGCGGTGCAAGGGTTTTCTTGTTTAGAAATACTTAGAAACACTCATTTTTCTCCAAAGCCATGGATCTGTATGTATAACATCTTGGGTGAAATGTGCTAATCAACAATACCAATGCATACATTTGATAAATATGTATTGGGCTTTACTCTGTGCAGTGTATTGGTGAATACTCTTTGTCAGTCATTGGGTCAGGACTCTCCAGGGACATGGCACTGGTGTAATGGGCCATTAAAAAACGAAACAGAATAAACAAAAGGAAAAGATTAGAGTATAGCACACACAGTAAGAATATTACTTTGTGACACTTTTGATTCTGTTGTGTATGTGTATTTGTATACCTGGCCATGACGTAAAACGTACGTTTTATTCCCACATTGTGTGTCACAGTCAAACAAATTTGACAGCTATTATTGTTTGGCAGGGGTTCTCCAAGGATGATCCCCAACTCCATCAGCATCACCACCTGGGAACTGGTTAGAACTCCTCATTGGCTTCCCGAATGGGAAAACTTGGGGTCAAGCCCAGCCATCCATGTTGTAACAAGCCCTCAAGGTGGCTCTGATGCACTCTCATGTTGGAGGACCAGTGTTATCTCCTCAATTGTACTGTATGGTGTTGATCACCAATAGAACTTGGTTTCCTCAACTCATGCAGATATGGGGAGGACCATTTAAAATTTTGTGGGCAGTTGTCAAAACTCAATGCTGAAAAAGATAATATTGTCTAACCACATCATTAAACACAAGGAAGGTATGCTAACCCCATCCACACACAAACGTTAAATATGCAGTGATATTCACAGTATTAAGTTCCACACAGGATAGACTTAAGCATTTCTTAATCATCAGTGTTTCATCAATAAATTTCTTTCTTTTTTTTTTTTTTTTTACTTGAACTAAATAGAAAATAGAGTAGGTGTGATTTTTTTTCACAGGTTCTCAACTCTTTCCAGAAAGAGCAAACGTGTGGGATGGAAAGGTTGTAAGGACGATTTATTAAACACCCAGCCAGGGCTCTCATCAAGCCATACTGCTTCTGTTTCCTCATTTGAATCAGAGGGTCCGCCAATTATCAAAGCTTTCCTGTACTGTCTGTACCACCTGCCCCTCCAGGCACTGACTGAGCTGTTGTCATCAATTTCAGTGGCAATAAAGCTGGAATTAATCAACAGCATCCTTTCTGAAAATCACTGGTAAGAATATGAAACCAGCATCCACCCCCTAAAAATTCTACAAATCAAACTGAGCCTTCCTTTGCAGGTTGGTGCCATGACGTACATTTCCCTTGGCTTTCTAATCATGCACCTGACCGTCAAGTACCATCAGTCCCACTTGCCCTCTCCCATGCCTAAGACCTATGAGGGCTGAGTCAAGAAGAAAGCAATTTGGAAGGGCAATTTTCTGTGAGTTCCAAGTCTCCTTGTGCCTCTCCTGTGGTCCTCTTTGGTCTGTGCTTATGATTCTCTATGATCTCCTTGTTCCCCATTACTCACCTGGACTTTTCATCCTCCTCCTTGCCTTACTGAATAGTCTGCTGGCTCCAATGCACCTGCCTTCTTGTGTGAGGAACTGTTGAGGATGCTTTCTGCTCCATGGATACCCTGACTTCTTCCTGTTCTCTTGCCCTGGTCATGAATATTCACGATATTCTGATGACTTCCTCTTCAGTTTCTGACTCACTTGTTTTCCCTTGACCTGTGAGGTACTGGCCTTCCCTTTGGCATTGAAGCATATTTATCCATTGGCCATTAATCCACACATCACAAATTCCACCGTTATCCACATGACAATGATGTCACAATTTGCACTGTGGTGTCCACATTCTGCACTCATTAAATGAATCTTTAAAAATATAAATTGTTGGTCACAACCTGCATTCACACCTGCAGCACATTCATGGATGGGAGAGAGGTGAGTTCAATGTGTGCCCACTTCTGTTGGACTCGACAGTGTTTATCACATATTACTGATGAAAAAAATCCCAAGGATGCTTGAAGCTATACAGATTAACAGGCTTTTTCTTGGGATATGCTGATTCCTTATAATAAGGTTGGGGCCAAGGAATCTGTATTTCTAACAAGGACACCAGTTATTCTTCTCATTTGTGTGTAGAGCAGCAAGCTAACTGGACATCTCCACATTGTTCCTGACTGCCCCCAGCATCCTGGACAAATACCTCATTGGGCGGCACTTTGAAGTAGACGCTGAGGTCCAACACCTCTTCCCTCCAACTGGACACCATTGTGCCTTCCTTTCTATACATTTTTCAGTTTCTAAGTAAAATTAAAAACTATAAATGCCTTGGAGTAAATTCTATGCTTTGTGTATTTTCCTCAATAAAAGGCTATGCACAGTTGTAACTTGATAAATGCCAATCTTGGTAGGTAAAAATTTGTAGTCTATATTTTCAGGGCTCAATAAGTTTCCTAAATTGTTTTAAACCTTTTTCCTAAATGACTGTGTATGATATATATATCCTGGACAGATCCAAGGTGACATACAAATACTTTTTAATTTTAAAATATCATATTAAAGGCTTTTCAGAGTACCTAGATTGGTGCAAGAAGTTACTGATGCAGCAAGATATGTCACCCACAGCACAAGAGAGAATAAAAAGGAAGAGCAGACTACACCAGTGATTATCCAGAGAACAGTTTGTTGTCAGCATGGTGTCTGAGAAAATAGGCAAGTCTCTACAAATATAAGGAGAAATACTCCCCTGTCTTATTTTCAGTAGCATGCAGTTTTTGTGTATGTGTGAACTGCTCCGGAGAGAGCCAGCTCCCTTGGGGAGGCTGGTATCCATCAAGTTACACCAAAAGCAAAGGCAAAGACTGGAGATTTTCTGCAAATAATAATAGAGGTCCTTATACATAAAAACCACATCTTACAAAGAATGGCTAGGACAAGTACATGTTGAAGAGGCTTAGTGCTACTGGAATAATATATTAGAAGAATCCAGACTGGTCTGCATAGAGTGTATTCTCTCAGTCACACCTGAGTGAGGGTTTTTGTACAACCACTGAGAATTAATAATCTATATCAGAAACCTGGTATTCTGTATCCAAGGTTGTTTTAGCTAAACATGTATGGTTCTTAATGCATCAAATCCCTTGTAGTAAATTAATTCATGGATAAGATGGACAATTGGTTAGGTCAAATGGGACCTGGTAAAATTTTTGAAGCCAGTGGGTAAAAATCAGCTGAGAGAGACCTTTTATAGAATGCTGCTCTGGCTGAAATTATTGTCTGCGTGTGCCATACTTTAAATAATATCTCAAAATCCCTCTAGCACCTTCCTTGTCTCTTGCTTTCTATTTTATCATTTCTGGAAATTTCATTCTCATTCCTGTTTCCTTTTCTACTGAAGCCTTATTAGGTTTTACAGGAGGCCTGTTTGTCCTTCTGTCCTGTTCTCCATCTATGGGCTGGCTCATGTTCCCTCAAAGGTTTGGCTTATTGAGTGTCCCCCATTTCTCAGCCTGTCTCCTTTGCTTGCATCTCCAAGGCCTTTCCTTTCATTTAGGTCAGTAACAAAATATACCCTTTAACTCTTTTGAAATTGGGAGCTCCTGGGTAAGATGTAGACTTATGGTAGGAAGAGAAGGGAATATCAAGCAGGGGATATCTTTATTGTTCTGATCTCAGCTTGTTTTCTATCCCCTTGGTTGCTTCTTTCTGGAAGAGTCAAGCCATTTGAACAAGCTAAGTCTTGTATCTTCAGTACTTGGAGTGGTTCCCGAGAACACTGAGTGGGTTTTGTCCAGTTAGACACTGTACACAGCTGGATGTGGGAGGATATTCTATAATTTCCCCGTGCTGAAGCAGAACCTGAAGGAAAGCAGGGCAATCAGGTACAATAAGGGGCCTCCATTTCCAGAATAGTGAAATATGACATCTGTGATTATAATCATAGCCAGCCTCTCTGATGTCTTCTTGGATCTGGAGTTACCCATTATAATATCATTATCACTATATAATTTACAACTCCAACTGGCCCAGTGAAAATGGGTGCTCTTAATAATTATGTTGGAAAAACAGGCATAAACTGGGACTGTTCCAGACAAACCAGGATATATGGTCTCCTTAGTTATCACTTCTTTGTGGGTGAACCTCCTAGCTG
Organism: Tolypeutes matacus; assembly: GCA_026826555.1. NCBI lineage: Eukaryota > Metazoa > Chordata > Mammalia > Cingulata > Chlamyphoridae > Tolypeutes > Tolypeutes matacus. The sequence goes on from JAKSZT010000049.1 coordinate 30,675,533, forward strand.
GCAAAATAATAAAGTACTTTTCCAGTATAATTAGGGGAAAGGCACTTATTAAAAAGAAGAAATCCAATGAGGAACTGGGTGAGTCAAAATTATAGATAAAATAGGCAACAGTGGGGAAATGTGTTGAGCACAAATTTAAGAAGGTATCACAAAGCACTTAAAATTGTTGAGTGCCAATATCTTTGCATAAGTTAGTGCCTGATGTCACATGTCTCATGCCTGTTTCCCAAGACTAAGTGTGGACTTTGAAAGTCAGAGTCAAGGATGACACTGCTTTCAGGCTGGCTTAAATACCTAGCTTGAGATGAATGGAAAGGGACCTGGAACTGAGAGTGGGAAAATGGATGAGGGATGAACAGTGAACATAAGAGAAACCTAGACCATAAGAAGATGGAAAGGTAATTTTTTATCAATTCAGAAGAGGTAAAATTAAGGTTTAGAAAGTGCATATTGAAACAAATATTGAAAAAGCCCTGTGATCAACTGGTTATGCCAAGAGTTATATCAACTTAATCTCAGAGGTTTTTAATACACACAATATACCATATTATGGACATATTCTCAGTAAGCTCTCAAATCATATCGTCGTTGCTAGAAGCTATCAGGGTCAGTTATACTGCCCAGGGAAGGAGGAAAAGTAGATGGGAACAACTTTTAAAATGCAGATCCAGCTTTGACTAGCCTGGGGTAGAGGGACTCTGAAAAACATAGGGGTAGTAAGTAGGGCGGGGTTTCAATTTTCTTTCTTAAAATAGATTTTATTTTTATCTACTAATGTCCATATATTTCTAGAGGTCTTAGAAGATTTCAAAGTAGGGCACTTCTAAAGAAAATATAAATGATTTTGAAAGGGCATTGATTTGAAGTTTGAGGCTATCTCCATAGGTCCCTGACTGCATGTGGAGAAAGTAGTTTAAAATGCGGGCCTTTGCTTTTAATGTGAGTTGTCTTCTACTTTGGAAGGGGAAGAATCCACCAAAATTATATGTGAATGCACTAACCGGTATTCGGTTCCATCCTGCATATGAAAACAACACTGTACAAATAAAGGTGTGGAAGTAAGTATAAACAGATGGACGAGGGGCCTCTAATTGCTGACAGGGAACAATTAGTGCTTGTAACACAGCCTCCACTGCAGAGAAGATTCTCTAGGCAGTGCCAAAGAAGACAAACCTCATTCAGAGTGAATGCAGCCTTGAAATTATTTATGTAATGCGGAGGGGAAAAAATGCAGCCTCCTTGCGTCATTAAATCGTTTCTGAGCTTCCCATCCTAATTGGCAATTCTGTGTGAGGTGAAATTTTGGATTCTACACAAAAGGGCTCTAAATATATCTTTGGGTTTTGATGATTTCAAAAACATTTGAGGAATCACAGTATGATTTGCCTTTGAGAGGGATTTTAAACCGGGGTTAGAAGGAAAGGGAGCTAACATTTTGATGTATGGCACTCAGACACCACACGCTTACAATGAGAAGCAGCAAGGGGTCGATAAATGAATAAATAAATAAAACCTTTAAAAAAAAAAAAAAGTAATCAGTCAATTCTGACTATACATTTGCCATATGCTTATGGTCCTCTAATGAGCATTTACGAAAGAATCCTTCCAGATGTGGCCTGGATACTGACTTCTTAGCTTTTTTCTGAACTAAAAATACTAAGGGTAATTGGCATGGTGCTTCAGCCCACAACTCAAGGCTTTTCTAAGCACTGGGTTCTCCAGCAGTGTTCTTCAAGTGGTAGTCCACAGACCACAGGCATCAGAATCATTTGGTGTGGTTATTGAAAATGCCGATTCCTGGGTCTTCGGGGCTTTGAAGCTGTATTTCAACAAAGCTGTATATATACCGTAACAAGAACCCCTAGATGAGTTACACCAACATCTCAGAACCACCATCTTAGGCACCTGTTTTGCAAACGTGGCTTCACTTAGAATTACCTGGGACCTCTTTAAAAGTACAGATGCTTAGGCCCCACCACCAGAAATTCTGAGTTAATAGGTTACGGTCCAGTGATTCCAATGCACAGCTGGTATATGAGACCCATTGTTCTAAGTATAATTCTTAATGTATTATCTATGTATCTATAAATCTATATCTATATACATGTAGTCACACAAAACAAAGTAGTTAACCTTGTTGCTTGTTGGCTCTCTGCTGTCAGTTTCATTACTGGAGGTTACCAGGGCACTTTCAAGAGTTTTTACTCTCAGTACTATAAGTTTCTAGGTCTCCTCATCAACCACAAATTCAAAATCTTCCCTGACCACATAATGAAGTTCAGTGTTTCTAAAAATGTGTCCATGTGCCATATCTCACTGGTGATAGATGAGATGATCTTCAATGCTTCAATGGCCTGTGAGCAAACATTTCATTCATTATCATAATTATCTACTTGTTTGCATATATAATTGACAAAATATAAGTAGCATATCACAGCTGGAATTCATCGACATTATTGATTAGAACTAAGCGGCAGTAGGTAGCAAATATTAGGCTTAAGTTGATTTGAAAGTAATACTAACTAAATCATAGGTAGTAGATGATACCCTTTTGAACCAAGAAGACACAATATAAAGGTATGAGAAATACTGGGGTAATGATTGACAGCATGCTCAAGCCTGCTCTGAGTCTTGGTTTTCTCATCTTTAAAATGGGGATAATATTCGCACTTAGATTACGTGGTTGAAGTGAGGTTAAAATGAGAAGACGCATATAAAGTATTGTTTTGGGCCAGGCACGTGCGGTTAGAATGGCGCATGAAAATCGCACTGGATCAGGAGTCTGGAGACTAGGGTGTAGCCAGGCCCCTAAGGGAGAGTCTAGCTCTAAGCACATCACAAACTCTTGGGGTTTCAGTTTTCATATCTATAACATATAGTGGTATATAAAAATATAATGAGAGTCAAATTATATGATATCTAAGGGGGTTCCTTTCTGCACTGATTTTGAAATTTTAAAGCAATCAGTGGTGTAACAAGAGATAACGAGGAAAATTGCTTATAAGAAGACAGCATTACGAGTACGTGGGAAGGATACAGAATTCAGCTTGCTCCAGTTTGCAGGCTGGTATCTCAGTCCAAATACCTCCATCCAGCCTCTCAATGGAGCCTATTCTTGTTCCACAGAATCTTCGGCTAAGGTTCCTCAGTGGCCGGCCTTTCTCTCTCAGTCTGGGAGTTATGTTAGTGTGCATCTGTGGTTCTAGCATCCAGCATCCACTCTTCCTTCCTGTGACAACAGGGCCTCCATTTTACTCTGGTTCAACCACCTTCTCATGTTTTAGCCCATGGGCTACAGGTCAAGCTGACTCTAATAGGCCATGTTAGGCATCCAGTACAGTCCACTGGCCCGTTTGGGAATGGGCAAATGACCCTGGAAAATCCCATTAGGACCAAAGAAACTAGTGCTGGGCTTTTTAAATGTATTCTTTCCCATGGGATATGATCTCATCATGATACAGCCCCAGAATCTTCTAGCACCATTTTACAGCTGTATGACGGGGAAAGCTGGAGAATACAATGCCACTATCACCAAGGCCCAGAAATAGGAAAGAAACTGAATCCTGCTCCCATCATTTGAGTCCTGGGTTTGCAGCTCCTATAGTCTGGCTTTGGCCCATCAGTTATGGTGGCAGATCCCTTTCCTTTCTTTACTTAAGCCACCCTGAGTCAAGTTTTCTTTCATTTGAAAAACAAAGCATTCTGACCTGTGCCAATTACCTGAAAAGTCTTGTCTTCCTTACTTTTCAAGCTCTCTTAAACTTTATTCTTGTTCCTCAAGCAGGCTTCCCATTAGCCTGGATACTGGAATTTCTCATTAGTCTTCTAACCTAGAACAATTTGCTATATCCTGAGAGAAAGGGTATAGAGCAGATCTTCACTTATTTATACATTAATAAGTACTCAAGTCATCACTATCCTTACATATTATTTATCTATTCATACATCTGTCCATCCATTCAACAAATGTTCACTAAGCAATTGCCAACAGTTAGGTGTTGTGTTGGGTGGTAAAATCCGCTGCTGTCATAGGTTGTCATAGATAAAATAGAACCAAAGTTACAGGCTTGATTTTTCTTGTCACATTCTGAGTAGGTAAAAAGGATTATAACAGACAATATAAATTATCTTTCCATTAAAAAGAAAATGAGATAATCATTCATAATCTTTTGGTGTGATGTAACAGAAAACAGTGGGACCTCTATCTCCTCTTGAATTAGCTGTGGGACAGTGGGCACGTCAATTGGCAATGCTGACTCACCTGCACAATTCTCTTGTGCTGTTGATGCATGCCACAACAGTATAATGAACCTTGAAAATATTAGGGCAAGTGAAGGAAGCCAGTCACAAAGGGCCACATGTTGTATGATTTCATTTTTGTGAAATATCCAGGATAGGTAAATCCACAGAGCCAAAAGCAGATTAATGGTTACCAGGGGTTGGGGGGAGGGGAAAACGGGAAGTGATTTCTTAACGAGCTGTGGGGTGTCCTTTTTAATGTGTGTGGAGTTTCCTTCTGAGGTGATGAAAACTTTCTGGAACTTTAGGGTAGTGACGGTTGGAGAACATTGTGAATGTATTTAATTGTCACCAAATCGTATACTCTAAAATATTTAAAATGGTAACATTTATGTATATTTTACTACAGTAAAAGGAAAAAAAATAATTCTCCTATACAGGGAAACAGAACTGCCCCAAGGAAATGAACACTTTAACTTCTGGTCAATGATCCCCTATCAAAGTGAGACCTCCAGCTGATTGCAGTGCCCCAAACAGGCTCCCTTTTAAGGAAACACTCCATCCTTAGGCTTTGTATGTATTTGCTCACTTAAAGCTCACAAAGAAAGTAAGTTATCTTCATTTTACAAATGAGGAAACTGTGTCTTAAGGAGTTTGACTTGCAAAAGTTTGTACAGTTGAAATAGGAAGTGAAGGGCAAAGACATTTGCCATACTTCATTCATTGTGCAGTTTTGTCAAGGGCAAGTCTGCAATAAAAGTCTAACAGAATTTACTTACAATAGTTAAAGTCCTCTCCCATCTTCCTTCTGCTTTGTTATCCAATAAAAGTACTTTAGACAGTTAATGCTAATATCTCAGAATGCTTCAATTAAATGAAACATTAACATTTTATGTTAGTTCCCAGGAGAATTTAACTTGAAGTTTCTGCTGATTGCTTTGCTTCTGACATTAATTTAAGTACAAGCAATAAAGGAGCCTCAAAATAGTTCAGAATAACATACTTTTCAAGCAAAGGTAGGATAACATTATCACAGAAAAGAAAACAGAGCGATAAAACCCATTAAACCATTTAAAATAAACAAGGCACAGTTATCTGACTTGAGTATAAAGGTGTTTCATTTACACTTAGATTTTGCCTGGAATAAAAGCTACATCAAAGCTTGATATAGAAGAAAAAATCCCTTTTTCCTTCAAACATCATAGGATAATCCTATTATTATTTAGTTAAGACTTACACTCCACCTTCTCCCATAATTAAACAGACCTGGAAAATAGGGAGATTAAAAGCAAACATAACAAAACCAGGAACACAAGCTAGCCCTCTACTATCCCTGTTTATTGGAGGGAAAAAAAGGGGAAAGAGAAGTGAGGAGAATAAAGGAAGGAGAGGCCACATAGGTGTGTTGGATCAAAAAGTGGGAAGAAAAGAGAGATGAAGAGAAAAGATGAAGGAAGGAGAGCACTAAGAATGGAGGCTTGCTTTGGGTGGGCAAGGTGGAATGGAGGGAGGAGTCACAGAGAGTATCCTGCAGTTGGAGAATTGCTTTGAAGAGGCCAATTTAAAAAAAGGACCTGATAGAGCACAGAAATGGTTTTCCCACCCCACTCTACACTGCCTGGAAGCTTGATGCAGTCCAGGTCGCAGGCGGCTCCTTTCCCTATGCTAAAAAAAGCCCCTCTTGGGAGCTTGATATTCTAGAATTAAGGTAGATGACTGGGGTGGGGAGTGCTGCCCAATTTTTACACAGTTAGGAATAAAAAATTTAGTAAAAATTGGTAGGTGTAAGTTAGACTAGTGATACTTCTCATTTAGATGCGAATGCCTCTCAAAGTATGAATCAATTTAGATCTACTCACAGTTTAACCATTGGACAGTTTTTTGACCATAAAGAAGCTACTTGCTTCATCTATCAAATAAGGTTTCTAACTACTGCAATGTTTAACTTCCTGGTCTATGATCAGTGCAAAAACAACAACATACACAATCTAACAGTAAATATCACCACACATCTATCAGAATGGATAAAATTCAAAATAGTGACAACACCAAATATTGGTGAGGATGTTGAGAAACTGGATTGCACTGATGGGAATGTAAAATGGTAAAGTCTTTCTGAAAAACAGTTTTGCAATTTCATATAAATTTAACATGTAATTTTCGTGCAACCCAGAAAGTGTTTTCTTGGGTATTTATGCCAGAGGGATGTAATGGTCAAGCAAAAACCTGTACATAAATGAACATAGCAGCTTTATTCATAATAGCCCCATGTTCGGTGAATGGTTAAACAAACTGTTACAAGCATACCTGGGAATACTACTCAGCAATAAAACAGGAATAAACTGTGGGTGCATGCAACAACTTTGGATGGGAGTTATGTTGAGTGAAAAAAGCCAACCTCAAAAGCTTACATACTCTATGGTTCTGTCTATACAACATTCTTGAAATGGCAAAATCATAGAGATGGACAACAGATTAATGGCTGGCAGGGAAGAGAAGGCAGTGGGGGCGGAGGTGACTGGGCCATGAAATAGTATCCTATGGGAGCCTTTTGATGGAACTGTTCAGTATCTTGACCATGGTTGTGGTTATATACATCTACACATGTAATAAAAACTGCATAGAACTAAATTCCCCCCACCCCCTACAAATGTGTACAAGTAAAAGTGGGGGAATCTGAATTAGATTAGTGGATTGTATCTATGTCAATGTCCTGATTATGATATTGTACTAGACTTTTGCAAGATGTTACCAGTGGGGGAAACTGGGCAAAGGGAACATGGCATAGCTCTATATTATTTCTTACAACTGCATGTGAATCTAAAGCTATTACAAAATAAAAAAGTTTAATTGAAGATGTAAATATCCTATATAAGATGCTAGTGTTATTAGCAGAAGTCTCATTGCAGTCTAGGAACAAAGGCACTTTCTAATGAAGAATAGCTGATCCAGCGGCAGTAAAAATCACTCCTCTAGGATGTTTATAAGAGATAAGGAAGCAAGAAAAAATTTCTAGAACCTAGGAATAGACTATTTCTTATGGATGTCCAGAAAGGTCCATGTGTTTTATAATGCGTTTTGTTTTTTTTTTTTTTTGTACTCTACATTTACTGAGCCGATATTTAGTGTAAAGTATTCCTCTCAGTGTTACAAATAATAAAATGATTAGGACACTCTCTGCCCTAACCCAGTTCCCAAGCTAGTGAGGGGAAGAGAGGTGTGTACTTAGTTAAAAAGCATCATTTATTTGAGCTAATTCATGTCTCCCATCAAAAAGGTTACACCTTATTTGGCTATGGTGGAGGGTAGGACTATTGCGTGTACCAACATTTACAAGACATATGAGAGTGAAGAGTCATGAAGTAATAGATAGTTTCAGCCACCACTGCTATCGTTAAGTCCTCAGTATATTTAACTACAAGAAACTAGAATGTTATAATGGATATAAATTCCTCTCAGGCAAGTTACCAGATAAGCTCTAGCACAGTAAATGAATTTAACTGGCAGCCAGCTCGGATTTAAAATACCATTAAATTCAGAGTTTAAAAGAACTGAAGAGAAGATGATTTGGCATAATGTCTTAATAAAAGGTGAGGGTGGGAGTTAGAAATTACAATCCAACAAGTAAAAGCCCAAATCCACATAAGCTTCTGGGATTTAAAATGAAAAAAAAGGCCATGTCAGATGGATGAATAAGAACAAAATAACAGTGTGCACTCTGGGGGAAAAAACACCAGGAAGACTGAAAATAATTTTCCAGAGAAGGCAAACAGGCAAACAGTGCATGTGTGTGTGTGTGCATGTGTGTGTGTGTGCATGTGTGCACACACAAAATATCACACAGACACAAATATCGTGAACAATATAAATTGGAACAGATTTTACTTAAGTTTCAATATATTACTTAATGTAACACTAATGCCAGATTTTAGTAGCAAATGTTGGTCATAGAAGCAATATGCCATTGCCAATCTCCAAGAAGAGATTTTTTCATTTACATAGGTCACTTTTGCTGGATGAAATGACAAATTCATTGCCAGAAGTTAGTTCCTCCAGATGGTAGGGGACTCAATTTTCAGGTCAACTCTTTTCTACCCCCTCCTCCATGAAGTCACCTTTTCTTTTCACCCCACATAATACTGGGCGTATTAGTTCCTTTCTAATTCATTTCTTTCTCTTCTCCTGAAATGTCTTTCCACTTACGTTTTTGGCCGGGATAGATTCTACCACTTATTTAAGACTCAATTTCAAGATTGTTAGTTGAAGTTCTTTAGAGCCACACCAAACCACAACACTCTTTCTCACCTCTGAAATATAGCAGTTCATACCTGTACCACTCGTTGTACACTCAGGATTTGTGCTTTATATTGTTCGCTAATTAAAAGAAGTCTTATCTCCTCAACTTGGCCATGAGCCCTTGAAGGTAGGGACAAGACTTGTTTCTTTCTTTCTTTTCCAGGGGGCAGACATCATGTCTGTTTTGCTCACTAGTATATACCCAGCACCTAACACACAATCTACGATATGATAAATATTCAATAAATACCTATTAAATAAAGGAACACATGAATGAATAGATTGAGTTTGTATTTTGTATGGCTATGTAAGATGTTGATGACAGAGGACAAGACAGATGCTTTTGTTTTTCAAAGAGAATGCGAAAAGCAGTATAATTTCTGGGAAATGCCAGAGTGAAAAGGAACTAATGAATTTATTGAAAATAAAGATTAATTCCAGAAAAAGGATAGGCAACATAGTAAATGGAGATCATATAATATGGGCCATAGATGTGAAGTAGTAATAACATGTGAGAGCTAATGCAAGCATTAGTAACAGTGAAGAAATCATGCACACATGTTTTAGCAAGACAAAAAAGTTTGAACAGATTACAGCACTGTGTGCCAGAGTTGTGAGAGGCATGTGTGTGTGTGTGTGTGTGTGAGAGAGAGATTGTGTGATTCACCTAGAAAACCTGGATGTACTAACAGTTCTTCAGAGCATAGGAGAATGTATTATATCACAAACACATAAGAGTAAACAAATACACTTTTATAAACAAACAAGAGTACTAAATTTAGATAAAAACTAACATGTCTAAAGTAAATCTCTTGTAAACTCGTATCCAAGATGTGATGCATTTCTTTAGGAAATATTCACTGCAAAATGTGTAAAAAAAAAAAAAAAAAAAAAGAGAACCCTCAGACAGGGGAAAGTGATACAGGAGGGCCTATTTGCAAGGACAGTTCAAAAAATAAAGATGGCTCTGGGTTCCAGGAATATGGAATATTAAGCTGATAGAGAACACCTTCCAACTAAATACACATATATACAACATAATAAAACTTTAAAAAAGACATTGCAAATCTTGAAATAAGGAGAATCCCTAGAAACCAGAAATGAAGATAAAATTCATAACGAAAACACTGAGTTCCAGCTTAAGCCTGGGCAGCTAAAGGGGGTATCAGACATGAACAGAGACCTAAGGCTTCACTGTCTTCCAGGGTCAGGGTAGGTCCCCTGGGCCTCCATGAGGTCAGGAGCTGAAACTGAGAGTCCTTAATAAAGCCAGTACCCATCTGGGGATTAACCTGCCTTGAAAATGGGACTAGAAAATTATATCTACCAGCCCTTAAAAGGGGCAATAAAGTTTTCTGTCCAACCAGGACTCTGGGTGGGATGGGGTGAGATTGAAAAACTCTCCCAGGGGAAACTGAAACCACAAGCTTTTCCATTTGTGTGCATGGAATCTCCAATTACACCACCTGCATTGTTAGGGACACTCCAGGGAAGAAATTCACATAAATATAGTCCAAGAAAGTTAAATCCCCAGCAGCCCCACCAAAATCATATGCAAAGCCACTTTACAGGGTCACTTTAACGGTGAAGACCGCAGCAAGTCCTCACAGTAAAACCACCCCAACTGGAGAACTCATAATAAAAAATGACAAATGATAAGCACTAAACCACCCTGAAGGGGGATAAAGAGAGTAAATGGAAGAATTTGCATCCTCTACCCGAAATTTTCCTAAAAACCTAATAGTATTTCCAGATATTACAAAACTATATTCATTGATATAAAAGCTGAATGGAGTAGCTACACAACAGGTTACACACAACCGAAATGAAATTAGTGAACTGGAAATAGATTCAAGCAAAGTATGCACAATGTGCACAGATAAATGAGATAGAAATAAACATTAAAAGATACATAAATTAAAATAAGAGGACTTAATATACATAGAAAGCCTTCCAGAAGGAAAAAAAAGAAAGAATACAAAAAAGTATTTTCTTTGAATAAAGAGAATATGGATAAGATTACAACATGGTTCCTCAAAGTGAAGAAATATAACAAGTCAGGAGTAGTATAAAAAGCCCCTCAGCCTATATACAGCAACATATATAAAAAATACAGCATATCGAAATAAGATATATCTCAGGAATGGGTGGTTTATCCATGGAAATTTTATTTTGGTAAATGACAACAATAATAGATTAACCAAAAGGAAAAAAATATATGGTCATCTCATATGTGTACAGAAACAAATACTTTAAAAATATAACAATGCTTCATGATTCAAAAATAAAGAAATCAAAACTAGAGATAGAGGGGAGTGGATGTCAAGTGGTTGAGTGCCTGCTTCCCATGTATGAGGTCCTAGGTTCAATCCCCGGTACCTCCAAAACAAAACAAAATAAAAATTTAGAGATAGAAAAGATCTTCATTTTTCAAAGTAAACAGTAAATCACACATAGTGATGATAAGGCAGAAATATTCACTTTAAATTAAGAAGATGCATGTTATCATGGTTTCTAGATTAACAATGTGCTGGGTTTAATAGCCAATGCAGTAAGACAAAAAGAATAAAATAAAATAAAATACAAATGCAAAAACAAAGAAGATTTATATAGAAAATCCATTAGAACCCAACAACTTGAACTTAGAAATGAAGTTGGTAACATCACTATATAGAAGATTCATATTAAGAGTTATTAGCATTTCTATTCACTAACAACAAGCATGATTAAAAAGACAGAACTAATTTATACTATTTAACAAAACATTTAATTATTCTAAAATATATGAGCCATTTATGGTATTACAAAATGTTATTGGAAGACTTAAAAGACCTATTTATTTATGCTACATACCATATTCCGGAAGGGATAATTTAATATCATGAAGTTGTCAGTTCTGTCCAAATTCATATCTCAGTTCAATACAGTTTCCATACAAATACCAACAGAGGTTTTAATGGAACTTGCAAGCTGATTCTTGATTCATGTAGAAGAGATCCAAGTGGATTTCTGAGTCATATGGAAGAGTATTGGGCAAGTAATAGGCAAGGCAATTTTTAAAAAGAAGAATTAGAAGGAGGGATTGATCATACCAAATGCAGAGATTGATCATAAAGCTATAATAATTCAAAATTTGAGGTTTGGTATTGTGTAACGATAGAAAAACAAAACAATAAAGAAGAATAAGAAACAGACCATGAATACATGGTGATTGGAAAATGACAATTATTACAATCAAAACTCATGGGAGGGGAGCGGATGTAGCTCAAGTGGTTGAGTGCCTTCTTCCCATGTACGAGGTCCCAGGCTCAACCCCTGGTACCTCCTAAAAACAAACAAAACTAATGAGAAATAATGGAACAATGGCACAATTAATGAATCATGACTATCCATGTAGATAAAAAGTAGCTAGAATCTTTTCTCACAAAGTAAACAAAAATACATTCCAAAAAGTTTATAGATAACATTTAGCAGAACACATAGGGGACTTTTTCCATATTACGAATAAACTTTTAAATTGAAGAATAACTGAGATCCAGAAAAAATGTGGAAATCATGTGCATTGGTCCATGAATTTCTGCAGAGAACCCACCAGGTATAATGCCTAGGCAAATCAAGAGACATCTTTATCAGACACTAAGGAATCCCCTGTGCCCCCTCTGAATGGCCACATTCTAACTCTAAGGTTACCACTCCTACCTTGACTTCTCAAAGATCAAGCCCACATTTTTTGTACTTTGCATATATGGAATCAATATGGTATTATTCTTTTGTGTCCGGCTTCTATTCTTTAACATTATATTTATGGGAAACGATGTAAAAAGTAAAAGCATAAGAGCATCTAAGAGCTCTGGAACAATATAAATGGTCTGGCATGTGTGTAATTGTAATCCCAGAAGAAGGAACAAGAGGGAATGGGGCAGAAGAAATATGTGAAGAGATAACAGCTGCCTGAAAGAAAATTAACCATAGATCCATAAAGTACTAGAATCCCCAACAGGCTAAATATGAAGAAAATTATGTCTATGCACATCATTTTCAAACTGCTGAACATCAAAGATAAAGATAAATTCTTGAATACACCCAGAGAAAAAAGAAACTTCTACAGAGGAGCATAGATAAAAATGGCAATAGCATTCTCTGCAGAAACTATGCAAGCCTGAAGACCATCAATCAAAGGGCATAGTTAAGTACTGGAGAAAAATATCTATCAAACTAGGATTCTTCACCCAGCAAAAAAACATGTTTTATAATTGAAAGTGAAATAAGTACTTCTTCAGATAAACAAAAGCTAAGAGAAAGCACTGTCAGCAGACTAATATTACAATGTTGAAAAAAGTTCTTCAGGCAAAAAAAGAAAAATGATGTGAGAGGCATCGTTTGTATCTATAAAAAAGAATTAAGAATTGAGAAATACGTTGGTAAATACAAAGCAATTTTTTTTTCTTATTTTAATCATTTTTGAAGATAGTTGATCTTTCTAACTGAAAATAACAACAATGTACTGTCGGGTTCATATCATATGTAGAAATACAGTGACAAAATATCAGAAAGGATGGGTAAAGGGGAAATAGAAGAATGCTATTTGTAAGGTTTTTACATTTTATATAAAGTGATATAATATCATTTTGAAGATAGACTGAGACATTACAGATGTTAATGGTAAATCCTAGAGTAAACACTAAAAAGCACAAAAAGGTTTAGCTAGTAATTCAATAGTGAAGATAAAATGGAGCAATTTTTAAAACTGAACTAATCTAAAGAACACAGAATAAAAGGAAAAAAGTCAGATGGGTTACATAAAAAACAAATAGCAAGGTGTTAGATTTAAACCAAATCCTGTTGATAATGATGTTAAATGACAATGATGTTGATAATGATGTCTAAACCAGAGGCTAGCAAATAATTTCTGTAAGGGATAGATAAATATTTTAAGTTTTGCAGGCCATAAATTCTCTGTTGAAAGTACTTTTATAGTAAACAAGCAGCCATAGACAATACATAAAGAAATGACAGTGGCTGTTGCCCAATAAAAGTTTGTTTACAAAGACAGGAAGTAAATTGGATTGGCCCTTGGGCTATAGTTTGCTGGTATTTTGTCTAAACATTCTGTTTAAAAGGCAGAGACTGCCAAATTGGGAGTGAGGGGTGGGGAGCAAGACCTGATTATATGTTATCTACAAGAAACCTGCTTTAAATATAAAGATATGGAGGGGTTAAAAGTAAATAGATGAAAAAGTGACACTGTGGGAGTTTGCAATTATTTTATGAATCCCAAAAAGAGAAAGATTATTTTTGTAAACTAATCTATTCCTCTGGGTGTGATACCCTTTGGTTGCATTGAATTCAGTTGATTATGTCAGTGAGGCATGACTCAGGTTGAGTTTCCACCCCCTTGCTGGGTCTGATATAAATGGACTCACATGAACAGACTTGGGAAAGGGAAGCCAGCATATTTGATTCTGCAATGTAAGAGTGAGGACTACAGGATCTTTTAAGCACAAAGCCCCAAGAGGCTGGGCCGAAGGAGCAGCTCAAAAGGAGATGGTGAGCCTGGAGGAGAAGGTTGAAACCTCGGCAGAGATTGGTGGCCATCTTGCTTTGCCACATGGCAATATGACGAGATCAACAGTAGCTGACTTTGGTGAGAAAGCATCTCTGATGGTGCCCGATTTGGCTTTTCATAGGCTTGGTACTATAAGCTTTTATCCCAAATAAACTCCCTTTATAAAAGCCAACACATTTCTGGTACTTTGCATTGGCAGCCCAATGGCAAACTAAAACAGACACCATATAAATTCTCATCTAAAGAAAGCTGCAGTGGCTTTATTAATATCAAACAAGGGAATATCAATAGGAGTGAAGGAATACTATCAGGGACATTTCATCATGATAAAAGAGTCAATTCGTCATGGAGACATAAAAATCTTAAATGTGTATGTAACTAATGACAGAGCTACAATCTGTATTAAGCAAAACTTGATAAACTAAAAAGAGAACTTGAAAAATCTACAAATAGAATTGGAGATTGCAACACTCTTCTTCACTCAGTAATTTGTTTTAAAAGTAGACAAAAATCTCTAACCAAATAGAAAACTTGAACAACATCAACTAACTGGACCTAATTCACATATTTTAGTAAAGTCCACCCAACAGCATCAGAATACACATTTTTCCTAGAACACAGGCACATTCACCAAGATAGACTATATTTGCTAAATCTGATTCTTTAGAATATGGGTGCTTATAAATATTATCTGTACTTTTCTATAAGTTTTAAATATATCGTGATTCAAAACAACAAACTAGAGATTCCTTTGACCTAAATAAAATTGCCAGGGAAGCGGCTGTGGCTCAATCAGTAGGGCTCCCGTTTACCATATGGGAGGCCCCGGGTTCAGTTCCCGGGGCCTCCTGGTGAAGGCAAGCCTGCCCGTGCGGCGTGGTTAGCTGACCCAGCAAGCACAAGCTGCAAGGGGGGGATAAATGAATAAATAAATAAAATCTTAAAAAATAAATAAATAAATAAAAAAAATTGCCAGCTTTGAGACTGGATAGAATTGACAGGCCCTTAATAGTGATGACTGTACTTATGAATCTTTACTTTTGAAATTGAAACTCAGCTTAGTATTATAGGGTACCTAAGAGATACCTCC
The DNA here is from genome assembly GCA_026826555.1 of Tolypeutes matacus. NCBI lineage: Eukaryota > Metazoa > Chordata > Mammalia > Cingulata > Chlamyphoridae > Tolypeutes > Tolypeutes matacus. Next base: position 30,690,724 of record JAKSZT010000049.1, read on the forward strand.
TGAAAGCTTCCTTGTTGATCAAATGGGGCCTCTCTCTAAGCCAAACTCAGCATATAAATGCATTATCTTCCCCCCAGTGTGGGACATGACTCCTGGGGATGAGCCTCCCTGGCACCAAGGGATTACTACAAAACACCAACTAGCAGTGCAACTGGAAAAAGACCTTGACCAAAAGGTGGAAAGGGTAAAGACAAATGAGTTTATATGGCAAAGAGACTTCAAAGTGAGTTGGGAGGTCATTCCGGAGGTTACGCTTATGCATGTCTCAGCAGGATCTCATTCACTGCCAAAGTAAATATTGCCCCATATAGCGGGGTTCCTGAGGGCTCTGGAGATATCCAGACACTATAGGCAGGGCAGACAGTTCAGGAGTTTGGCACCCTGTCAGTGGGCCCTACTTTGGAATTTATGCTCCCCAGTGTGACTGAGTTGGACTCAGTTGTGGTTTCCCACACATGGCTTTTCTGCCTCTTCTATTTGAGCCTATACTTAGTGTTAGAGTTGATAGGTACATGTCTAAAAGACTTAATCTGGGCTGTCCATGTATCAGTTGGGCCCTGGATCTCAACAGATTTGTAATACCTACTCTCCAGTTCTTTGGACTCACCTAGGACAATTAACAAGGCGATGATGATGGACAATGACAATCTCAAGGAACAGAGAGAGAGAGTCTGCAACTGCAAGCAAGATAGTCTCATCCATCTGCCCCATGGGATCTAAGCCCCCTCTCAATTAGAGGCAGAGTGGCCATCACTATCCCAGAAGTCTCAGGATTGGGGAATGAACAATGGACTAGAGTAGACTTACTATTATTCTACTATAGACTTACTGTTATTCTAGCAATGGAAGAACTTTTCATTGATGTGGAGGCAGTGGTCACTGGAGGTTCTGAAGGGAGGGAGAGGGGAAAAATAGCTGTAATTTTGGGGCATTTTTGGGACTTGGGAATTATCCTGAATGACATTGCAATGATAGATACAGGCCATTATATATCTTGTAATAACTTACAAAAATATGCGGGAAAGAGTATAAACTACAATGTGAACTATAATCCATGCTTAGTGGCAATGCTACAAAATGTGTTCATCAATTGTAACAAATGTATCACACTAATGAAGGATGTTGTTAATGTGGGAAAATGTGGGAAGGCTAGGGAGTGGGACATATGGGAATCCCATATATTTTTTATGTAATATTCACAAAATCTAAGTATCTTTTTTTAAAAAAAAGTATATTAAAAAAAGTTAAAAAAAAAAAAGAAAAGAAAAGAAAGAAAGAAAGAAAGAAACTGGATAGAGTAGGCTCGAGACTTGGCTTCCCAAATTACCAGCTGGATGACCTTGGGCATCTCACTGAACGTTTTTTAGTCTTGGTTTCCTCATATGGAAAATGGGGATAAATTGTAATAGCTAACTCATAGTTTTCTAGTGAGAATTAAGTAGAATAATGCCCATAAAGTTTTTAACATGGTATGTGGCACATATTAAGCACTTAAAGGTGACAGTAATATTATTTTATGAAATTGCCTTTGAGATAGAATTAAAAAAAAAACAACATAAAGGGAAAATGATTCAAAAAAGATTCATACTCAATTTAAAAGGCTGGCAAAAAACAGAATGTCATAGGTACCAGGATAGTTTTAGGGGGTCTATTATCCACCTGTGAGATAGTCTTGAAAATAAAATATTTGATCCTACTGAGAAATGCAGGACTGAAATGCCTCACCACAGATGGCCCAAAAGTGAGGGACTGAAGAGAAAAAATTTTGACCGTAGAGTCAATTGTTTTATTCTATAAAGATATATCCATGATTAGGAGATGGAAAGGGGTGAGCAGACGTCCTCTCAAGTGGAGAGGATTGGCCAACAAAGAAGACATAGGTTCTTGCTGCAGCTCTGTCACTAAATTCTACTTAACTGCTGAGCTACATTTTCTTCATATGCAAAGTAGAATAATACTATTTGCCCTGTCCACTTCCTGTATATTTTGCAATAAATGAGGTAAACAATATGAAAACACTGTAACTTCAAAACTGAATGGGTGGGAAGCAGATGTGGCTCAACCACTTAGGTGACTGCCTACCACATGGGAGATCCCAGGTTTGGGTCCCGGTGCCTCCTTAAAGAAGACGCCGCCTCCTGCCACAACTGAGCTAGGTGCCGCCTCCAGGCAACTGAGCTAGGTACTGCCTCCCCTAAAATAAAAAACTGAATTTTAGGGGAGGTCTACATTAGTAGACCTTCTTTGGGACTACCATCTGCATGCATGGAGAGGCTTTTGTTTGCCCTTGATTTTACCCTACTGGAAGAAGAGATGGCCTAGTTCTCTAACAAGACATCAATACACTATTTCATTTATTTTGGTTGCACCAATTTGTAAGTATGTATTGCTAATAGACTTTGGTGACAAAATTAACACAGCAGCATGTTCATTCACAGTGTTTATTATCAACCCTAGAATAAGACACAGGTATGATCTAGCTCTGCCTCTGTGAGAACCCAAACCCACGCTGCAGGTATCTTCTAAAGGTAAATGTCAAGCTATCCCCAGAGCCTCCACACCACATAGCCTCTTGATCCCAGGGTATGTGGTAAAACTTATCATGATAAGGTCCTTAAAGATTGCTATACCAAACAGCAATGTGTCAAATTAAGATCAACAATGACATGAAATATCATAGGCAAAAAACAACAACCAACAAAACCAACTCCACAGAATAGACACATACAGGTTGTACTACCTTCAGATACAACCCATCGGCGTTGAGCTCCAAAATACAAAAAAACAGGAGGCAATGTCTAACAGACAGGGTCTAACTATCTGTTGTTAGGTTCCTTTCTGTAATTACAAAGAGGTATTTGGCAAGAATTTACCGAAATTGTGTACAATTGTTTCCAGGAGATAACAGCAGCCTTTTGTCTATTGGAATAGCTATAATCTATTTATAATGTTGTTAATTTCATGCATCAGTGTTTTGTTGTCAGAGTCAGTGACATCAACAATGCACTATGTAACTCGGGTTGGCAGTTGGCAGAGAGTGCAGATGTCACTGTTTTCAGGATCTATGCCATGGCTAACGAGGGTCTGAGATAAATAAATAACATCGGCTGAAAAATGTTTTCTAAGTCTCTTGAATGATTTTGCTCTTCATAGTTTAAATCTAGACATTCGACATTAGATTGTTTCAATCAGTAATTTTTTTAACCTTACAGCAGGATTTTATGGTACATGAAGTACTGCCTAAGCTGTGTTCCTTGGAATGAAATTTAGGACTTGGAATTTGGGTATAATTACGAAATGCATAAGTTTCATATGTTAATAAAAAATCTTGGTCTATAATTTGATGATTTTAGTAATAAACACATGTCTAGCTTTTTTAGAAGTCTGAACAGAAGAAAATTACCAAATTTTCTAATTTTTCACTATCGAAGTTAATTATTAGGCAGTGAGGTAAATATACCAATGCTTCCTGTTGCACACAGCTCCCTCTAACTCACTATGTTCAAGTCACATCAGCTTTTAGTTCCTCGAAGTGTCCCAGTTTTCCTGCCTCAATGCCTTTGTACATGCTCTTCCCTCTGCCTCAAAGTACTAAGAGGTTCAAAGCTGTTTCTTGGCTACTTTTGGAATTGAATGACAGTAGATAAATTAGTAGGTAATCACCTTACAGTAACATTAGCCAATAAAAAGTTCATGGAAAGTTTTATTATTGTTCCTTTTTTCCTATCTTGTATTTTAAATTTTCATAAAATAAAACAAAGGGACCAATAGAAATAATTCATTGTGCTTGCAGAAATCTGGAAAAAAAAAAAAAAAAGATTTTATCTCAAGTAAAGCTGGATGCTATTATTTTCCTAAATTGTTCAGATTTGCTAGATTTGTCTATTGTGTAGATTTACTGGTTGGCATTTAAGGGCTTTTCATTCTAAGATTCTCTTCACAAAATGGTTAAATATTTAGCATTTAATGTTGGCACTGTTTATTCAATGTTTCCATGATGTAGATAATGCCACTTATCTCTAGAATACTTTTTCCTCCAATTCTTCCTCCTCTTAAACTATAGTGCCATACAATATACTTTTGCTTCAAGCCTCAGATCAATATCCTTTCAAGAAGTTTGCCTCTTATTAATCCACATCTTGCCAGTCTTTCTCTTGCTTTCCATTTCCTTGACACTTTTATATACGGGGATATAAAGCTATTCTGGGCATTCTTTAAAGTTCTTTGAAATTGTGCTTGAATATCATTCCAATGAACATAGTAATGGCACCGCAGGCTGAAGATGCTATAAGCTCTCAGCCTGCTAGAATGTCAATTCCCTGCATGCAGGTGTTGGCTCCTCTCCTGCATTCCTCACAGCACCTAACTCAGCACTCAGCAAGCAGGAGATAGTCCAGGCATTTTTCACTGAAAGCATGAACAAAAAATTGAACAGTTTTACTTAGATAGTTTTTGTAATTAGGGTCAAATGCTCTTTTCCTTTCATCACTAAAATGAATACCTGATCCTGGGTAAAGTAAGTACTATACTGTTCTAACTGTGAGACAAGGTTTTTTTTTTTTTTTTTTTTTTTATGTTCAAAGAAAAATACTCTAAAATGCAAACTCCACGTGGATGTCAGAACATATTGGGCATAATATAGTTGTTTTTTTTTAACGCATCACAGCCTCGTTTGCAAATAGTCCATTCGTGCCTCTGCCTGCCTTATTTTTCCCGCTACGAATGGACGGAAGACAAGAACTTTTCACTTAGCAAATGGGTGGTATTGTTGTTAACCACCTCCTGGGCAGTAGTAGAGAAAATGTCACCTAACAGAGTTTTTGAACTCACTTTAACAGTGAAAAAAGAATAACTATCAGCCAGTACAATTATGACTCACATTTATGAAAATCTATAGTTTATATTTCTAGAATGGATGGTCTGAAGAGATGATCAAATTCACTCTCTTTACAGATGGGAAAACTGAAATCCAGAGAAGTCCGATAATTTGCCCAAGGTCAAAATCAAAAGCACCAAGGTAGGGGAAACACCCATACTCGAAGACTGTTAAGTCCAGGACTCTTTCCCTAGAATTGAGAAAGGGACTCCAAGAAAGGAAACATGAGGGGAAGAAAGGGCCACTTAGAGTGCAAGGAAAGGAAGTAGGTAATAAGAGACAAGACAGAAAGAAGAAAGCGATGATGAGAGAAAGAGCGCTGAGGAGAATGAGTGAAGCAGGAAAAAGAAAGCAGTGGAAAAATGAGCAGCGTGGTGTTAATTTTAGTCTTTAATTTATATTTGTTTTATTAACACCCTGAATAACAAGCTTATTTTTTTAAAAATTCACCAGCATAAAACAGAAACTTTAACATCAATACCACAAGAAATTATATAATTGGGGTTTAAAAAAAACACATGATCTATCAAAATATAATGCTATGCCCTTATTAACATGCCTTGCCCTTGCCCTGGGTCTGGGAGCCCAGTCTGGATAATCACAGAAGTTTGTATCTTTGATTCATGTAGCTTATCCAGAGACAGGGGAAAGGTCTGATGTGCAGGTCAGATCTAGATCCCATGTGAAATCCACAGAGCAGCTTCAACCAAGGTCATGAGTTTAATGCTTATCACTGACAGTTTACTATATAGTCAACACTGTGGGAGGTGCTATAGGGCCAGGGGTAGAAGGGATAGCAAAGCCAATAAATTTTATTCCTTTAAGATAATTAAAATGGGAAATAAGATCTGTATAGTAAGGTAGTTGAATGAAAATAGAAGAGTGTGTATGATTAAATGGCAAAGAATCAGAGAGGCAGCAAATACTACAGGAACGCAGTGTCAAAAGTGGTATGTGGCTCCAGATGAGCGGAGACGAGAAGCCCACATATTGCTGCAGAAACGGGGACTTTCCTTCCCTCCTTCCGTCCATCCATCCATCCAACAAATATTTATTTAGCCTACACAGTGGGATCAGAAATTGTAGATACAAAGTGGATATCACCCCAAATAGAGGGGCTCTGGAGAGCTCTGGAGACACCCAGGTCCTATTTCAGGGAGGATAGCTCCAGAGTTTGGTGCCTTACCAGTGGGCTCTTCTTTGGAATTTGTGCTCCTGAGAGTGACAGAGTTGGACTCAACTATGTCTTCCCTGCACATGGTTCATCTGTCCCTTCTATTCAAACCTATACGTGGTATTGGAGTTTGTAACTGTACATCCAGAGACTGGAGTCTTTGGGTTGTCCATGTGCCAGCTAGGCCCGGAATCTTGGTGGAGCTGCAACTCCTACTCTACAGCTCAATTGACTCACCCAGGACACCTGGCGGGGAGATGATGATGAACAATGGCCATCCCAGGGAATGGAGAGAGCCTGCAGCTGCAGGCAGGATAATCTCACCCATCTTATCCATGGGATATAAGCCCCCTCTCAATTGGAGGTGGAGTGGACATCATCCCAGACTCCTCAGGATTGGGGGAAGAGCTATGGACTAGAGTGGACTTACTGGTATTCTGTTATAGACATATTGTGATTCAAGCAATGGAAGAAATTACAACATTAATGTGGAGCCAGTGGCCACTGGATGCTCTGGGGGCAGGGAGAAGGAAAAGCAGTTGTAATACAGGGGTTTTTTTGGGACTGGGGAATTGTCCTGAGTGACAATGCAACACAGATATAGGCCATTTTATATCATCATATACCATGCAGAACTGTGTGGGAGAGAGTGTGGTCTACAGTGTGAACTACGGTCCATGCTTAGTGGCAAAGCCCCAGGATGTGTGTATCTATTGCAGGTGATGTGCCACACTGATGAAGGATGTTTATGTGGGAGGTATGGAGAGCAGGGCATATGGGAATCCCTATATTTTTTGTGAAACATTTATGTAATCTAAGTATCTTTTTTAAAAATTTATTTTAAAAAAAGGAATGTTATAATTACTGCTTTACCCTCAGTACCCCACTTTTCATTGTTTTCTAATAAATGTGATATGAATATGTTTGAATTGAGGAAAAAAAAAGAAATCGGGGATACAAAAATGAGTAAGACATATTCCCTATCCTTGAGGAGTATGCAGTCTAACAAGGAACACCTATCCCTGCCCCCCGCCCTCCTGCCCCAAGCTGCGATATAGTTATGGTGTTTTGGAAATGGCATTATTGGCCCACGGGCATCTTATAGAATAGCTGAGCTCTGGCAGTTTGCATTGACAACATGAAAATTTCCATCATAAGTCCACTTAACTGTCTTTCCTGAGGCAGGAGAGTACCTCCTAGACTAGGTAACCCATAGGGACTGCAGGACTAATATAGTAACACTTCAGTAGAAAAGGAAGTGAGATGATCAGGATATAAGCCATCATTTATAAAATTTCTCCCAAGGTGCCTGAATGGATGGCACATTTTCGTGTTGACAGTGCCATACGGTTCTCCAAAATCCAGTATATAGGCTGCTTTAGACTGAAGAGCATTCACATTATATAATTAGGATGTTATTAAGTATTAAACTGTAGTGAAAAGTTTTATGATGACAATATATATTTCCAGCATATGATATAGCTGTGAACAATGCTGTCTAATTCACTAGCTGAATCATCTATGTGTATGACTTGGGTCCATGACTAAGGGGCTACTGGGTTTGACATGCTTCTGTTTGAGCTTCCCCCAGTGCCTAGAACAGAGCTGTGCCCAGCACAGCTGCCCTGGGTCTCGCTGACTGATTCCTTAGGCCACCCAGGGCACTCCTTTACTCCAGAGCAGGAAGAAAGACGGGTTGAGAGACAAAAGCCCATTCTTCTGGGCACGTGGCCCCTGCTTATTTTTACCATTTAGACACACATCCATGGCATGAGGATGCATGGCAATTTTTTCTAACAGGCATGCCCTAAGATCTGAATGAACAGCTGGCTAGGGTAGAGAATCCAACAGCTAAGCAAGATCACGTCATAATTTGAAAAGCATCGTGAATAAGCAAACTAATTTTTAAAGTGAAATCCCATCTCTTTTAGTTTTCAAAGATTCATAGAAAAGAAAATAAGCTCTGTGACCCGAGTGAGGTAGCTTCATGCACCAAGACTTATTAACAATGTAAAATGCGTCATTATTCAGTCAAGACTTGTGCTGTTCTGCTTTCCTCCTGCCAAGTACGTCAGGATTTCACTGGACTGGGGCCATTAATCTCTGAACCTAACAGAGTGAGGTAAAAATACATTTATGCCTGCTGTAAATACAGGCGTTGTACAGGAATGATGATTAATTTGTAGTATCTGTAACACCTGTCAGCTGCCCTCACAGTGCATCATATCCTGCTGACAATAATATTACACAATTAGCTGTGGGAACTGGGAAAACTAATTGCATATGGGGCTCCCTCACATGGCGGCTCATTTCCAGTCTCGTCATTCTTAACAGCGACTGGTGGAGACTTAGTCTAAATAAAATTTGCAAGCCTTCGAGAGGTTTGCTGCTTCTTCTCTTTCAGGCAGGACCCTTTGGCCAGCCCGCCAAAGGAGGGTGTTTATTATTAGTTCTGTTCCCCCACCCTCACGATCTTTCTCTCTTCTTTTTGTGCTTTTTGTGAAGCTGTATTTAAGGTGGGTTTGGTAACAGAGTGATTGGCAGGGTGGAGATTGGCTGTGGGAAGGCAGCCAAAAGTCTAGCGCTATGTGTTTGTTTTTTAAAGATAAAGTGCTCAAATGTCATTCCATTCTCCGCACTGCAGCTGCGCGGCCTTCTCGCCGCGGCTCCAGCAGGCAGAGTTCGTTCCAGTGGGGGGGCCCTGGCATTCGCACCCGCCCTTCCTCCCATAGTTCCTTCTTTCAGGTCTTTGCTTATAGGTGACTTCTTCAAAAGGCCTGCCCTGTTCTTCCTACCTCGATTTGGCCCTCTTTTGTTCTCTTTTTATCTGAATTTATTTTCCCTCAGAGCACTTATTCCCACCTGACCTAATATAAATATATATTTTTTCAACTATCTCTTCCCAGTAGAAGAGAGCAGGCTCTCCATCTGTTTTGTTCACTGCTGTATTTCCATGGCCTAAAAGAGTTTGTTGAATAAAGGAATGTACACTGACAAGGATCAGAAACGAATTAAACTGGCCAACCGTTTTATTTTCACAGTGTTATTTTGGGTAAGGTTTTAAACTGGTTTTTCTCCTGCCTCTTTCATTCGTCCTCCATCCCCTGTCATCACACATAGGGTGTTGTTAAACCAGAACGTACCATGGACACATCTCCTTGGCCCTCATTCCCATCACTGTGGTCTAATGGGTGACATTGACCATGGCCTGTTTTTTCCTGGTGGAAGCCACTATCCAAGGCTCTCCTGGGATGCAGGAAGCAGAACAGCAGATGCCTGTCATAGTCTATGAGCACAAGTAGGCCAGTCAGGCTACCGTGGAGCTGAGGGGCCACAGCATCTGGGCACCTACAGAACTGGGAGCCTGACATCTGTCCCGTCTCCACCAGGACCCAAATCTTTCTTCACATACAGCCACGGCAGCAGAAGCCACCACCAGTCCTGCAATCTCACTGTGACCTTGTTTGTGCCCAGTCACCCTGTGACTCTGAACACAGAGGGCTCGCCGAACATTCCCTGAACGTAAAATTCTATTTCCAGACTCATGGCTTTTGGAAACTGTTCATCACAGAACAGCCTTCTCTCCCTAAAGAAGCCTAGCCAGGGCTTGCAGCTGGGGATGGATTTTGCAGCTGTGATCTCCTCTGCTGGATCAGGGCCTGTGGCTGTTTATATTTAGATAGTGGAAATGCTATTGAAACAGCAAAGCCTTAATCTTGACAGTTTCACTCCCACCCTGCAGTAGGGTACACAATGAGAAGCAGCAAATCTGAGGAACTGCACATTCACTCTACTGCATACTTTGTTCCCTCATCTTTCAGGCTTTTAATTATCTCAGACTTTCTTCCTAAAGAGAGCCACCAGTAAATAATGACAGTGAGTCCTCCTCTGATCCTTATCATTATCACCATCATAATTATCTTTGATATTGTCACCAGGATAATTAGCATCATTGTCATCTTCCTTGCTATTGTCATATTTTTGTTTTTTTCTTGTTCTTGTTATTTTCTTCATCATCTTCATCATCAACATCACTATCGTCATCACAATTATCATCATTGCCATCAGTTGCCATCATTATAGCCATGCCCCTGATCCAATTCTTAGTTTTAACCCTACTCTCTAGTAATACTTCCTTTACTGTATCAAAAGCCTTTCTGCAATTTTTTAAAACTTCAATTTTCCCTTCTTTAATGGCTTTTATTGCACAGTTGTCTCGATGCCATTAGTCTATAGCCTCAATGACAAGAACAAATGCCAAGATTCTTCAAGGAAGGCACAATTAAACAAATTTCTATTTTGCTTCTAACTCTAAGCTTGTTTTCTTCCCTGTCATATTCAGATCTCAGCACAGTACCATGTACACATTTAATGGGTCTCTACTCCCATCACTGTTGTCTAATATATAAAATCACTTTGGCCTTTATCCTCCTTTGAGAGGTCATTATCATGGCCTAGTGCGTAGTAGGTAGTTGTCTTAGTCTGCCAGAGCTGCTATCACAAAGAGCACAAACTGGTTTTGACTTAACAACAGGAATCTGTTGTCTCTCAGTTTCAGAGGCTGGAAGTCAAAATCAAAGTGTCAGCAAGCCTGAGCTTTCTCCTGGGAGTCTGCAGCCTTCTGGCACCAGCTGCCAGCAATCCTTGGGGTTCCTTGGCCTTCCTGTCACATAGCTATGTTCACTCCTTTCCCTTCCAGGTTTCTGCTGACTTCCTGCTCCTGGTTCCTTCCTGTGGCTTTCTCTTTACAAGGCTTTCAGTAATCAGATTAAGACCCAGCAGTTGGGCCACAACTTAACTAAAATTGACATCTTCCAGAGGTCCTATTTAGAATGGGCTCACACCCAGAGGACTGCAGATTAAGAATATGTTGTTTTTTTTCCTCTGGGGTATATAACTCAATTTATCACAGTAGTCAATAAACACTTTTTAACAAACTGGAATTTTTATTCAAAATTTATTCAAAATGGTGTTCACCCCAGTAAATAAAGGTATCTTTGCTAAGCTGAGCTCTTGCATTTCAAAGGCAGCCATACTGCAGGACTATACTCTGTTTCAATTAAGTCTGAATGCTGTTGTACTTATAGGTCTTAAAAAGACACTAGAAAATAATGTCCAAGCTTGTGAGAGGCATAAAAACGCAAAAAAAAGAGGCTTTGGAAAAATGATAAGGTGGTAACTTTTGACTAATCAAAATAGGTTTGGTCATGTTAGTTCTGCTTCCTCTGTACCCCATGCACTTTCCTGGAAACAGAATGGTTGGAAATACTCCACTGGACCATTCTGCCAAACGACTGACAACCCCAGCTATCACTGTAGGGATATATGCACTGCTTTGTACAACTTATTTCAAAAAAACAGATGGCATCTGAGAGTGGAAAAGGCTGTACTTTTCCTTATTAGGGGTGAGCAATGAAGGAAACATGACCCTCCTTGGTGCTGTCCTCCTCCTCTGCACACTCTTTCCCTACCCATGGTCATGAAACCAAAACCATCCATTTTATAAGAAGTCAAGATGATTAGATAGGATGAGATCCACATGAAACATGGAAACTCACTTACTCATCCACTAATTTACTCAACTAATTGGTTCGTTCATTAATTCAGATATTTAACAAGTGACCAAGCTGTTAAGGTCTCGACACTGATTCTAAGACACTAGCTTAGCTCGGCAAAGGAAAAATTAAGGATTATATGGAAGCTGTCTTCAAATAGTTGAAGGTCATTATATCACAATGGAGAAGAGATTTTACTCAGTGTTGCTGCATAAGATGGTTGCCACTAGCTAAACGTGGCTGTTTACGTTTAATTAAAATGAAATAAAATTACAAATGTATTTCCTCAGTCACACGAATCACATTTTATTGTCCAATAGCCACATTTGGCTAGTGGCTCCTGGCTTGGGCAGAACAAGTTTCAGAAGATGGGAAGTTTTAAAAGGTAGACTTAAATCCATCTAAAGAAGAAGATTGCCCCAAAACAGAACTGTTCAGCCTTGTACGATGGTGGGTCACAAGAAACTAACAAATGAGAGACAGGAAATTTCTCTCTTGAAGTTGTTATGTTGGACAGTGGCATAGATACCTACCAATATTCCTTCTATATCAGAGTTCTGATTCTATACCCTACAGAGTGTATTGAAATTAGCTCATGAAAAAGAATACACTCATGTTGAGGAAGGCAAAGGGCACCTGCTTAATATGCATTCAATTAATAATCTTAATATAAGCATTAAAAATATAGAGACCAATCAAAATTTCTAAATGATATTCCAAACATGAACAAAAGTTGAGCTATACATCCTATCTAATCCCACTCTCCAGTGAAAATAACAAAACAGAAAACAAAAACAAGACCTAGGAACAAACGCACTGAGGTAGGTGACAGTTAAAAGAAAGATTCAAGTAAATTGATTCGTATGGGCAGAATTTGTATTATAGTATCCAGGTTCTGTTTTCCTTTGAAGACAGCCTGAGGCCTAGAACGATCCATCACAGTTTAATAAGCCCGTGCTCATTAGTGGAGAACATGTGTATGCACCAAGCTACCAGGTTATTGTCTGCAGATCGGAATCCACACCAAAATAAATAAGGGGCAATTGCTAGCTTTAGACATAAAGAGAAAGACTATAAGATTATTTTTTAATTATAATTAAATTTTTATTTAATTTAGAAAACCTTTCTTTAGGAATACTTAAATTATTAATTAAGCTAGTCCTATGGATACTTAGTTTCAACAGAAAAACAGCTACTTTATTGAGATGAACATTATTAAAATTTCCTGAGTCTGAGGAAGACAGTCAAGTATAACTTGTTGGGCTAAATCCTGGAATAAATCATAGGCTAATCAAAAAAGGCAAAGAGGGTTTCAACAACGAGAAACCTAGGGTAAGCTTTACTTTTTATTGCAATAGCTGGAGAAAATAATTAACTTGAGGGTACCAGGCTCTGCAGACCTAAGGTATATATTATATTCCGAAGGAAGACACGCTAAACTCACATCACATTACCCCTCAGAGGAATCATGAGGAATCTAAAAGAACCAGTCTCCTTCCTACCAGGAATTAAATTATTCACAGGATGTCCATTGTTAGCATCTCTTAGGTCACACCATTTTAACTAGTGAAAGATCCCTCCCTCCTTAGGGGGGGACCTTCCGGGGGTGCCCAGTGATTTGGGGTATGATGGAGAAAGGTGGTATTCATTGAGCTTGATTATGGCATGTCTGTTTTCCACCAGCGTTTAATGAGTAAGCCCATGGCTAGAAGCAGAAGCTGTTGCCGCTCTGTGGTTCTGTCTGCAGCTGCTCTCCATTATCATCTGGGCAAGCAGATGTGACTAGAAAAGAATTAATGACCAAAGTCTTGTCCATACTACATACACATTAAGGCTGATTAAAGCTACCATGGACGACAGCTGCATGTTTGCAAAAGCATGATGCTGTTTACAATCCTACCTCCTTATATTCTGCCTGTTTCAAGCCTCTAATCAATTCCTTGCACAGAATATTTGAAACATATAAGCCTTATATATGTGCAAGCAGGCAATGCTGTGTTGTGACTTTAGGCTAGTGAAATACATCCATATCAAGCAGTGAAGAGGGAGAGATATAATGACATAAAGGAAAAAATTAGCCCTGGGTAAAAAGGTGGCTTACTGTCTTGATATTACCACTAATGAATCACATGACTTTGAATAACTCATCTTCAGCTCCCTTCAACTTACTCATCTGTAAAATAGGGTATAGGCAGGATGATCTTAGAAAGGTCCATTTCAACTCTATGATTCTGTGATGCCATTTTTGGCTGAGGTCATGGAGATTGTGGTCAGGAAATAAAAATAAAAACCATTGTGATCTCCATGGAGGAGGCAACATTTATATTGGGTCTTTTAAGACAGAAAGGTATTTCAAAAAAAGGAATGGAATTCATGATGTACAGTCATTCTTAGATAACACCAGCAATAGCCTACATAGGATGCCCAGAAGGGAAAATAGGATGTGCAAGGACCACTTAGGAAGCTGTAGTATTAGTCTAGGCAAGAGGTAGTAAAAGTCCAGACTAAAGCAATGGCAGTGAGAATGGAGAGAAAGAACAGAATTCCAAACAGCCAAGGCCAATCATTCAATTTGGTTTGATTCAGGAACAAAACACCCAAATAAATTATTGGTCAGAGGAGATCAAGTAAGTTGATGACCTATTACTTACAGTCAGATGTGGTAGAAGCGACTTTAGCATGTGCTGTGTGCTCAGTGACATTGCAGGTGCTACTAATGATACTTTCATCATAAATACAGCAAGAAGGACCACCACTCTGTTGTCAGAGACAGCTTCCTCAACCAGCCTGTGCATCTCCCTTTGTGATGGAATAAGGGCCATGATTTAGCAAGTCAGGAATTTATAGAATCATTTTCCATTTATCCCTTACTTGCTCCTAATATACTGATTCTTTCATTCATTCAACAAATATTTGCTGATCATTTTAGCTACCAAGGGCAAGGAGAAATAAGGAATAGTTCATGCCCTTGAAGAGCTCACTGCTCAGTGGCAGTGGAGACAGGCATGTTAAGCAATTAACTGAGTTCAAAGCAATGCCTAGGGCATCTGGGGAAACTTTCCTAAGGAAGTTAACTTTCTAACCAGAAGAGTAGACCACATGCTGCACAAAGTAAAGAAGGAGACCCAGTTGGAGGAACGAGCTTGTGCAAAGTCCCCTGGGACTTATTTAGCTGCAAGTAAAAGAAAGCCCTATGAACCAGTGGTGTAAATAGCCATTAAATTTTCTAGTTAACAAGCCCAGAGGAAAGTAGTTCAAAGCATCAGACTGATGGTGCCATCAAAAGCCCAGACTCTTTCTCTTGCTCTGACATCTTCAATATGTATCTTGGCCCTTGTATTTGTCACCTCATGTTAGACAGCACACCTGCCTCGAAGAAAGGAACAGTTGGGGGAGAGAAAGAACACCTATGCCCGTTTTTATCAAGAGAGCAAAAGCTTTCCCAGAGGTCCTGTGACAAACTTCTTCCTATGTCTCATAGTCCAAAAGTGTGACTACTCAAAACTGTGAGACTGGGAAAGTGAGTGTTTAGTAGGGGTGAGGCAAGATGAGGTGACTTGAGGCTGGCCATCCCTCAGGTGGTTTTATATAACAAACTAAAAAGGTCAACAGGGCATTTTACTCTCTTACTTTTCATGGTCCTTCCACTCAGTAAACAATTAGTTCTTTCTTTATGATGATAGCAAGCAAAGGATCAACGGATCAATACCAAACACTTGAGCCTGGACTTCACTTACGTTCTCACCAAGTCTCTCCCTCAGACACTGTCTGCTACAGCTGGACAACGTATCTCCCAACTATGCTTATACTCTCTGTGCTCACCCCAACCCTGTGCCTTTGCCCATGAAAGTTCTCTGATGTGGAATGCCTTCTCCTCACTTCCTTTCTTTTTTCCCACCCTAAAGACTGAAATCACATTCACACTTTGGGATCCTGCTCCCAGCTTCCTCCAGGATCTGAAATCCCAAAGACAACTTCCTTTTGAATTACTTCGTACATTCATCGCATCTGCCTTGTCTTTTTTGTTCTTTGTGAATAACTCCCCTCTATCTAATCAGACTTTCTGAGGGCAGGGATTCTGCTACTGTACAGAGGGTGTACAGTAAATAAAGGCCCGTGGATTTTTTGGTATGGAAGAACTTAGTAACCACGTCTTCTGTAGCTAAACCTAATGTCACAAAATTTACCAAAACTACAAATAAGTTCTTAGAGCAAAACTACTCTAAATGCCTAGACTGTGAAGCCAATAATATGCTGAAGAAATTTTAGATTTTCTCCATTGTTGGAAGTTAAAAATATTCTTCTCTTTGAAGCTAGTCTTAAAAGGTTACATACTGTTTGATTGCATGATATATGACATTCTAGAAAAGACCAAACCACAGGGACAGAAATCAGACCAGTGGTTGGCAGGGATTAGCGGTGGGAGGAAGGGCTTCAATACAAAGAGACAGCATGAGGAAGTTCCCTGGGGTGATGGAACTTTTCAGTATCCCAAGTTGTGGTGAAGGTTACATGAGTCACATGAGTTATACCTGTTTTAGAACTGTACACTCCAAAAAGCTAAATTTAAATAACTAATTTAATTTTCATCATGTTATATATGAATATGTTTCTAAATTTAAATCAAGGAAGATGGGTTGATGAATAGCACAGCTACAGTCCACTAAAGGCAGAAATTTCAGCATACTTTTGGAGCTGAATAATTATAGGGATCAGCTGCAAAGCATTCTTAAATATTTATAACCTTAAAAACCTTTGTATGGCAACCCAAGTGTACATCAATGGATGAATGGATAAACAAAATGTGATATATACATATGACAGAATATTACTCAGCTGTAAGAAGGAATGAAGTGTTGACACATGCGACAATATGGATGAACCTTGAAGACCTTATTGAGGTAGAGTAAGCCAGTCATTAAATGACAAATATTGCATGTTCTTGTTGATATTAACTACAGATATTGAGCAGACTCATGGAGGTAGAGTGTAGAAGATAGGCTACCAGGAGATAGAAAGTGAGTAGAGAGTGGTGAGCCAATGCTCAATCTGGGTAGAATCTATGATAAGGTGGATGGCGGTGGAGTGGAAGAGGGTGAGGGTAGTGCAGTGATATGAGGGGGTTGATGGTGCTGAAGTGTGAGTGTTAGTGGGAAAAGAGTGTGTGTTGGGTAATCCATGGAACTCAGGGGAGAGCTGGATGAAGGAACAGGTGAATGTGTGACTTGGTGAACTCTGGGGAGGCTGAAGACTATGGTTGAGAATACAATGGTGGGACTGTTTTGTGGGATCTATGGCAGGGGAGTGTCACTGGTACAGGGGGTCATTGGTAGAGGGATGTGTGGGGAGGGGTGCACCTGGGACAAGGCTCTGTGGAAAATGAATGTGTTTATGTTGTCATAGGGTGTTTTCTCAGTGGGTGAAGACCCACACAATAACCAACAAAATATTAAACTCCCATCCTGGGGAGTCCTGCTACTTTCTCAAATAGAGTGGCTTAAATCTCTGGAGTATATAGGCAGTGCCTAATAAAAAACAGACCAGTATGCCTAGTGTTCGATATTAATGCTTGCATTTATGAACCTTATTCTTGTAAATGTGAAACATAGCCTAATAACAACTAATGCCTAAGTGTTACCTCATGAAAACCTTGTTACTCAAATGTGGCCTCTCTCTAAGCCAAACTCAGCAAATAAACTCACTACCTTCCCCCCAACGAGGGACATGACTCCCAGTGATGAGCCTCCCTGGCACCATGGGATTACTACCAAGAGCTAACTAGTGATGCATTTGGAAAAAAACCTTGACCAAGAGGGGGAAACATTAAATACAAAAGTTTTTATGGCTGAGAGATTTCAAAGTGAGTCTGGCAGTCATTTCAGAATTTACGCTTATGCATGTATAGGCAGATCCCACTAACTGCCACAGCAAACAAAACCTCATTCAGGGATGCTTCCGAGGGCTCTAGAAACATCCTGGCACAATAGGCAAGTCACACAGCCTCATGAAAATAGGACCCCATCAGTGGGCCTAACACTGGAAAATATATTTCCTCAATGTAACAGAGTTAGACTCATTTATAATTTCTTCTACCTTTTCTATTTGAATGTATAATTAGTACTATACCCATTAAATATATGTCCCAGAGATTTAAATCTTTGGTCTATTCATATGCTCATTGAGTCTTGAATCTCAGCTGAGTTGCAGCCAATACCTACTCTCCAGTTCATTGGACTTACCCAGGACAATTAACAAAATGAGATGATGGACAACTCCCACCTCCCCTCAAAAAACAAAAACAAAAACAAAAACAAAGATTATCTACAACTGCAAGCAAAACAGTTCCTTCTATCTGCCCCATAAGATCTAATCCTCCTCCTAATCTGAAGCAGAACAGGCAACATCATCTCAAAAGCCTCAAAATTGAGGAATGAGCAAATATAAGGGGGAAGGCAACCACGGACCAAAGTAGACTTATTAGTGTTGTAATAATGGACGAACTTGTAATATTGATACCAAGATAGTGGTTACCAGAGTTTCTGAGGGAGGGAGAGGTAGAAGACAGGGCACTTTTAGGGCATTGGAATTGCTCTGCATAATACTGCAGTGGTGGCTATAGGACATTATACATTTTGTCAAAACCTATAAAACTGTACAAGGCAAAGTGTAAACCACAATATAAACAACAGAGCTTTGCTAGCAACAATGCTTCAACATTGGCTCATCAATTTTAACAAATATACCATACTAGTGTAAGTTGTTATTATTTGGGGAAAATGTGGGAGGGTTGGGATGAGTTATAGAAAGGCTTTAAATATATTTCAACAAAATAGACCTCTTACATGTACAACTTAACAAAAGTGAATTTCCTTTAAGACAACGCAGGCAAACACTCCATTCACATAAGGGCTTACAGACCAGAGAAGGCTGAGACTGGTCATGAGCAATGACATGGGGGTTGAGGGGGCTGCAGTTCCATTTGTTGATCAAATGTATATTTCTGAAGTACCTGTGATGGGCCACAATGTGTGAAGGAGCTTGTAGCCCAGTGGTGGTGGAGAATGATCAACAGCAATTGGGAAACCCTAAAAGTGCAACGGGCTCTGTGCTCATATATAGGAGGGGCAACTAAACCACTCTTATCATCTTGCCAGGGATGGTTTCCTGTTGACAAGATTAGATGGGTGTAGAAAAATGTTCAGGTGTGGAGGAGGCAGGGGCCTGGCAGAGGGAGCAGCAAGAGCGAAGACCCAGAGGTAAGAGAGAACACTGTTTATCTGAAGAACTGAAACCAGCTATGGATGTGATAGAATGGAGAAGTGGCCAAGTCAAGTAAGGGCTTCTTCCTGAAGGTTGTTACAAAGGGTATTAACAGGAAGATGAGAGGGGTCGTGGGGGGAGGGTGGGGAGAAACTGAAGATTTAAAACTGGGGAATAGATAATCAGATTGGTAGTTTAGAAAGATCACCCTGGGGAACAGATGGAAGCTATAGTGTGGTGGAGAAGAAGGTCTAGAAGCAAAGAGGCTAGTTGGGAGGCAAATGTGGTTTTTGGGTCAGAAGTGAAGGTGGGCTCAACTGGGTAATGGCAACGGGGTAGGAGAGAAATGGATATATTCAAAAGGCAAATGGGGATGATGCCTGTGAGGGGGTGGCTGGCTGCATGGCTGATGCCCAAGGTGCTGGCAAACGGGATGATGGTGATCTTCACAATTCACATTTAGGGGCAAAGGTGATGAGTTTAGTTTGAGGTGCCTGTGGGCACCTATCCAAGCCAAGGGTTCTTAACCTTTTTTGTTCCATGGATGCCTTTGCCAGTCAGGTGAAAACCACAGACCCCTTACTAAGTCCACACTATATTGTATATTACTTAATAAATACATCACACCCACACCAAAACATCCCCACAAGAATAATGATTTTTTTGAATTTCAAGTCAAGCTCATGGACCCCTTGTTAAGAACCTCTGATGTAAGCAGAATTTTCCAAGAGGCGGCAGGATGCACGGGGCTGGAACCCAGGTAAAAGATGTGAGCAAGAGATGTGGTTTTGGGAGTCATCATTGTATAGGTTAGTGCTTCTCAACAGTCAGTGCACATTAGAATCACTTCTGGGTGTCCTTCAAGTACATTTTGTGAGTCATGAGATTTAGTTAGAGCTCTGAGGTTCTGCATTTCTAACCAGCTTCCAGGTGATCCTGCTGTTGCCAGTCAGTGGATCACATTTTGGGTGACAGTGGCCTAAGCAGGATGGATAAAGTTGCTTAGGGAGAGTAGGCTGCATGAGAAGACAAGATGGTCTATGACAGGACTCAGAGGAAAACCAACAGTTAAAGTCTGAGCACAGGAAAAGCTCTTGATTCGCAAGGGAGGAACAGCTAGAGAAGAAGCAGGGAATGGGAACCAAGAAAGCCAAGCATGAGGAAGTGGTAAGCAATTCCAAATTCTGACAATAGGCCAAGGCAGGTAAGGCCTGAAGGGGAGAGGGGGGACCAAAGAATTTGGCAGCAAGAAGATTGTTGGTCAGATCAGCGAGAGAGCTCTACTGCAGTGGCAGGGCAGGGGACAGACAGCAGTGGGCTCAGGGCAGCTGAGCACAGCATTTAAGAGCTAATGCCTAAGAGACTGGGAGATCCTGAATCACAGCTCTTCAACCAGAGAAACTGGGCAATCTCTTTAAGCTTCAGTTTCTTAATCTGAAAAAAATGGAGGTAATGATAGAAACTTCCTCATAGTGGTTGGTATGATCAAAGGGGGACAAGACACACAGTCATAAAGTGTTAAAGGAAAAAGTAGACTCTTGTTTCCTGACCATCTGACTATGTAGGGAATGATAATAGGGAGAGGTAGATGCGGATCGGTAGAGAGAACTTTTTGGTCTTTGTTCTGTTTTGAGATGGGAGAGTCTGAGTGAACCTGGATGCTTACAGCATGGTGGTAGCAGAGATGGGGATGCTGAAGATACGAAGGCCAGGAAGCCTAGAGATCCAAAGCACACTTAAAGGGGCTGAGAAGAATAGAAGGAAGAGGAAGGGGGTGTGGGGCTAGACAGGTGAAGTGAGGCAGTGTCCCCTCTTCCTCCATCCACTCGGCTCTGGATTCTCAGCTCTCTTTACCAGATCTGTTCTCTAGGGAGAGGAGTTAGAGAGTGGGGCATTCTATCGCTTTTCAGAACTCCAATGGCTAAGCTAAATTGAGCCCATCACAAGAATTTTGTAAACTTACTTCTGCCTCTTCCTTTCCTTTGTTCACAGAACTATGTGGTTGTGAACATATGATTATACTTTGGGCATAAGTAACAATTACCAACACATGTTTAACACTATCCACAAATATCCTCCCAGCTCATATTTTTTATGGTTTCTAGGGTTAAACTAGGACCCATGGCATCTACACTCACTTGCAGCCTTTGCTTCTCAAAGCAAGAATAAGCACTTTAAAAGACCATTTTAACCAAGGATAAGGGTATAGTTGGTGGCAGGGAAACCTTTGCAAAGTGGCAGAACAAGTCTCTAAATATGTATTTATTCATAGTGGTGGAGAAATAGAGGGGAGGAAGCTGTCTTGAGGAAGGAAAGCCTGTGGGATCCATCTCCCAGTTAGCCCAGAGAGCACCCCAGGGTGAGGTGACCTAATCCTGCCTGTTGGAAGCAAAACATTGAGGATTTGGAGAAGATGCTTTCCAAAATCCTAGTTGCTGAAAGAGCATGAAAAGGTAGCCAGAAGGAGGGTGATGATGGCCTCCTAAATAATGCTGGGACGTTCTGGAGCTACAGGAGACTGTAAAGGTAGGTGATGCTTATGCCCACACACAGCAAGTGAGCCAGCCACCCCCTTTCAGTAACAAATATTCTCCTGATCTTGTCGAGAAGTCCTTCCAAGCCTCCATGTGATATACTGTTGTTACTCCTTCCTGAATAATAAATGTGACTGCAGAGAAAATATGAGTGTTACAAAGGGCTTGAGAGACTCGGAAAGCTCTTTGCTTTAAATAGAAGTTGGGCTAATACACTCTTATCCTCGAAGCCTGATCTGATGGAAAGGTTTGGGAATCTGCATGGGATCCTAAGCACCTTGGTGCACTCTTGCTTCTCTGCTTGCAAGACCTACATTTTTTTTCAGCTGCCTCTTAAGGTGTTGCGAGAGCCTGGGGCATTCATGGAGGTTCCTGAGAAGGGACAAGAGCAGGCCCACGAGCCTAGGGCAGGGCTCCCTTTCATGGCTGTGTTACTTGATCATCTCGGTGCTTTCTATTTTTCTCTTCCTCCTCTCCCAGCCTCTATTGTTCCCCCTTATACCCCAACATGAACCTTCTCTTCTGGTCAGTGTTATCGCCTCATTACCCCTTTCTCCTTCCATCTTCCTCCAAATGCCATGATCAAAACAGACATACCTCTTGCTTTCTTCAG
The DNA here is from genome assembly GCA_026826555.1 of Tolypeutes matacus. Lineage (NCBI taxonomy): Eukaryota > Metazoa > Chordata > Mammalia > Cingulata > Chlamyphoridae > Tolypeutes > Tolypeutes matacus. The sequence continues at coordinate 30,712,736 of JAKSZT010000049.1, forward strand.
CTCCCTTTTACTCCCCTCTTGTTTAATCCAGGACTCTTTTCCATGCTTGATTTCGATAGACTACCTTGTTCTTGTCCCTCAAGGTGTGAGCTGATACAGGGTTTGTTTTTGTTCTCTGTTGTTGTTTTTGCTTCCCCAACATTTTGAGCTCCTGGACACTTAAAAGCCCTTCAAGAAACCAGTTCAAATAGAAGAAACCATTTGGGATTGGAGGGAAGGGAGGATATTTCTGCTCGGATCTAAGTCCTATGGAGGAAGTGGCTGCCATACTTCCTGGGAAGGACTATGCTGGCTGAAGGGATTATTTCTAGGTGTTTTAAAATTGATTTTTTCCCTCCTCTTTGCGCTTTCTTTTCCTTTCTCCTTCTTTTGACATGTAATCATATTCAACTCCTTTCAGACATTCCCTTTACCATCCTCCACTCTGGTATACTCATTGCTGCCTCTATCCTAATGCAGCAATCCCTCTCAGGAAAGCCTTTTTCCTTCCTGGTGCCATCAAGCCAAATCCTCCCCTCCTTCCAGAAATTCTTCTGTACCAGCCTTCTCCAAGTGAAGCTTCCCACCCTCTCCCCTTGTGATAGCTTAGATTTTGTACTCCACAAAAGACATGCTCTTAATCTTAATATGTGGGTTTGAGTCCATTTGTAAATAAGACCTTTGAAGATGTATTACCAGTTAAGGTATGGACTCATTTGTGAATAGGACCTTCTAAGATCCCATTTATGTGTGTCCAAACTGAATCAGGGTGGGCCTTTATCCTTTTACTAGAGTCTTTTAAAAGCTGAAGAAATTTGGGTCCAGTCAGAGAAGGCCACAGGAAGAAAATGTAATTCAGCAGAAATCAGGAGAGCAGACACAAGGAGAGAGAGATGGCCATGTGACAGGAGGCGGAGATGCAAGCGAAGGAATGCCAAGGTTTGCGGCAAGCCAGCAGCAGAAAGTGACAGACTTTAAGGAGAAAGTATGGCCTTGCCAACACCTTGATTTTGGACTGCTGGCCTCCAAAACCATGAGCCAATAAATTCCTGTTGTTAAGCCAACCAACGTGTGGTATTTGTTATAGCAGCCCTGGCAAACTAAGGCATTCCTCTTTGAACAACTAGAACACGGTATTTTCTAAATGATGGGGTTCAACCCATGTTAAATGTTGGTTTCTAACCCTGAGATAGTCTTTACAATACACTGATAAACCTGACACTATACTGGCTACTTCTGAAGACTTGGCAGAGTAATTCCCATGGATCCCTCACACTCTAACTAAAAGAACCTGAAAGCAAAAAAGATACAATTGCAAGAGTACTGTCACAGACTAAGGACGCTTATGTACCAGGAAAGGTAGTAAAATTTTCAGGCCATAAATCTCTGTATGTCCCTTGGAATTATTAACAAGTGGACAATATGGCTTCTAAGTTTTCCATTCTTCATTCAAGGGACATGGACGTACCACAGGAAAGTTAACTTTGCCCAAGTGGATTGCTGTAAGCCTTTGCTGAAGAGAGAATATTTATGTCTATGATCAAAGCCAAGGATGAAATACACTAAGTGCAATGAATAAACAGTGCTATTGGTGTGTGTGTGTGTGTGTGAGAGAGAGAGAGAGAGAGAGAGCGCACACACACGTGAATATGCACAGGAGACTAAGCCCTACAGGAGAAATTAAGGTCTCTGCTAATTTTGGAAACTTAGTAGTGCCTTTGGAATTCAATTATTTTAATTTTAGAAACTTTCTGATGATGGGGCTCATCCCTGGGAAAGTGTTCTCCCTTCTAAATATTTTATTCCAGAACATACAGGGAGTTTATCCTCCTTTTTCTTTTGGGATTAAAATATTTGATGACTTCGCTAATTCTTTTCTTCATGTAATCTGAGCTAAATATCTACCAAATTTATTCATGATTTTCAGTCCCTTTATATGTAATGCCAATGTTAAGAAAATGCAAGGCTTTCCTTCTTTTGATAATTAAAAGTCTCTGGTGAGCTGATATGGTAACCAAAAAAAGAAATCAAAATTTCTAAAAGCTCTGAATAGGCGGTAAGATGAGAACTAAATTGTGGAATGATGCCCAGTCATTGTTCAGGCTTCTTGCACTTAAAAGAATGACTATTTTTCCAGTTTATAATCTCTTTTTTTTTTTTTAAAAAAAAAGACTTATTTATTTATTTACTTTAATCCATTTTAACACCCCCCGTTTTTGCCGTTTTGTGTCCATTCGCTGTGCAATTCTCTGTGTCTGTTTCCTGCCCTCTCTTCTCATCTTTATCCTCCTGTCTTCACTGGGATTCGATCCTGGGAACTGCAATGTGGGAGAGAGGCATTCTGCCACCTGTGCCACCTTGGTTCCTGTTTTTTTGGCGCATCTCGTCTTGGCTCTCCCTTGTGTCACTCTCCTGTAACGTCATCATCTTGCTGCATGGCTCGGTGGGGTCTGGGAGTGCACCCGCTTGCGGGGCCTGGTGGCCCAGGTACCTTCTATATTTTTCTTTATTTTACTGGGAGGTCCCGGAGATCAAACCCAGGTCCCTCCATATGGGAAACAGATGCCCAACCATTTGAGCCACATCCGCCCCCATGTATAATCTCTTAAATATATAACAGATTGAAGCACTGTTGGAAGGATAACACTGTACACTCCTTTTTGTCTCCCACCTTTAGCAAGAAACTTTTTATCACCCTCCACCCTTGCCCACCCTATCCTCCCACACATGAGGGAAATCCTGTAAACCATTTGGTGTTTGTTAAGTTGGCACCATTGTCCAGTAGAGGCAAGTTACTGAAAGGCCCAAGGCAGCACCCACCTTAGGAATCATTCAAGCAACTCATCACTTGGGCTCATTAATTTCTACAGATTCAAAAACGGGTTATTGACTTGGCCCAAAGTACAATCATAGCAGATGCATCATTAAAACCTGCCAAGCCTTAATGTGCATTATCTGATAGAGTCTTATAGAGCAATACAATGTTTTCTCAGTAATTCTGGTTTTACTCTATGAACACTGAGTAATAAAGCAATCCAGTAAGATGAAAAAAGGACTATTCGAGAATTAAAAACCTTTTGCTTGCTGAAAACTACAAAGTTCCAAAGCCCCGGCTAAATCATGCACAGAGAGCATTCGTAGAGTCTTTCAAATTATACAGCTTACTTAGCCATTGTGGAAAACACCAATAAGGAAGTGGGATTATTAAAAAAGAAGAAACTTTTGAAAATTATATTCTGGAAAGTCTATCTGCTACCATAAAAGTAATAATTTTAGTGGCCTAGAAGAAAAGCAAAAGCAATTCCTATCCTTTTTCTAGAATTGGGATGTCTAATTTTGCCTCGTACTAAAATGACCATGTGTATGATATTATTGGTACAACTCTGGATGGCATCTTCACTTAATGTTTTGTTAAATCATTTTCTTTGCCTGTCATTAGGGCCCAAATTCACAAATGGAATTAGCCTTAAATTACAACAATGATTAATTCTTTGCAGTTTTTAGTAGCATAAAAATGCTTTAAACCACAAAGTAGAGATAATGATCCACAGTAAAAGTCTCTAAGCCCTAATTGTTGTTCAGAGGGCCTTAGTAGCTTGGTCCATATTAATCAGCTTTGAGTCTCTGCATATAATTGCTGTTAACGAGCTCACCCACAATAATGGACTGCTAAATTGGAGCTGAAGAACAAATCTTTCAAGAAGAATTTGAGTCATTTTTCTCCCTCACTACATTACAATAATGGCCATTCATAATAAAAGCAATTAAGTGTTCTCTAATACCTTACTGTGCCATGCAGCAAACCCACTTTTTTTCCCTCATTTACATTTCTTCATTTCTTTTATTACCAATTACACAAACTTCATTGGTTAATTTAGATGACTCAGAGACCCTCCACAAGCTGGTGGTCTTTAAGAATTATTATTATTATATCATCACTGCCTTGCCATGGGAATCTGAAAACAGCAGCCTCTCTCTTCAACTCTCTTTTCACAGATGCCCTGCATCTTTTTGGATGACCCAATCCTTTACCTCCTCTTGCTTCTCAAACACGTCCTGTTTCCTCTGAGAGGCCTTCCTTTGATTAGCAAATACTTCTATGTTTTCAGTCCCTTCTTGGAATGCTGTCTCCTTCCACCTCACACCTTCACTGATGCCTGGCTCTCTATCACAAGTTCCACTGCTCAATGGAGGCTCTTTTTCATTTTATTACCTACGTAGCAAAGGATTGGAAGATGGAGTAGGGGATCCTTCTCTCTGCCCGTCACTACCTTTTATGTCACCTCCCTCTTGTGAACCCCTTAAATCTCTGAGGCTACATTCCCCCCTCTCTCTTCAGCTGCCATCCAGTGTCCTCTGAGTTACACCCCTCATTATCCTAGCACATCTCATCTAACACCTGTCAGTTCCTTGACCCCCTCATCAATCTTTTCATTTCTAATGTTGACCTCATTATCATAAAAACTAACGGCATGACCTCCCATTTATTTTCTGGTGACTACACTCTATCCTCTACTGTCTTTACTCAAGTTTCCCCCACTAACTCAGATTTATAAAGACTGCTAATCTATTGACTCTGCCATTCTATCCATCAGCCCTCCTGATTTCACATCTCTGCATGACCAGGATAGTTTCCTTGGTCCGTCATTATAATCACTCCTTTGAAAATATCCTTGACTCTTTATTTCACTCATCTGCCAAATTCCCAAACCTACATGATACCAAACCATTGGATCATATGCTGGCAACTGAGAAATTAAACACTCCTGGGGAAAAAGACACAACTGGGTTTGCCTGCATATTCATCATTAAAGGCTTCAAAATCCTGGTACTCCCCCAGCATTTATACCAGTGGCTTGCTCTCCTCTGTCTGAGATGGCTATTCCATACTTTGTCTCTCTTCAGAGGACACTCACCTCACACTCACCCACTCCTCTATCATCACTCTCAATGAGTGACCTTATCTCAAAATTTATTGAAAAAAAAAAAAAAAGAATGAATTAATAGAAACCCAACGATCTTTCCACCACCAGGTCTACAGGCAACAAACCTACCCACACATTTGGTTATATCCTCCTTTTTACTACAATGAAGAAGTGTCCTTTCTCTATAGATCTGAACATTCCAGAGAGAGGGAGCAGTGAGGTCAAAGACCCTGAGATTTCCCAGGGCTTGACATGTTTGAGCAACAGAGAGAAGGCCATTGTGCCTGGGGCAAAGTGAGGGGAGAAGCTGGTGTGGGGCCAGGTCACGCAAGGCCTTAGGCCTTGGTAAGAAGTAAGCATTCTGTCACTCCTGTAAAAAAGCAGCAGGATGCAGGAGAGTGATGGGGTCTGATTTACATTCGTAGAAGCTCACTCTGGCTGCACTGTGGAGATGAGCGAGGAGAAGGGGCAAAAGTAGAAGCAGAGAGACCAGTTAGGAACCTATTTTAAGGAGTATTCTAATTTGGAATCCTGGTAGGGGAGAGGTTTCCTGGCATTCCACCAACCACATCACACAGGCTATCACTTGTTACAACCAGGTGACCTGCAGGGTCAGATCTGCATGCATAGTATCATTGGGACTTCTCTCCTGCATCAGGACTACATGAAGCAAATGAATATTTCAAGTACCACACGGTAACTACATTCAAAACTATTCGTCTTTAAACTTTTTGATGCATGGAGTGTTTCCTGTAAGCTAAATACTCAATTTATCCTCTCATGCCAGAACAGTACACACACACACACACACACACAGTTACCTTAATAACTTTTATATTTTGGTGAGAAAAGAATCATTGTTTGAGCTACATATTTCCTATTCTCAATTTTGTGCTTTCTAATTTAGCTCCAACACCCGTAGAGAAAGACACAAAAATAAACAAGCAAAAACGAGCATTATGTTTGTGTGTATGTGCATGTTTTGAATCAGCTTTCTGTTAAAACAAAATAAGAGAAAACAACAAAACAAAACCTCTTAGAACCTACGCTTTAAAGAACAAACAAGCAAACCAACAAAAAAACAACTCAAACTGCCAGAACAGGAAGAATTTACTCTCTTCTCACACTGATGATCAGTTCATAAGGGGTAGGAATCTTTATCTGCATTACCATACACTGCTTTACAATGGCTTAGCATCTAAATAGTTTCCCAAGAACTTTGACATAGGCTCTATTATTTGATTTTCCCAATATTGTGAAACCATATAAATAGTGCTTAGCTACGAGCTATGTGCAAACAGACGTTTCAAAAATCTAATCACAATTCCCAATAATCTAAAATAACAAGGAGCACAGAGAAGTAGTTCTTAAATAGTTAAAGAGCAAAATATCAAGGGGTCAACAAAACAATCTGAACTGTTTCATTAAAAAATTCTGCTGATAAGGAAAGATGTCCGGGGTCGAGAGACAAATTAATAACAATAAAGGGGCTTCTGAGAAAGGTTGATGGGGGTTTGGGCGCACTTCCAGGCAGGGCTAGAGACAACTACAGAACTTGGTAGGCTACCCAACCCTCTCCCCGCAGCAAGAAAAGAGGAAGAATCCACTGAAGGCAAATCTCACCTCCTCCCACTGCAGCACCTGCTGGGTCATGGCAGTCAACTCAGGACAAAGGCAGCACAGGCTGTGGACGTGCCAATGACTTAAGACTTGTTCTTCCAAGTTTGACCCTGAAAGCAACTGCAGAAAGAGACAGAGCACATCCTGCAATTCTGATACTAGCCCTGATATGTGGAAATGTATAAAGCATGAAGCAGTTTGTTCCCAGAGGTAGGGCCCAGAAGAGGCTTCATTGACAATGTAGAAAGATCTTATCTGGTAACAGGACAAGGACTTGGACCAGACTTGAGAAAGGCATTTCCCATATCCTCTCCTTGACAAAGATTTCATCAGTCCTTCCCATGAAGAAGGAGTGGTAGCAAACGTTAGGACCACCTTATAACAATAGCTGTATTGTTAACAACACAGGAACTCATATACTCAGAATTACCTGAATTTACTTTGAAACACATTTATAATGCAGTCCATAAACTTGGGTTCAATAATTTATAACCAATTCTTTAAATTATGTTTATAAAGTCTCAAATTATTTTTAAAAGTGCTGTCTTATAGGCATAGATAAATAGGCAAGTCTACCTGAAACCTGCATTGAAGACTCTAGAATCCATTTGGAGTTCACCTTGCCAAACAGTGCTGGATCAAAACTAACCATGTCTGGATGTGCTTCAAGCTTTGCATGAACTATAAATTTCACAGTCCCTAAGACAGCATGATGGGCATACATCAACTCACCACAAGGAGAAATGTATCAAATGTGAAAATTACTTCAAATTCTTATAATGAAAAGCTCAGCATCAAATCATCTTTTCTTAGCAGGAAAAATCTGCAAGTGGGCGAGTGGAGGAGAAAAGAATCAAGCACCCAAAACATGTGCAGGGCATCCTTCTCTTTGCAGAGTAAGAAAGCTTCCGGAAGCTATGGCATCGTTTAACTTCCTGTTGTGTCACCAGCATTTGCCACCTGACTTTTCAAAAAAACAAAGATGAGAGGTCTGTGATTTGGTTAAAAACTAGGAGTGAAAATGTTTTAAGTGCTAGAGATGCAAGAGAAACATCTCTTTCCCTGATGAAGAATACATGCCCAAGGCTCCTCAAACCTCACAAATCAATTTCCAGAGCTTTTGTGCCATGGAATGCAAGTAGGGGTTGGGAGATATAAACCTTGATAACAATGAGACCTGGATATAAATTCAAATGTTCTTTTTAAGAATCATTCTCTGTATTTAGAATAGAACAAATTATTTAAGTTCCCCAAATAGCACTATCACCAATTATAATATACTTATTAGAAGAAAAAATATAATATTTCTTTGTATACTTTGTATACTTTTTTTAAGCAACAAGTTAACAAAAATCTCTAAGAAATGTACCAGTAAACCAAGGGAAATACATCCACATTTAATGGCCTAATGATTTCTCACTCTGATTTTATCACTAAATTTGAGATTTTGGAAATGATGAGCACAAAAACAATGTAAATTTTTTTTGCTTGGGGTCCTAGAAGAATCATAAAAATACTGCATTTTCATGAATTTCTATAGCATCTTTATTCCACTGAGCTTAAATATATAATAATAAAAATTAATAAGAGCTTACATATATAGAGTATCCACTATATGTCAAGATCTGGGTTAGGTATATTCTTCATTAATCATTGTATTCTCACAATAAGCCAGACAAGTTTTTATCCATACTGGTTTTTATAATATTCCTGACTCACTAATGAACAGCTCCTTATCTACATTTCTCCAACAGAAAATGACCCTAGGTCATCAGCAAGTTACTTGCAGTGGAGTGATGAGAACTTGATATTCCTGACGCCCCTCCCCCCAGCCCACTGCGCTCTCTTAAGATTAGGCTATAATCACACCTCCTTCTTTACTTTCTTAGAACTTTGGGGGCCATGTGAGAAAGAAAGGAGTTTATTATACATTTTAAGGAGATGGAAGGATACTTAAGTACCTTGTCACTATGAGAGACCACATTTCCTCTACAGGCCTCTGATGGTATGGTCGGCTGCTTCTGAAATGGCTCCCAAGGCTCCCCACTCCTGGTGTTTACCCTGGGTGATCCCCAATCCTTGTTTGTGGGCTGGACCTAGAGACTTGTTCCTAACAAACAGAATAATGCAAAAATATGTGTGTGTGCAGGGGTTCACTTATGATATTAAGTCATAAAAGACTGAGTCCCATCTTGCTGACACTATCTGGGCTCTTCTTGCTTGTTGCTTTGATGAAGCAAACTGTCACGTTATAAGATGCCCTATGGAGAGGCCCATGTGGCAAGGAAATGAGGACATCCTCCAAGCAACAGCCAGTGAGAACCCAATGGCTGAGGAGGCCCTGAATCCTGCCTACCAGCACACACGTGAGCTTGGCAGTGGGTCCTTCCCCAGGTGAGCCTGTAATGGCTATAGCCCAGGAGATACCTTGATAGCAGATACCTTGAGAGACCCTGCATCAGAGGATCCAGCTAACTTGTGTCCAGCTTTCTGATCCACAGAATCTTTGAGATAATAAATGCTGTTGACTTTAAGCCACTATATTTTGGGATAATTTGTCACACAGCAACAGATAACTAATACAGATAGGTTGAGACACATAAACCCATTTTGCTGACTAGAGGGCTATGTGATTGATGGGGATTTTAAAATCAGATTTTGGACAAGATTTTATTTGGACCAGAACTATGTTCCACTGGGTATAAGCACAATCATCCCAATTAACTCCTTTGAACATTGCCATGGCAGTCTTCACACATATTCAGTGACTCATTTCAGAGAAGATTCTCTAAAGAAGAATACTTCCCAGATGTGATTTCTCTTTCCTTTTTGAAAATCACATAGTATATTAATATTTTATATGATCTAAGGTGCTTCATATAACTTCCTTTTTCCTACTCCCAAAGGAGTTTTTTAAACTTTTCATTTTTGTCAAACACACTTCAGGATCTATGAAGGAACATGGCTGCTCTAATTGGATGTTTGTTTTGAGACAACTTCCCCCCATACTAATAGTTTTCAAATTAAAACAAAAAAAAATTTATTATTCTCTCAAAGTCTAGCTTAGTTTCAAGAAAGTCCTTCAGAAACTGTATGTTGAGAAAAGTTAGGAATTTCCATATATAGACTAAATAACACTGATTTAGGAAACTTTGGCTCTTTTGGAAGGAATGATCTTTTGAGAAGAAATGAGATGGTGTAAGTAAACACATCTTGCAAACTATAAGGTAGATATCAGATAAATAAAAAGATGATATTGTTTATTATTTTCCACATTCCAGACACACCATTTATAGACCTGTAGGCAAAATGGAAAACTCGTGCTTAGGCTTACAATTTTTTTCTCTCTCAAATCTAATTCGTAATTTTTTGCTTGTTTTTCAAGCAACTTCTTTTAAGTTTACTTTTGAGACCATCCGTGAAACACAGGGTTGACATTTTTATAATTATCTACTTTGTGAATGATCAAGGATGTTAGCCAAGTTATAGTTTAGTAATTTTAGTTTAGTAGAAAATGTATGCTAATGAGCATGATCCCACATTTCTAAAATAAATTGGCATGTTACTAAGATATTTTAAAAAAGGGGTCTCATCATTTTACTATATAAATTTATCCTGTTGTATATATGGCTGAATTTCAGGAACTTGGAGTGCAGAAAGTCACTCAATCTTGGTTCAGTACGAAGAGGTTCAGAGAGAAGATGATGCCACAAACTAATCTGTTCAGCACCCAAAATGTACATGGATGATTCTGTGCTAGGTCCTGAGGGACTGGTGTAGAGAGGAGATAACAAAACCAGGTCCCTCTCCTTGAGCAGCTTACAATGTAAATGGGCAAATAAAACTAGTAGATGTCAAATAACTGGAAAATGATGCAGTGTTGCAGTTATTTTGCATAAATGACAGGAACAGATATACAATAAATATAAAAATTAAACTTTACAAAATCTCTCCTTCAATTCTTACACTCCTCAAGTTATTGCCTTGCCTCTTTGTAGCCAAATTCCTTAATTTATCTGTGTTTACTCCTTTTTCTTATCACCCATTCTGTGTTGGACAGATCTTGTACATCATTTTACTAAAGTCACTGCCGAGGTGACTGGGTCCACATATACTTCAACCAGCTTCATGCAGTGCAATGCAACTGGCCCTGGACACACACACAGATCCACTCTCTACTTGAGCATGTGGAACCTAGAAGAGTAGGGGAGCTAATGCTTATTGGGCCACCCTTCACCAAGGAGGGGCAGAAACCAACAGATAAATGCTTCCCCTTTTTATCCTCCGGGCAGAGAACTCCCGGATGCATTGCAGAAGGTTCCTCAGAAGGTCCAAGAGGGATTAAGAACAAGTAGGTCATAATGGTGACCAACCCTGCACCATAATCTTTTATTGGCATTTCCTCCTTCACTATTCCATTCTCCTACTCTCACTTCCTAAAATTAAATTAAAAAGTAAATTGTTCTGTTGCAAGCTTTTGTCTCATGCTTGGTTTTCCAGAAAACTCAGTAAGCACATTCATACCTCTACCCATTCCATTCTAAGACTACCTCATGCTGCCAAAGCATGTGTCATTGAGCTCAACAAAGACCACAAGTAATGAATGTCAAGTTCATTTGCTATCTTTCAGGATTCACCTTACTTTACTTCTCAGCAGCATTTCTTTAACAATTGACTTAATAAATACTACTTTGTGCTAGGTATTGTTTCATGTAGTGAGGATACAGCAGTGAATAAAATGGACTAAGTCCATGCTCTCATGGACCTTTCAGTCAAATGTGTGATGGGAAGAGACTACTAACATATAAAAATTTACAAATGAAAGTATGTCAGGGGAAGATAAATGCTGTGAAGGAAAGTAAACTAGACAGGGGGCAAGAGGGAGTGCCAGTGCAGATGGGGGTTATTGGTTTGTATAGAGTGATCATGGGAGTTTCATTGAAATGACTTGAGTGGAGCTCTAAAGAAATTAGGGCACAAGTCATACAGCTATTTGTTGATCGAGTATTCCAACCAGAAGAAACAAATAGTGCAAAGGCCTTGTGTCTGTAGCTCTGGAATAGTAAAGAGGCCACTGGGGCTGGAATAGAATGAGCCAGGGGAAAAGCAGTGGAAGATATGGTTAGGGACATAGCAGAGTCACTCATGTTGGGCTCTAGAGGCCACAGTGCTTTGGTTTTTAACTTGGAGATGAAAGCCAAAGGAGGATGTTGAATAAATAACAGATAAGTAAATGATCTGACTTACATTTATTTTATAAGGCTCACTCTGGCCATGGTGTGGAGAATAGACTGCAGAGGGACAGGAGTGGAGGTAGGGAAACCAATTAGGAGGCTATTGCAGTAATTCAGGCAAATGTTGATGGTATGAACCAGACTGGTAGCAGTGGAGATGATAGTAAGTGGTCATAGTATTCTGTATAGATTTTTTGATGATAGAGCTGAAAGGATTTGCTGCTGTAGGGTATAAAAGAAAGAGAGGGGACAAAGATGACTCCAAGATTGTTGGCTTGAGTAACAGAAAATACTGAGTTGTCATTTACTAAGATGGGATTGTGGGAATAGCAGGTTGGGGAGGAAAGATGAGAATTTCTGTAGAGGACCTGATAAATAAGAAATATCTATTAGACATTCAAGAGCACAAGTCAGTTAGGCAGTCTAGTACCACAACGTCATATAGATGGAGAAGAAGTGGGGGAGAGCTCTGGCTATGGGACTGATCCTGGGTGCTCTACCCTTTAGGGGTCCACAGTGAGGAGCACCCCCTCCTTTTAGCAGCATTTTCTTTCTTTGGAGAACATACATAATAAGACATTTTCTTGGTCTTCCTCCCATCTGTTGGCTGCCTTTTACTCACCCCTTTGGAGATTTAGCCTTTATAACCATTATAATATATATAGGAGTTCCTCAAGACTCACACTTGGGCATTCTTCTCTTTTCATATATTTCATATAATTCTTCCCCCTGGGTGGCTTCATTCACACCTGTGGTTTTACTTTCCTCTTTTAAGATAATTACCCTCCAGATTTTCTCCATTTCATTCCCTGCCTATGAGATTATTTACGTAAACATCTTAGAGTCATCCGAAACTCAACAATTTCAAAATCAAACTCATAAACAACTTACAATCTCTCCTGCCTACTTTTAGCCCAAAACCTGATGGAGATCACTCTTCTCTCTAGCCACACTGGATTTTTTATCCTTCTTATTCACCTTGCATGCTTCTGCCTTAAGGACTTTTCAAATTCTAGCTTAAGTTTCACTTCCTCATGGAAGCCTTCACCGATATACCCATCCAGATCAAATACCTTTATTTTATGCTCACATAACTTTCCTTTGCAGTCCTTATCACAATTGCAATGTTTACACATTTATTTGATTATATTGTAAGCTCTGGGAGGTAAAGTAGCATATCTGTTTGGAACAACATAATGCCTAACAACTTTTTTTTAAATGAAAGAACAAATTGAGACACCACTGTGGATTAGAATAAGTGAAATCTTGCTTGGAAATATGACTTTTTTTCAGACCCTTGGAGAAGAATATTGGAGAGAAATTGGTACTAATATTATTGAGCATCTAACATTTGTCAGGTGCTGTATTTTGCAGCAATACTATCAGATACACACTGATACTTTATTAAAGATAGGAACTCAAGCTCAAAGGAGCCAATTAATTGAGTAAACATAGCTGAAAAGCATCAAAACTTTGAATCTAGGGTTATTTACTTTCAAGTCTTTGGGTAGGCTTCAAAAAGAAGCCAAGGTTGGAGAGATGGTGATTACCTGATGCAATGTGGAATATCTGGATTTTATTTTTGAAGGAAGATAACCCTTTATACTGCAATGTTATTTCAAATGACACATTTACTCAAACGAATGAGAGGTGCTCACAGTTGGTTTATATTAAACCATTTTTATGACAGTCTTTTAAAATTTTTATTAGAGAAGTTGTGAGCTTACAAAACAATCACACATAATGTACAGAACTCCCTACATCACCCTACCACCAATACTCTGCGTGGTTGTGGAACATTTGTCACAAATTAAGAAAGAATATCATCAAAATATTATTGCTAACTATGGTCCAAAGCTTACAGTTGGTGTATTTTTTCCATAAATCCCCCTATTATTAACACCATGCATTAGTATTGTACATTTGTTATAATTCATGAGAGAACACTCTCATATTTGTACTGTTAGGCACAGTCCATTTTCCACCACACGGTTCACTGTGTTATATAGTCCCATGCCTTGTACACTCCATCCAAAGTGTACACTCAGTAGCTTTCAGTTTTATCACAGATTTGTACTGTCAGTGCCTTAATTTTAGAATATTTTCCTTACTTCAATACAAAAAGTTCCATGCTCCCCTCTCATTGAACCATAGCATTGAAATAGTAACTTCTTTGCCATTGATGCAAGAATATTAGAATACTGCTGTTAACTCTAGTCCGTAAATTACACTGATTGTATTTTTTCCCATGTATAACCATATTCTTTACACCCTGTAATAGTGACATACATTTGTTCTAGTTCATAGAAGAACATTCTTGTATTTGTACTATAAACTACAATCCTCATCCACCATCGAGTTCACTGTTATACAGTCTCTAGATTATCCTTTAGCTTTCTTGCAGTTGACATTTACGTCCCTAGACTGCCTCTTTCAGCCACAATCACACTTATAAATCAGCAATGTTAGTTATACTCACTATGTGTTATCATCAACACTATCCATTTTTACACATTTCCAATCAACCTAATTAAAAATTTTACATACATTAAGCATCAATACCCCTTCTGATCTCTCATCTTATCTCCTAGTATGATAGTCTTTTAATGAAAAGTTGAGTTGGTTCACATAAACAAGATATTCTAACTGCCATTGAGATACATAAATAAGAATATGATGAGCACAGATCCAAGGGAAAAGAACTAGTTTCCTTACAATTAGATGGGAATCTCATATAATAATATCCATTTGGGAAACACTGGGCAACCCTCATGAGAATATTAAAAGATTCAAATATCCTAAAGTAAAGAAATTTATTTAACTAGAGCTACCAAATTTATTTGAAAATGTAACCCTTCACCACCACCCCAAAAAACAATATCCATTAACCCTTTGAGGGATAATTATTCTAATATTAAATACAGTTTAGGAAATCCTGGTCTATTCTACTTATTCCAGAATTAAAGACCTAAAGTCTTCCCTTAAAATCCACCTTCCTTTTCTAAAACCAATTTATATTTTAATTTATCCATTAAGAAGATATTCCAAATATCTAACTTCAAATTCTCATGTTGAACCCTAAGTTTTTACCCCTCTGTTCCTTCAAAGAACAGAGAATACTTGCTTGAAGAGTCATACATACAGTAGCTGCTCAATACGGGAAAACTATCAAAGGTTGCTTCTTTTATTCAAGTTAAAATGATCGCATAGCACTTTATTTTCAGTATTTTAATCATTTTATAGGTCTCTGGATCCATCCCAAATTTCCCATATTTTCCTTCACTTGAGAAAACAAACTGAACACAATCCTGCTCCAAAGGCCAACAAGCACACAGTGAGAAAGGGTTATCTTGAGGTTTCTATTTAAGCCAGAATTCTCACATTTGGCCAAATATCCTTTACCATAAACATTACTAGTTGGAAAGGGACCCTTAGGCACTCTTAGCAAAGGAGCATTGGGAATGAGGAGGAAAACTGGTGGAGAATTCCACCATGCACAAAACCACAGAATCATAGATGGAGTGCTCTCCTGCTTCAAATAATCCAATGCTAGAATCTCTTCTATAACAATCAGGACAAAAAATATAAAACTTTGTTTTGAAGTCTTCTAGGAGCAGAATGCTTGTTACCTCACAAGATACTCCATCCCACTGTTGGGGTGCTAAAACTGACCCGGAATCTATCTTTCTGTATTCTTCTGGAACAACACAGAATGAATCCATTACTTCATCCACATGAAAGTCCTTCAGATAGCTGTGGAACTTTTTCTCTCATTCAGGTGTGAGGATTATATTTTTAGTGGTTTCCAAAGGATGATGAAGGCAACTGAAATAGTCCTTGTCCCATGCCCATCATGCCCAGGAGCTAGAAGCTTGTAAATGTTAGATTAGGGCTGGATGTAGGAAATGCAGTCTGAAGGATAAAAGTCATCTCTTAGAATGTCAAGCTCATCAGTCCCTCAGAGATGCATATGCTTATTGTTTCAAGGAATTTGCGTGGAGAAAATGAAAACTTTTACAAGTGACATTTTTAAAAAAGCACAGAAAAATGGAGAGCTGAACTCATAAAAAAGATTCTTAAAAAGATCTATATTTTAAGGAACAAAGTTGAAATCTCCAATAAATAATCCAGTGGTCAAACCAACTTTTAAAAGAAATAGAACTTGCATCTCCATGGGAACCAACCATAGGATCTCCCAACATGAGAGGTAAATCAACAAGTTTGCCCTTCACCGTGTGGGAAGATTCTCTCAAATTCACCAAGGAGTGATTCTGAACAGAATTATAATGCAGGTACCATGAAATGTCTCAAAAGCTTCGGGAAACTCTAATTAAAGTGGTCTCAGAAGAACTAGAAAGGCTATAAAATTCTGTATTTTATTTGCCAGATAACAAAGTTCCACAAATGCATATTTCAAAGGTTATTAACCTCTTGTAAACCGAACATCTGCTTCACTTATAAAATAATTTTCACTTGCTAGCTCATTCAAAATTGAAGAGCCAAAATGAACTTAAGAATATCAGCATGTTAAAGAAAAAGTTCCAGAGTTTCAAATTTCAAGTTTTAGACTTCAACTGCAGCCCCGGCTGAGATTTTATAGAAAATTCTGGTGAATTTTATGGAAGACTCATTAGAAATGTTAGAAATAGAGATTTTTTATAATGAAAGTGATAGCTCAACTCTTATCTAGAACACTACAAAGTGCTCAAAGATAATTAACATGTTATTTTAGTTTAGGGAAAACCTGGCAGTTGCTTTTTGTTCTTGATAATAATTTATGGTGTGGCTGAGACGGCAAGAAAAATAATTGCATGAAATAATCACATAAATCTCTATAAAAAGACAAGTTCTCACAATCTCCCCAAGAATATCATGTGAAATAGTCCTAAAGTGAAAGTCATTTTTTAAATGCTAAGACTTTTATACCTTTCCTGGCTCCTAGGTGGCAGTGTGTGACATACAAAAGAGATTATCCCAAGATCAGGATTCAAAGAATGAAGATTGAAGGAAAAATACTGAAGTTCTCAAAATAAAGAAACATTTATTTATAGATAGAAAAATATAGTACTTACTGGTTCCACATTATATGAAAAAAGTGCATACTCTTTATCTGGAGATATTTCATATCTGATGGCTCTTAATGATTCCTACAAAAAATACAAAGAATTTCAAAGTATTACATATAATACAACTGAGAATATTGTAGTGAAACTGTGCATGCTGGTGCTATTTTGAAAATTTGCTAATAAAATTAGTATGCAGCAAACTTGCTACAGTATATTTAAAAAGGCTCTATTCTTTCCTTGTTCAATTGAACAATATTCAGTTAATTGATGCTTTTTTACATTTTTCTTTCCTTTTTTTCAAATTTTAACAATAATTTTGTACCTAGAAAAACAAATCAATTTGAAATAAGTATAAAAACAAACAACCTTTGCCATCAACACTCCCAAGTTCTCTGTATCTTTCCATTCCTTTTCCTTGTTCACTTAGAGTCATAAATTATTTAGATTTGGGGTGTTTCTTACTAAAATAGAATCACATTTTACACATTATTTTGCAAGTTGCTTTCTCACATAAGAATTCATTATGCATAGCCCTACAAGTCAGTATATAGAGGACTTTCCTTTTTTCCTTCTAATTTCTTTATAATCACAAGTAATTTTACATAAATGGAGTCATCAGAAATGCTGTTTCCTTTTAACTTACCTCACATTTCCTACCCCACTCACACTGCTGCACAGACACACCTCCCCACACTCACTCCAAAGAGCCCTCTCTTGTCAACCTGGAGTGGCTCACTCTGTAAATACTCACACAACCAAATGAAAACATACAGATACATAACATTTTAAAATGACATCACGTCAGACAAGATAGTTATACCGTAGTGTTTTCTCATACAACAATACCTTAAGGAAATGACTCCAAAGCCGTTGGTTTAGCTTGACTTAGTAATTTTTGAAGACTGTATAATGCTCCAAGATGGAGGTCCTTTCTAAAGGGTAATTACTTTGTTTCCAATTTGCTGCCACCATAAACAATGTTGTAACAAAGACCTTCATCCATGTATCCTTACTGCTGGATGATTGCTAAGGATGGGGTGCATCAATCAATTTATTTACAAGGCTTTAAAATTTTTTAATAGATATTGCTAAATTGTTTTTCAAAAATGATTTCAGAAGTTACACTGCCACTACTGATATATGAATATATCCCTTTTTTCCTTCTCTGACAGCCGTAAGTGGTATTGTTCTTTCTTCAATTTTGGCATACTTCTGGGTGTAAAGTGGTGCCTCATTGTTAGCTTAGTTTCTATTTCTCTGTTTATGGGTACATTTGATCATCATTACATTAGATAATATGGATTTTACCTTTAAAGAGTTGTCTATCTCCTTGGCATTATTTTCCACAGCACAAATTTTCTCCTCCTTTTCTTTCCCTCACTCCCATTATGTTTTCATCCCCACCATGTCACCAAAACTGCTCTTCTGGAGGTTAACAAAGACTCACATTGTTAAATGTCATGATAATCTCTCAGGTCTCATTTCACTTGACTTATTTGAAAATTGACCACTTTCTCTTCAGTTGGCTTCCAGGTCACACACACTCCTACATTATCAGCTGTTTCTTTCCATGCTGTATGTATATATGTTACATATATATGTATGTATGTATTCATTTGAGAATAAATAATCATGACTAAAATACAGCATTTCCAAATACTAACACCCAATTATTAACACCTTACATTGGTGGGGAATATTTGTTACAATTGATGAAAACACATCTTTATAACTATACTATTAACTATAGTCCATGGTTTAACTTGGGTTGAACATGAATTAAACCGAGCTCCATCCTCTTCCCCTCTAGCTCCTGCCATCTTCTCCCTCATCTCAGATTACAGGAATCCCATTTACCCAGCTGATTGGGACAAAACCCTTGGCCATCTTGTCTCTTTCTACCTTACATTCCTTACACTCAGTTAATTAGAAAATACTCTGGCTCTATCTTCAAAATATATTCAGAACCATTCTATTTCTTCTCCACTGCCACCACTCTAGTTTAAGGCATCAACATATTTTTTTTTTTTTTGAGCTATCGGGACTTGGGGATTGTCCTGAGTGGCGTTGCGGCGACGGATGTAGGCCATTTTACATCAGCATATACTGTGGAGAACTGTGTGGTAGAGAGTGTAGTCTACGATGTGAACTGTGGTCTATGCTTGGTGGCAAGGCCCCAGGATGTGTATATCCATTGCGGGTGATGTGTCACACTGATGAAGGATGTTTGTGTGGGATGTTGTGGGAGGTGTGGGAGGTGGGGAACATGGTAATCCCTGTAATTCTGTGTAATATCTAGGTAATCTAAGCACCTTAAAAAAAAATATATATATATATATATATATATATAATAACATTTAAGCAAATGCACATATATATGCATATACATTTATATATCATTTTACAAATATTGGTATGTATTGTGAAAAATTTGATTTTTACCCACAATAAAAATAAAATAAAATAAAATAGCCTTCTAACTGCCATCCCAGATTCCACCTTTGCCCTACTGCGTTCCATTTGCACCACAGTGGCCAGAGCCATCTGTTAAATATGTAAGTCACTGTATCACTCCCCTGCTTGAAACCCTCTTTCCCAGCTCATTCATGGTAAACGCCAATGTGTGACTGACCAGCGGGCCCTATGTGTCCCAGGCCCCAATCAGCTCTATTCCCACCTCCTATTCCATCCCCCAACCCCCTTAGCTCCCCACACTCTGGCCACACTGTTTTCCCACCTTCCTAAAGCAAGCCAGGCCCACATTTGTCTCCGCGTCTTTGCACCTGCTCCTCCCTCTGCCTGAAATGCTCTCCATCTTTCATTTCGTTCAGGTTTTTTCTCAAAAGTCACTTCGCAAGTAAGGCCTTCCATGACCTTCAATGAACAATAGATCCGAAATTTTAAGTCTTGTCCCCCATTTTTCATAATCCCCTTCTCTGATTTATTTCCTTAGGCCTGATCAATATCTAATATAATGTATTTTACTTATTTATCTTACTTATTGCCTATCTCCTTTATTAGAATGTAACCTTCTGGAGAGGTGGGTTTTAAGAATTCTTAAATTTCACTCAGTAATGTTTTGTGGTGTTCAGTGTGCAGGGCATGCACATATTTTGTTAAATTTTCCTTAAGTATTTAATATCATTGATGTTCTTGTAGGTGGCATATTTTAATTTTAATATCCAATTGTTGATTTCTATTTTACAGAAATATAATGTTTTTGGTATCTTGACCTTGTATCCTGTGACCTTGTTAAATGTACTTATTTGTTCTAGTAGGGTTTTGTGGGGTTTTTTGGCAGATTCTTTAGAATTTTCTACATAATCATATTTTCTGTGAATAAAGATAGTTTTTTCCTTCCACTTCTAACTGTATGCCTTTTATTTCTTTTTCTTACTTTCTTACATTGGATAGTGCACTGAGTATAACACTGAGTAGCAGAGGTCCTTGCCTTTGTCCCAATCTTAGGAAGAAGGCATTCACTCTTTACCAATTAGTAATATATTCGTAGATTTTTTTGTAAATGCCCTTTATTAGGTTGAAGATGTTACTGTTTATTTCTAATTGTTCAGAAAATTTTTATATTGAATTTGTGTTGAATTTGTTCAAAGGCTTTTTCTTCATTTATTGAAATATGAGAATTACATTAATTGATTTTTAAATGTTAAATCAACCTAGCATTCCTGGGATAAACTCTACTTGGCCATGATATATTATTCCTTTATTATATTGCTGGGCTCAATTTTCTTATATTTTTGTTGAGGAATTTTGCATCTGTATTCATAAGGGACATTGGTCTGTGGTTTCCTTTTCCAGTAATATCTTTGTCTGGATTTCATAGGGGGTAATGCTGTTCTAATAAAGGGACTTGGGAAGTTATTTCCTCTTCTATTTGTTTTATGAATTTGTGGAAAATTGGTATTGTTTCTTCCTTAAATGTTTGGTAGAATTCACCAGTGAAGCCATTTGGGGTTGAGTTTTCTATATTTGGAGCTTTTAAAAACTACTTATTCACTTTCTTATATTGATTTACGGCTATTCAGGTTATCTATTTCTTCTTCAGGGAGCTATGAAAACTTGTGTCTTTCAAAGATTTATTTATTTCATTGATGCTGTTGAACTTTTTGCTATTATGTTGTTCAAGATACTTTGTACTATTCTTTTAATTATTTGCAGTGATTGCCATACTCTGTTCCTGATATTGGCTGCTTTGTCCTTTTTTTTTTTTTTTTGATCAATTTTATTGCTCTTTTACAAAAAACAACTTTGGGTTTCACTGATTTTTTTCTAATTTTTTTTTATTTCTATATGGTTGGTTTCTGATTTTGTCTTTAGTCCTTCCTTCCTTCTGTATTTTGGTTCAATTTAGCTTCTCTTTTCTAGTTATATAACATGAAAGCTTAGATCTAATATGAGCACTTAAAGCTAAAAAGTTTTTCTTTAAGGACTGCTTCAACTGCATACTATAAACTGTGATATTATGTGTTTTTATTTACATTCGCTTTAAACAATTATCTCATTTCCATTTGATTTCTTTTTTTTTTTTAGCCAATTTGTCATTTAGTAGTATGTTATTTAATTTGCAATTTTCATGAGATTTTCCAAATACTTATATGCTATTGAGTTCTAGTATAAGTTTGTTATTGTTAGAAAGCATACTCTGTATGATTTCCAACTTCTACATATATTGATATCTGTTTAATGGCCCAGAACATGACCTATCTTAGTGAACACTCCTTGTGAACACAAAAAAAATGAAGATTATGTTGTTCTTGAGTGGTGTGTTCTACAAATGTCAATGAGGTCAAGTTGGTTATTAGTGTTTACAAGACTTCTATATCCTTACTGATTTTTCATTCTATACATTCTATCAATTATTCAGAAAAGAATGTTGAACTTTCCAACTATAATTGAAGATTTGTCTATTTCTCTTTTTGGTTCAACCAATTCTTGCTCTAAATGTTGTAGTTTTATTACTAAGTGCATATACATTTAGGATTGTTTTACCTTCTTGAGGAACTGATACTTTTATCATTATAAAATGTTTCTCCTTATTTCTGATAATATTCCTTGTTCTAAAGTCTACTTTGTCTTATATTAATATAACCATTCAAGTTTTATTTTGATCAGTGCTTGGATGGTATATCTTTTTCCAACCATTGAATTTTTTACCATGTCTTTATATTTAAAGCAGATTCTTATATAGCTTATAACTGGATCTTGCTTTTTAAACTAACCTCAAAATCCTCAAGGGTTGTAAGGGGGGACTTGTAGACTTGATGATATAGGATATCAATAATCTTCCACTTCATATAAGATTTATTAATTCCACTACTGCATATCTACCTAAGAAAGTTTTAGCTTTTTGCAAAGACTTTATGTATATATGTGCTTGTGCTTTTAATGTCAGTATTTAGAGTAGGATAAAATGTTCATACAGAAGCTTCACATTTATATTAAGAGGAGTTGGACACATTTTCCCCCATTTAAAGGATCCTCTGATTAAAAGGATATCTTTTTTTTTCAGAACTAGCTAATTCATTCTACATAAGCATAAACCAAAAGCTTTGTCCTACATTTCCCCAAATTTACACTTCCTGGCACTCCTTATTCTATTATGCAGATCTCATATTTCATTTGGTATACTTTTTCTTACCTCAAAGAACTTCTTTGAAGTTTCTCATTGTACACATTTGTAGCCAATGAATTTTCTCAAATTTTGTCTGCAAATTGTTTATCTTTATTTTTTAAAGATATTTTTGCTGTACATCACATTCTATATTGACAGCTCCCTGTTCTCCCCCTACCCCATACTTTAGAGTTATCATACTATGTCTTCTGGCCGGCATAGTTTCTGATGAAGAGTCTTCTGTTATTCTTATGTTTGTTTTTCTGTATATAATGTGTCTCTTTCCTTAAGTTGTGATTAAGATTTTTCTATTAATCATTGGTTTTTCAGAAATTTGATTATAACATGCATTGGTGTGTTTTTCTTTATGTTTATCCCACTTGGGGTTTATTGAATTCTCAGATCAAATTTGGAAAAGTTTCAAAACTTTTCTTTTGTCTTCTCTCTTCTCCTTGCAAGATTTTAATTACAGGTATATCAGTCCACTTTACATTGTTCAAAAGGTTACTGAGGCTCTGTCCAATTTTTTCCCCAGTCTTTTCTCCTCTCAGTTCTTCATTTTGGATAGTTTCTATTGCTATGACTTAAAGTTCAGTGCTAGTGTTTTTCTTCTGTGGTGTCTAGTTTGCTTTATTCTAATCTAGAACATATTTTCATGTTTTATTTTCATTTCTAGAAATTTTATTTGGGTGTTTGAAAATCTTTAATTTCTCATCTAGTCATACTCATGCTTGCATTTATATCCATGAACATTTGGAATACATTTACACTGTTTTAAGGTGTTTGCCAACTCCATTAGCTCTATTATTTTAGGTTCTGTTTCTACTGACTGATTTTTCTCCTCATAATGGGTCACATTTCCCTGATTATTTATATATCTAGTAATTTAAAAGAAATTTAACACTAGATATTTTGAACTTTCTGCTGCTGAAACCTAAATTTCTTTGTGTTCTTTCAAGAAATGTTGGCCTTTTAATGAAAGACAGTTAAATTACTTGTGGGTTAATTTGATTCTTTCAAAGTCTGTTCTTAAGATGTGTTTAGGACAATTTTAGAGTAGTTTTTATTTTAGTGACAATTTATCCTTACTCCAAAGGGATTGCTCTTTTGTGGTCTCTAATGTACCATGGTTAGAGGAAATTTAAATGATTCCTGATTATGGGTGAGCTCTGAGAATTTTTTTTCTTTTTTAAAATCTTCTAGTGCATTTAACAGTCCATTCCTCAAAACTTGATTTTGTTCTGACTTTTGGGGTTTCACTCTTCACATATATAGATTAGGACTTAACCAAAGGTTCAAAAAGAATCCTAAGCAGATTTTTGGGGTCTTCTCTTGTTAGCTTCCTCCTCTTGGGTACTCTATCTCATAAACTGCAATCATCTTGAATTCCCAACTCTGATCTCTGGCTTCTCAAATCGGTAACACTGCAGAAATGAGTTTTTAGTCCATGTTCTGTGGTCCAGCAATTACATTCATGTAAAAAATCCAAGTGGTGGTATGGCTCACTTTGTTTATTTTCCTTTTCTAAGGCATCACAGCCCTGTACTGCCTGCTGTGCAGTGCTTGAAAAAGTTTCCCTGTATTGGATCCTGTTTTCTAGTTGTCCATTTTAGAATGGTAATTCTGATCATCTTACACTCTCATGGCCAGGACCAGATGCCCAGAAGAGTTCTAATTTGCTTTGTTACACCTGTATTTCCAGCACATAGATCAGTAACCGGTTTGTAATAGAGGCTCTATAAATGTTTGCTGAATAAATGAATAAATATGTCTTAAGTTGTTACAAGGGTGTAAGAATGTTACTGATATAAAGGGACCAACAGAAACTAGCAAAGAATGAACTTTCTACACTTAGAAATCAGCATAGGTCCCATTCCCTGACTTAGGGCACAACTGCTAATGATACCACCAAGGCAGTAAAGATTTTCTTAGGTGTTTTGACAATCTTACCATTGCCATTCTTATACATTTCTGACCATCTCAGTTCCCACCACAATGGTTGTAGAAAGTATAGGCTATAGGTCCACCTTCTTACCAGGTGCAAATGATGGATACAAAAAACACACAGTACATTCCTAAACATTTGCTTCAACACTATATAAACCAAAGGTTGATTTCCAAAGCAAAGCAGGCCTGAGCAGGTATAGGCTTCAGTCTTGCCCAAAGGCTATTCCTACAATATTCTTTTGCAGATCATAGATCGTAGCCCTTAATCTATCAGTCGGATTGCAAATATTGCCCATTATGTCACTGATTTTACCTTTTTTAATATTAAAATGTAAAACTTTTATATGGCAAGTTAAATATGGCTATTTTTTTTTATGGCTTCTGGATTTCCTGTTTTGATTTTAAAACTTTCTCCTTTTGCTAAGCCAACTCTTTTTTTTTTTTTTTTTTTTAAACATTGAAGCCTCTAATCCAAGTGGAATTTAGTATATTTGTGAATGAGACTGATATTACTTCTTTGTAGATAAACAGTTAATGATGGCATTGTTTTCTAATTATGTCATTATCTCCATAATACATTAAATATATTTTCATATATCAAATACTCATTTATATTAGATCCCACTTGTGAATTCTTTAATCTCTTTCACTACTGTCTATGCTATTTCTATGCAAAATTTGATGATTTTAAGCTTGGACTATGGAATCAAAAGGCCTATGTTTCATAGCCTGGTTACACCACTTACTATGTGACATTTAGCATGTTTCTTTTCTTTTTTTTTTCCCAAAGATTTATTTATTTATTTTTACCCCCCCTACCAACCCCGCCATAATTTTTGTGCTCGCTGTCTGTGTTCTGTGTCCATTCGCAGTGTGTTCTTCTGTGTCTGCTTGTCTTCTCTTTAGGCAGCACTGGGAACCAATCCTGGGACTTTCCGGAGTAGGAGAGAGGCGCTCAATCTCTTATACCACCTCAGCTCCCTGGTCTGCTGCATCTCTTATTGTCATTCCTCTGTGTCTCTTTTCGTTGTGTTATCTTGCTGCACCAGCTCTCCACTCAGGCCAGCACTCCGCATGGGCCAGCACTCCACACAGGCCAGCTCTCCACTTGGGCCAGCTTGACTTCACCAGGAGGCCCCAGGAATTGAACCCTGGATCTCTTATATGGTAGACGGGAGCCCAATCGCTTGAGCCACATCCGCTTCCCTAGCATGTTTCTTAATCTCTCTGTTTCTATACGATGAAGATAATATGTGTCCCCACTGTTGATGTGAAAATTCAATAAAGTAATAAAATGCCTGGCACATAGCAAGTACTCAAGGGTATTAGCTATTATTGCTATTGAGTTGACTAAAATGTCTTCATTATATATTTTGGTATCAGGTATAGACAGCACATATTAGTTTACATCTTTAATTTTTTCATGGCTATATCTAGAGGTTTATTCTTATATATGACAATTAAGATCATTTTATCAAATGTTCAATGCTAAACATTTTTTTCAGAGTTCAAATTAGTACTATATAGAAGTATAATATCAATTTTAAGATAATTAACATTTTAATATTGTCTCCTTATGTAACATCATGTTAT
The DNA here is from genome assembly GCA_026826555.1 of Tolypeutes matacus. Taxonomy (NCBI): domain Eukaryota; kingdom Metazoa; phylum Chordata; class Mammalia; order Cingulata; family Chlamyphoridae; genus Tolypeutes; species Tolypeutes matacus. The sequence continues at coordinate 30,738,729 of JAKSZT010000049.1, forward strand.
ATCTTTACATTGTATCAAATCTTTTATTTTATAGTTCTCTTTACTCTAAGTCTTATGTCATTTTTGTTAAATTTATTCAAAGGCATTTTATAGTTTTGTTTTTATTGTGAATGGAATATTTTCCCCATTTTCACTTTTGGTATTTACATTTGATGAAGAGAAAAGTTATTGAATTATTTATAAATCAATATATAATTGTGTATACATACCTATACATATACAATATACACATTATATATATATTTAGTTCTTGTAGTCAACTATCATAAGAAATACTCTTATTAGATTTTATAAACTAAAGTCCTTTAGGTTTTCTAGGGATAGAAATGTATTATCAGAAAAGGATAAATACTTTTTCTTCTATTTTCTAGTACTTATCCCAATCATTTAGCTTGCTTGTATACTGTCTTTCCCACGATCTCCAAGAATATATTAAATATCAATGGTAATAATGAGCATTCCTGCTTGATATCTGTTTTAATTGAAGTGGTTTTATTGTTTTCCATTTAAAATGTTCTTCACTGCCAGTTAGTCCTTGGTAAATAGGCTTTATTGCATTCACACTATTTATTTCACCTTATCTTACGTGGAATTTTTATTAAGAGTTTCTGATAATCTTTATCGATGCCCTTTCAGCATCTAGTGATATAATTATAAGGATTTTCCCCTAAGTTATTTTGTATTTTTAATGATTTTTAAAACTAATTTCCTGATATTTAAATGCTACTATCATTAGCTATGCCTCCTTGTTCATAGCATATTATGATTTTAATCCATAGCTGGACTCTACTTGCCAATATTTTACTTATAATTTTTATGTCTATATTCACATGTGAGATTAATGTATAGGTTACATTTTGCACTATTTAGAGCTACTTATTTCATAATAGCATAATTATTAATAACATTCTAACTTCATTAAAAATACTGGTCCATATATATGATGATCCTATTTACATAAAATTTTACGTATATTTCTGGTGAAATATACATCCAAAAGGCTAGTGTCTAGTTTTCATTTAATATGTAACTAGGCATGTGATTATAAAAGCAGAGAAGGAAAAGTGGCCATCAGAGGAAGAGAGAGATATAAAATGTCTCAATTGTTCAAGCAGTGAAAGAGAAATGAATAGTAAAAAGCATAAATATATTCAGTGGAGTTTCTGAAAACAGAGGATCCCCTCATGATGCTCATAAAAGACAAATTAGAACAGTTATACAAGACTAATAATGATTTTTTAAAAAAGGCAATTACAGAAGGGAGGAAATGCATAAAAGGGTACTATGTGCAACCTCATAGGAACACATATCAAACTTAAATGGATAATCCTCTTCAGCCCCTTCCTGTCCAATGAGGAGAAGGCAACACATGACTCTGGCATTAAGAAGTCTTACTGACTGCTAGGCAAGGCTGCGGCTGGGCTCTTAATACAGTCTGAGATCACTGAATTTGGAGGAAGACAGTACCAGGTGCCGTTCCCAGTCCTACCCTTTAGTGGTTGTGAGAACCAGAGAAAACCTGAAAAATCCAGTTGCTATAAAAGAGTATGAAAGAATGATTAAAGATCTACCATTAAACAGTTTCCAGATGGTTCCACAACTGAGTTCTCAGCTTAGCAGTTTCATCATTGTTTGCATTGGGCTGCACTGACTCAATGTTTTGCCTCTCCGTTCTTTATTTTAAGGCAATACCAAGTCACAAGGTCTGAAAAAAAACAAAACAAAAGTTTTGAAGCTGTTGCATCTTTCTCAGTATGTAAAGTGAAGGACTCAGCCCCATCTGAACAACTGTGGTGACAAAGGCTTCAGCTGAATCCTGTATGCAATCTAGAAATAATTCTGTGGAATTAGACAAATCTGAGTTCACATCTCAGCACTATCAGCTACCAGTGGTGTGACTTAGGAAATATTCTTTTAACCTCCCTTACCTTCATTTATCTCCTCTGTAAAATAAGAATAAAGCAATGCAGCTCACAGGATTCCCAAGTTTTCCATTAAATAAGAGAATGCATATAAAGTGTTTTGGACAGTTCTGTTCACTTCATCACTTTGTATGCATTCAATGTATCAATTAATTAATTCATTCTTCCTCACGTTCCCCCAAATCACCATGTCAAATATCTGCCCCTCTCCTCAGGCTCCTCACTCCATTATCCTCAAAGGATAACTACAGAAATTTATAAACAAGGAAGCCTTCCCACCTCCTCTCTACCTGCCTCAGGTTTTCTCTCCATATCACTGCTTCTTTCCTCCTCTCTCAGAGGCTCCAGTTTTTCTGTTCATAGTTCAGAATTTGCCCACATCTGCCCCTCTCACCCCCACTACAACAGTCTATTCACCTTTTCTCCCTCTCCAGTATCTCCCTCTCTTGTGTTACTTTCTCTTGCACCTCTCCAAACATGCCAGAAGATCTCTCAAGCTAAAAACAAGCCCCCCGCCCCCCCAAAAAAAAAATCTTCTTCAAACCCTAAGCAGTTTCCTTCTCTGTACCATCAAACCACACCTTCAACTTCCTCATCTTAAGCGATGCCCAAACACAACATCCCATGAAAGGGGCACTGCCAATTTCTGTGGCCTCTGTGCTCACCCTGCCTGACCTGTCTGCCTTCTTTCATGTCACATTTGACCCCAGCACATTCATAAGGAAGTAAGTCAGGGTCCCCGCCTTGCCAGCAGGGCACTGTCCTCTCCACCCCTGCAGGGATCCAGGCGGCAGTCTACAACATGGCATGGCCTAGGCACATGGGACTGGTTCATCTTAATTTATTCCCTAAAATCTTGGCCTTTCCCAAAGTTCTATCCTCTTTCCTCGTCTCAATTTTCATGTTTTCACTTAGTGGAATCATGGGAATGGATAGAATTGTTATCACTTCTATAGCAATGTCTGCAAAGGTATCTGGCAGGCACCCCCAATTCGTCCTAAATACACCTTGCAGCAGCATCTTCCTCAAAGTCACCTTGATTTTCACTCTACAACCTGTTATTTCTTCTGACTTGTAGATCTATTACTGAGATCACCCTCTTCCCCAGAGGACACTGACTATTGTTTTTATCTCCCTTCCTGTATACAAAATGCAATGAAGTATACCAATTCTTCTTCCATAATGTAACTTAAATCCATCCCCCCCCCCTTGCTTTCACAGCAACTACCTTAATTAAGGAGCTAATTTTCTTTTAGTTGGACTTGAAGCAGCCCATGTGTGCTCCTTGCCTTATACTCTCTCACTTCTCCAAATCATCCTTCATATTGGTCTAGAATTATTTTCCTAAGGCACACAGACTTGATAATATTATTGTCTTATTCAAAATTTCTACTTCTCCTAATTTCCTGTAAAGAATAGATGACCAAGTAATGTTTTCCATGACCTTTCTCTTTTTCTCACCTTGATTTCATTTCACATAGTATCTCCATTACAGCATATATTACATAAACCTGTTGCTTTTTTCATATCTAGGCTGAAAGGTACCTAAGAGTAAAACTGTAATCACTGTATCTACCCACCCATATCTAGTCCAGAGCCTTGATCACAGAACATACTCACTTAATGCCAAATCACTAACTACAAGGTATGATGAAACACTTGCATCATCATATCACCCTTAGCCTACAGAAAATAGTTGGTTTGAGACCAGGCAGATAAAACTACTTCTTTATTTCTTTTCAGATCTTTTAAAGACCCAAGTATAAAACATTCTACTCAGCTGCTTTGAAAAGTAAAGAGTACAGCCCATACAATAAGTTAGAGGGGAAAAAAATCAAAATATACTTTTCTTCTCTGTTATATCTTGCAATAGGAGAAATAAAAAAGGAAAAGGAAGAATGGAAGAAAATGTGGAAAAGGAAGAAAAAGAAAGATTGGCTGAGAAACAAGGAGAGAAAAAGAGTAAAAGACACAGGTGGATAAGGAGGGAGGAGAGAACCATGTACACACAGAAACAAATACACAGAAATAGTTTGGGCCATATCTTTTTGCAATATTCTGGCAAAAATTTTTTTTCCTAGACTAGTGGGAGGTTTTGAATTCAGGGGCAAGTCTGGTAACAAGTCAGCGAGTGGTGTCACCGTGAGAACCGAAAGGGACCAATGCTACAGAACTCCAGCTAAATTTTACTGTGAATAAGAAAATGAGGTCTTGCTACAGCCAGGTCTTCCTATTTTTCAGGAAAAGCCAGAAATCTGGGCTTCAAGTTTATAAAAATTTGGGGAGCCAAACTAAACATTTCAGTGTTCATCCAGGGCTGCCAGATTTTTCCCTCTGGACTGTAGATGAAAATAAGGATTTTTTTTCCTCCATGTTTTTAGTTATGTGCTAAATGAAATTCAGCCTAGGATTAGAAATTGCTGGCTGGCTAATACAGGCCTGCTCCATTATAAACACGATTCTAGTTGTAAAATGGTGGCCTCAGTGTTTCAGCAGAGAAACACAGGATTGTGGAGAAAAAGAAGAAATGGAATCTCCCTGGGGCTGGGCTGTTTTTCACCTCAGGTCCTTGAAGTTGGTTGGAAAGATGACAGTTTGGGAGAGACTTGCTTCATATACAAATATCACACAGTGCTCTGGTGAGAACAATAAAAGGGAAAGATGCAAAGGAACATAGCCTTCTTTCTACTCAAAGCTTGCCACCTAGTTGGGTAGAAGCATTGAGTGAAAATTAAATGAAATAGAATGAAATGAAAATTAATAAGGTGGAAGTCAAACATACTTGTAAAAGTAAATAGAAAAGTAAGAGCAAAAAAGTAGAATCAGGTTCTAATCTCTGTAGCACAAATGGGCCTGTTTATTGGCTCTTCTTGCTTTGGGGATAGGTCTAAGAATACTTGCCTAAGTTATGCCTCTCTCTGAGGAGTCAGCATTAATAACTTTCTAGAGAGTGAGAAAAAAATGCAAATTCTATGGTCAGAAGATTATATAAAAGTAAAAGAAATAAAACGATTTGATTTAAATATTCTCATTAGTAATTAAAACAAATTAAGACACAAAAAGTGAGAAAACCTGACATAAGCTTAACATAGGATTTTTTTTTTTTAAATTGACTTATTTTCCCTTCCAAGTATTTCCAAGAACCATGTATAGCTCTTACATATTCATCACTGGAGGAAGTCTAATCTTCTTGAAGCACGAAGCTGAATTTTTAAAAATCTTATTAATATTATTGAATAACTGGCATTGAAACAACAATTATGGAAATCACCACAGTGGAAAATAATACAAAGAATTTCATTACTCAACAAGGTTAACTATTTCCATAGTTCATTGTTAGCTTCCTATACTTTTCAAAACATACAGATGATGTTTGTAAACTGAAGTATAAGTGTGATATTGTATTCTGTGTTTATTTAAAAATAGCATTATAAATATTTTTCATATTACTACATAGCTTTCATAATTTTTAGTTTAATGGCTATACCCTACTTCATCTAATTTATTTTTTATTTTTACAATAAATCTCATTTTCCCTAATTTCTGATATTTTCATTATTACAAATAATGCTACAACTTTGTGCATTTAGTTTTTCCTGATTTTTTTAACTTTTTATATTATTTACTTAAGAAAAACTCCTTAGTGTAAGTCAAAATGCATAAATATTTTTTGTTCTTGAAATGTATTTCCAAGTTGACTTCCAAATACCTGTAGTAATTTAAATGATACAATGACTGAGCATATCAGTCTCATCACTTCTTGCAATCAATGGTATCGTCAACAAAAAGGGCTTATAAAATATGAATATCACAGGTCAAAATAGTAGTTTATTCTGAGCTGGCCTATGAGATGAAGAATATCATAAAGTCCAAGCCCTGGACCTGGAGGTCAAGCCAAGGTTCTGTCTGTAGATCTTCTTGGTTTCCTCATCTGAGAAAAGGGGTTTGGATGATATCATGTCCAAAGTCTAGTCCAGCTTTACATATCTAAAATCTAAAACAAATGCTGACAAAGACAGCTTTCCTTCTCTTGACCAGTTACTTCTAACGTGCCCCTACCTGCTCCCTCCCCTAATCAGACTATCTTGAAACCAATCTTGAAGCTGTGGGACTGCAGAGGAAAACAATTTGGACTGCAGAATAATAAAATAACATTAAAGTTGACATTTAAATGATTTTATTATTTTAAGAGTGAAATATATTCTGGGACATCAAACATGTAACTCAAGCGAGAGTTATTTTCTTTATTTTTGAAAATTGGTGCATGCCCTTGCTATAATTACCAGCTTTTGAAGATCCTGTGTCACTCTGGGAAGTGGCCAAAACTCAACCCCTGCCAGGGAAAAAGCTCAAAATCCAGGCAGTGCAGATTCCACTACCCATGTTGCTTAGAGCTTGTTCATATCCTGACAGAATATTCTCATCAGCCTCCTCCAAGCTCCTGCTTGGAACCATGAAGACTCATCCTGCCCGTCCTCTTGGACCTTGAGCCCCACCTAAGCTCTGCAGTCCAACCTGACACTCTGGAATCCACACGTGATATACATCCACGTCCCAGCATTTTATATATATACTCTCATTCAATCCTTACAATATTGCAGAGAGGTAGGACTGAGGTTTCCATAGTTTATACCACTTGCCTGAGGTGAGAGCCCTAATAAGCAGAATGTGATTCACTTGCTGGGAGGTAGATATCAAAGCTTAAGATCTAAGCTGTAGTGTTGACCCACCCCTCCAACCACTCAGCCATACTGGTATTTTTGGAAAACTATTTGTCACTACTGTTATATTATCCTCTTATATTCATTCATAAAATACACATAAAATATTGTACATCCATTATGTGCAGATCACGGTACTAAGCTCTGGGTGTGAGGGTGGGGGGACAAAAGTAAGTCAAGATAAAACCTGCCTCCAAGGAGCTTGGCAGCTTAGCAGAAGATCTTACAGCCAAGGAGAGCTCTTCCAGAGGCGACATGCTTGCAACTTTACTTAGTTCATTCTTGGTAGAATCCTTAAAGAACACTTAGTAGGAAAATGGGCCCAGACCTCTTGATAAATGTTCCTAAAATCAGTTACTACACACATCATAGACCAGATAATAGAGTCTAAAATATATCGCTTTTTAAAAAAGTACCATAACACACAAGGATGAAAAAAAAGCATATGATGTAATTACCATAGAAAGGTAAATGTATGCACGAATGCACAATTTAAAGTGTTTGTGGTATTCTAAAATACTGCATGATCTGATTTTTACCATTGGAAGTATGATAAAGGACAACTGAATTAAAACTTTGGGTCAGAGGAAGTTGTTTGGGGGAGGCAGGGTGAACACAGTACTTAGCACAAGTTCTGCATTTGCATAATCATCAATTACTGTAAAAGCTTTTCTGTTGGATTGGCATAGCATGTGCATTCACTTGCCTCCCCTTCCCTCAACCTCTTCTAGGCAAGAGCCAATTATGGTAAGGCTCCTTAATGTGTCCATGTCTGTCAATGATTTTAGTGACTAGCGAAGAAGAGAAATGAGGTTAGAGGTCAAGGAGGTGAGGATACATTTTAAAATTCTGATCACAGAAGTCATTGCTTTGTTATTATTTCTTACCTAGTTTCCAGTTGTTTTATAGACCAACCTAAAAACTACAGTCGGCCTCATGTGTTGCATGCTCTTTCCCTCAGTTTGGCTTTATCATTTAAACAATTTCATAGTTCTTGGAATTCAAGTAAGAAGAAAGGAAAGAGAACAGAATGCTGCAGAGCAACTGCCCTACATTCCCTAGGCTCTCCAGTCAACTGTCATCCTCAAGGCTGCTGATGACCTTACAGACTTCATGACATCATGCTCCACTTTCTTAATACTTGCACAGGAAAACTCATAGAGCTTGCAATATTCTATTTCTGGACCTCGAGAAGACCTATATTTTAGGCTGGTAGAAAATATATTAGTTTTAATTTAGAGATGGAGCAATTGAAGTACAAGGAGGCTAAATGACTAACCGGCTCAATGGGACTTATATACAGAGTTTCTACATTCTAAATTACAGCTAAGGCTGATAAACGACATTTCCTCTTTTTCCGTATTTTAAGATCTATCTATAGCAGCATTTAAATATAATTTTGAGGCAAGAATAAACTAGGCAAAATCATGAATAGTATTGATCAGGCTGTACACATTTGGTGCTCAGTAAATGACTGCAAAATGGATGAATAAATGACATTTTAACAAGAAAAAGATTACGTTATATAGAATAAGCCAGTCAATTTGCAAGATCAGGATTTTTTTCCCTTTACCTAAGGTAGCTTCTGAAGTCACCTTATTACTTAAACAGCTTCAGTTAAAATATATGCTCTGTCACGAGCTATTGATTTCAGAAAGAGAAGGCTGTTCATATTCTTTTATTTCATTACTAAGTACAGCTGTATGTACAGCACCCTCTTTTCACTAAACTGACATCCTCACAGGAAATACTTAAAATATTCTGACATTAAAATGTAGTTACCCTCAGCATCAGTCTGATCATTTTCTCCTCTTGATTAATATTAGAAAAACATTTCTGCAAACTTAGTACTTCTAAGAGGGTTGAAAGATTTTTTTAGGAGACTAATTCAACCAAAGATTTGATTTTTTAAATACAAAAAACAGATGTACATTCATTCTTTCAGGGTCTTGCATGGCAGAATGCTATTTAATTCAGAGCAGATAGCTATCATTTTGGGTACTACACCATAATCCACCATTATTAGGCCTCCCTTGTATCAGCAAACAGTCTATATAAAGGGCAGAATCCATTTAATACTAATTCTTAATACACCCTTTTTAAAAAGGTATCTTTACACGAAAAGGAGAGAGAATAAAAAATTAAATAGCATGTTGAATTTTCTTTTGGAGGGAAAAGAAGATGGAGTAGTATTCTATGAGTCCTGTGATGGTGTAGCATGAAGATGGAGCCAACCTTTCTTCTCCCCAGGATGGAGAATCCCAGGAATTTTGAGTTGGCTGCTGAATCAAGCCTGAATTCCCATCCGGTACCCAATGAGCTATGGGACTCTGAAATGCTCATTCACAAACACTCTCAGCTCAGGATCCTTATCTATAAAACCAGGAAGACCTCCAGAAAGATGGATGATTAGAAAGGCAGAGGGCTCACTTCTGTCCCAGAAAAATAGCTGGAAGACAGGCAGAGACTGTCTGGAAAACTGTTCTAGAGCTTAGGACACCATGGGAAGTCTAGACAGAGGGGTGAAGGAAAGGAGACTTGGCTAGCTGGAAAAATCCTATGAGTAAAGCTGCAGCAGCAGCTGCTGGCACCCATCCTTCACCTTTGGAGCACACACTACTCAGTCCACTGGCTCCTGGCAGGTAGCTACAGACTGAGGGGTTTGCAGGGGCCCTCTTCCCCAAGATAGGGGAGAGGAAGGGACACAGCCTACAGCAAATCAGATTTTGCCAGCAAACATGGTCTGCTGCATTGGAGGGGTGGCACACTCTTTCTACTGCCCTGGCTGGTTGCTGAGGACAGACAGGGAGGGAGGGTACAACAAGTCAAGGGAGGAAGGAAACTTCTGAGAAAGTTGGTTTGAGAGGCTGGGCCCACACTGAGGACATTACTTCTGTACTGACCACCCGGGTGGGGTTACAGTGAATGCATTCCCCACTAGCCTCTGGGGCCTGAACTGAGAGGTCTGCTGAGGAGCTCCATCTGCTGACAGACCAGGAACGTACATATAAGGAAGGGAAAATAGTAAGAAATAAATAAAAAAGGCAATGTGGTGCCCTTGCTGGTCCCCTCTCCAAGGCCCTTGGAAACAGGCCTGTACCTCATTACTGGGTCCTTAGCCCTGTTTTGAGCAGTTGAACAGGGGCAATCCTAAATATCTGGAACAAGTTGAACTAAGAACCAAAGAAGACTGGTAGCAAACAGCTACTTAATTGTTAATCCTCAGGCAAGAGAGAGAAACTGAACATCCGCGTAAACTCAGCATCATAATCAGTTGCCCAGACATCAGCAAAAAAATAAAAATAAAAATAAAAAAAAATAAAAATACAAGCCCTACTAAGAAAAAGAAAGATATGATTCAGGCAAAGGAACAAATTAAAACTCCAGATGAGACATGGGGCTTAAAACAACTAATCAGTTATGCTCATACAAATCTACTAAATCAAATCAGAGTTGAAAGACAGCATGGCTAAAGAAATTAAGGACATTAAAAAGACACTGGGGGAAGTGGCTGTGGCTCAATTGGTTGGGCTTCCGTTTACCATATGTGAGGCTCCGGGTTTGATTCCCAGGGCCTCCTGGTGAAGGTAAGCCAGCCTGCGTGGCATGGTGAGCTGTTGGCCTGCGCAGTACGGTGAGCTGGCACAGTGAGATGAAGTAACAAAGGGAGACAAGCAGACACAGAAAAACGCAAAGCAAATGGACACAGAGAGCACAAGCAGCAAGGGGGGAGGGATAAATAAATAAATAAAAAATAAATCTTAAAAAAATAAAGACACTGGGTGAGTACAAAGAAAAATGTAAAACCTTGGGTAGGAAAATAACAGTGCTAATGTCAATGAAAGACACAATTAGTGAGATTTAAAACACAACAGAGGCATACAACAGCAGATTTGAAATTTTGGAAGAAAGAATCTATGATGTAGAGGATAGAAAAACTGATATTGAAAAGAGAGAGAAAAAATGATGGAAAAATGGAGCAGGGCTCAGGGAGGTGAATGATTGTGTGAAGCACACCAACATATGTGTTATGGGAGTTCCAGAAGGAGAAGAGATGGGAAAAGGGGCAGAAAGAGTATCTGAGGAAAAAATGGCTGGAAATTTCCCAACTCTCATGAAAGACATAAATATACATGTCCAGGAAACACAGTGTACTCTAATCTTAAAAAATCCAAACAGACCTAAACCCTGACATACAATATTCATAATATCAAATGCCAAAGATAAAGAGAAAATTCTGAAAGCAGCAAGGTAGAAGCAAAACATCACATACAAGAGAAATCTAGTAAGACTTATTACAGATTTCTCTTCAGAAACAATGGAGGCAAGAAGCCACTGGTATGATATAATTAAGGTACTAAAAGAGAAAAACTGCCAGCCAAGAACTCTTTACCTGGCAAAACTGTCCTTTAAATACAATGATGAGTTTAAAATATTCAAAAATAAACAGAAACTAAGAGAGTTCGTAACAAGAACCCAGCTCTGCAGGAAACACTAAATGCAATTCTGCAGCCAGAAAAGAAAAGCCAAGTGAAACCTATCAGAAATATTACCAAAAGGGTAAATAGACAAAGTAATAATAATAAGATATGACATGTGAAAACCAAAAAATAAAATGGTTGAAGCATGCCTTTACAGTAATAACATTGAATGTTAAAGGATTAAACTCCCCAATCAAAAGACTTAAGCTGACAGAATGGATAAGAAAACATGAGCCATCCACATGCTATCTGCAAGAGATTCACCTTAGACCGCAAATAGACTGAAAATGAAAGGTTGGAAAAAAAAAAATTCATGCAAACAGTAGCCAGAAAAGAGCAGGGGTAGCTATAATAGCATTGGGCAAAACAGACTTTAAATGCAAAAAATAATAAGAGTTGCAGAAGGCCATAATATACAAATAAAAGGGACAATCTACCAGGAAGGAGTAATAGTCACAACTATCTATGCACTTAACCATGGTGTCCCAAAATACATGAGGCAAACTCTGGCAAAACCAAAAGGAGAAGTAGACATCTCTACAATAATAGTTGGAGACTTCAACACACCACTCATATCAATAAATAGAACAACTAGATATACGATCAACAAGGAAACAGAAAACTTAAACAATATGATAGTCAAGCTGGACCTGACAGACATATACAGAACATTGCACACTAAATCAACAGGTTACACATTCTTCTCAAGTGCTCATAGATCTTTCTCCAGGATAGACCACATATTGGACCACAAAACAGCTCTCAATAAATTTAAGAAGACTGAAATTATACAGAATACCTTCTTTGATCATAATGGAATGAATCTGGAACTCAATAATAGGCAGGAGAGGAGAAAATTCGCAAATATATGGAGGCTAAACAACACATTCCTAATCAATCAGTAGGTCACTGAAGAAATTGCAAGAGAAATTAGTAGATATCTTGAGATGAGTGGAAATGAGAACACAGCTTACCAAAACTAATGGCATACAGCAAAGATAGTGCTGAGACAGAAATTTCTAGCCCTAAATGCCCTTATTTAAAAAAGAAGAAAGAGCTAAAATCAAAGCTCTAACTGAACACCTGGAGAAACTAGAAAAAGAATAGCAAACCAATCCCAAAGCAAGCAGAAAGAAAGAAAAAAAAAAGATTAGAGCAGAAATAAATGAAATTGAGAACAAAAAAATAGGGAAAATCAACAAAACCAGAAGCTGTTTCTTTGAGATCAATAAACTCGACAAACCCTTAGCTAGACTAACAAAGAAAAAAGGAGAGAAGATGCAAATACCTAAGACAAGGAATGAAAGGGGGGACATTATGACTGAGCCCACAGAAATAAAAAAGGACCATAAGAGGCTATTATGAGAAACTGTATGCCAACAAATTAGACAACCTAGATGAAACGGACAAATTCTTAGAAATGCAAAAAAAAAACTATATTGACTCTGCAAAAAATACAGGAACTCAACAAACTAATCATGAGTAAAGAGATTGAAACAGTGACAAATATCTTTCAACAAAGAAAATTCTAGGACCAGATGGCTTCACCGGTGAGTTCTTCTACATTTTTAGAAGAATTAATACCAATCCTGTTTAAAAATCTTCCAAAGAATTGAAAAGGTTGGAAAATTACCCAACACATTTTATTAAGCCAATATCACCCTAATATCAAAGCCAGATAAAGATACTACCAGAAAAGAAAATTACTGTTATTTTAATAACAGTAAAATAATTATATACCACAATGAAGTGGGTTTTATTCCTGGTATGCAAGGGTTGATCAACATAAGACAATCAATTAACATAATATACCACATTAACACATTGAAGGGAAAAAAATACCACATAATCATCTTGATTGATGAAAAAGGCATTTAACAAAATCCAGCACCCTTTCTTAATAAAAACACTTCAAAAGATAGGTAGAGAATGAAAGTTCCTCAATATAATAAAGGGCATATATGAAAATCCCACAGCCAATATTATACTCAACAGGGAGAGGTTGAAAGCTTTCCCTGTAAGATCAGGAACAAGACAAGGATGCCCACAGTCACCACTGTTACTCAACATTGTGCTAGAAGTTCCTGCTAGAGCAATTAGGTAAGAAAAAGAAATAAAAGCCATGCAAATTGGAAAAGAGAAAGCAAAACTCTCCAGTATTTGCAGATGACATGATCCTATATTTAGAAAATTCCAAAATATCTCGAACAAACCTATTAGTGCTAATAAATGAGTTCAGCAAAGTACCAGGATATAAGAGCAACACACAAAAATCAGTAGTGTTTCTATATAGCAGTAATGAGCAAGCTGAGGATAAAATTTTTAAAAATTCCATTTATAATAGCAACAAGAGACTCAAATATTAAGGAACTAATTTAACCAGGAATGTAAAGGATCTGTATTCAGAAAACTACAAAACACTGCTAAAAGAAATAAAAAAGACCAAAATAAGTGGAAGGACATTCCATGTTCATGGATTGGAAGACCAAACATGGTGAAAATATCAATTCTACCCAAACTGATTTACAGATTCAATGCAATACCAATAAAAATTCCAATAGCCTACTTTACTGAAATAGAAAAATCAATCATCAAATTTATTTGGAAGGGAAAGGGGTCACGAATAGCCAAAAACATCCTAAAAAAGAAAAGTGAAGTCAGAGGACTAACACTTCCTGACCTTGAAGTATATCATAAAGCTACAGCGGTAAAAACAGCATGGTATTGGCAAAAAGATGACACACTGATAAGTGGAATTAAATTGTGAGTTCAGATATAGGCCCATACCTCTATGGCCAACTGATTTTTGATAAGTCTACCAAGTTCACTTTTCTGGGACAGAACAGTCTTTTCAACAAATGGTGCTGGGAGAACTGGATTTCCATAACCAGAAAAATGAAAGAGGACACTTTCTCACTCCCTATACAAGAATCAACTCAATAGGGATCAAAGACATAAACATAAAAGCCAAGACCATAAAATTCCTAGAAGATAACATAGGGAAACATCTACAAGTTGTTTTAGTAGGTGGGGGTCTCTTAGACCTTACACCCAAAGCACAAGCAACAAAAGGAAAAATAGATACATGGGACCTCCTGAAAATTAAACAGTTCTGTACCTCAAAGACTTTGTGAAGAGGGTAAAAAGGCAGCCTACCCAATGGGAGAAAATATTTGGAAATCACATATCCAACAAGGATCTAATATACATAATATATAAAGAGGCCCACAACTCAACAATTTAATCAGGACAAATGACTTGATTAAAAAAATGGGCAAAAGACCTGAATAGACATTTCTCTGAAGAAGAAATACAAATGGTGAAAACACACATGAAAAAATGTTCAACATCACTGGCTATTAGGGAAATGCAAATCAAAGCTACAATGAGCTATTTCACACCCATTAGAAAGGCCACCATTAAAACAAAGAGACGGGAGGAGGCTGTGGCTCAATCAGTAGGGCTCCCGTTTACCATATGGGAGGCCCCGGGTTCGGTTCCCGGGGCCTCCTGGTGGGGGCGGGCCCGCCCGCACAGCGTGGTTGGCTGACCCAGCGAGCACAAGCAGCAGGGGGGGATGGATGAATAAATAAATAAAATCTTAAAAAACAAAACAAAACGAAAAAAAAAACAAAGAGAAAACTACGAGTGTTGGAGAAGATGTGGAGAGATAGGAATGCTTATTCACTGTTGGTGGGAATGTAGAATGGTACAGCTACTGTGAAAGTCTGTTTGGTGGTTCCTAAGGAAGTTCAATATAGATCTGTCATATATCCTGGCAATACCACTACTAAGTATATACCCAGAATATCTGAGAGCAGGTATATGAACAGACATATGCATACTGATGTTCATAGCAGCATTATTCACAATTGCCAAAAGATGGAAAAACCCAGGTGTCCATCAATTCACAATTGGATAAACAAACTGGTGTATACATATGATGGAATATTATTCAGCTGTTAAGAAGAAATGATATCATGGCACATATGACAGCATGGATGAACTTGGAGGACATTTTGTTGAGTGAAGCAAGCCATGAACAAAAGGACAAATATTGTATGATTTTACTATCATGAACTAAATATAATGAGCAAACTCATGGAGTTAATAGCTAGAATATGAGTCACCAGAGAATAGAATGTGGTTACAGAATGGAAAGCTGAGGTTTAATCTCTGCAGAAATGGTAAAAAGGTTGTTTGTAAATTTTTGGAAATGAATAGAAATGGTGAAAGCATATCATAGGATTTGTAATTAGTAGTGCTAACATATGGGTATGATGGTGATTTTTTTTTTTTTTTTTTTTTTTTAGTAATGAAAATGCTCTAATATTGATTGAACTGATTAATGCACAATTCTGTGATTATACCAAATGCCATTGATGGTACACTTTAGCTAAATTGTATGGTTTATGAACAAAAAATTATAGGAAGGGTTAGGGGAAAATACACAAAATGCAAGATATGGACTATAGTTTATAGTAATACTTTGACAATGTTCTTTCATAATTTGTAACAAATGTTTCCCAGCAATGCCAGGTATTGGTGTTGGGGAGATGTATTGGAACCCTGTATGATGTTATGCATGTTTGTTCTGTTCTGTAAGTTCACAACTTTTCTTATACACTTATTATTTATATATGTTCACATATGAATGATATACTTCAATAAAATTTTTTTTTAATGAATAAAAAAATTTAAAGATCAGAGAGCTGACTAATTTCTTTCTAATTTCCCTTCTAATCCCTAGATTTTATGGTTCCTGTTTTTCTGATTCATACCAGAGCCATGTTATGATAGTTCTGATTGGGAATTCATGGCCTGTTTCAATTCTTTCTTTTTTACCTAGATTTAGCCTTAGTTTCTTCTTTTGATTTCTCCAGTTTATCCAACAAGAAAATGATCAATTCCTTAGCATTGAAGATTTAGTTATTCTAAGAATAAATAAGAACATATTGTAAAAAATGTTAATTCTCCTTAAGTTGATTTTAATATGTACAATTTTTTATAAATATCTAAAAATGTACATAAAACCAAAATTTTAATATAATTTAAATCTTTGGAAGACAAGTTTTCCCAGAAAACAAAGCTGTGGGATTCAGATTGAATCAGTACTTATTTTAAAGCATAAACTTCAGTAAATACCATGACGGTAAGCAGAGTTATAGGGCCTAAGTTAATATTTCTTGTGCACGTGAAGATGAAGCTTTTGTTTTTTTTTTTAAACGAGATTAAGCAAGTGTTCCTGGAGATTCTATATGCATTATTGCAATTGTTCTGTAAATGTATAAAAGCCTTAGGACTTTATCTTTCAATTATATATGATATGCAACACTTGTTTTCACTACCTGCGGAGAAATTTCCCATATGAAAGAAACTGTGCTTTCATCTTATTAAATTAGCGTGGTTTCCATTTCACATTATCTTTAGTTGCTTAGCCTGTAGTATTACACGTTTATTACTTCTGCTTGGCTATACTAAGAGTTGAAACCTAAAGTCATTTTCTGCTTTATTGATTTGCAGGAGGAAAAACTGAAATTATCCTGGTCATTAAAGAAAGTACTTACAATTTTTTTGCCTTCTATTAACACTGTAGAAATATTTGTTTCAACGTTCCTTAGTATCACATTTCCTTTCTGTTCTCTGTAGATGAATTCTTTATCTGTAGGAGAAGAAATAAAAAAACAAACAAACAAAAAATGAAGCATGAAACATCAAGGCACTTACCTAGACTTCTGGTGGACACAAGTAAAATGAATTGGCCAGTTCTGAAAAAAACTGTATCCTTTTTGTTAAAGGGTCTTTTAAAGGTGGTGAAATATGTCCCATTCCTCTTCATATAACCTCATGTTAAGCTGTTTCTCAACCTTTTCTCCTACTTTAAACACTGACATAAAAAGCACATGTACATACGCCCAAAAAATCTTTGGAACAAGGCAGAATTTTCTTGGGTTGGACACACAGTAATGACATCAAGAAATATAATTGGCAGTATATTTCTTAGACCTGAAACCTATGGATGAAATCTCTGACTGTACACATGCATAATACCTATACCCACAGCCTGCAGAACTTGCTTTTGTATGTCCACTAGTTTCTTTTTCAACTGCTGAAGGCTTTGGCAGCTTCTCTGCTGTGAAAATTGTTGAAATCTATGCATCTTATCCATGGAGACACTGGTCCTTTGTATCATCAACTGAGATTTCAATTATAGAAACACATACCAAATAATATTCAGGTATACATATGTACATATGTAGGCACATTGGTATGTGTGTGTACACACATACTGTGTTGATTTTTTTTAAGTGACTCATTTGATTTGTGTATTAAAGTACTACCAGGAATATAAATGAAAACTATTCACATACTGTGACAGAAATGATGAACTTTCTGACAGATAGGATTATTGGGGAAGGAAGGAATTCTCTTTAATGGTGGACACAGTGGGGAGAAGGAAGTCATAGCACCTAGCTTTTCTGAGGAAAACTAAGTATACTAACTGTTAGAGGTTCCCCCTCACTAGGTTTGCAATAATTAACAAGCTGTAACTCAGTTCCTCCTGAAATACATTGAAGAAAGACAAGCCCCCCTACACCCATAGCCTACATGCCTAAAAACACGGCACTTCCCCAAAGGTTGAACAAAGAAACCACATGGAGATGGGAGTAAAGTGAGATAGAGACCTTCCCCTGCCTACAGACCAAGGCCCCATCAGCCCCTCCAGCATTACAAGGACACATAATTCCCTAGCTCACTATCCTCTAGCCAAACAAGGGAAAATTTTCACCTCTAGGGCTTCCTATTGGCCCCTGCACCTCACTCGGACCCCCGATCCCCTCCCACCAACCATCATTTCCCTGCCTAGAAAGGTACTGTATAAATTCATATTCCCCCTTCTGGGGGTGGGCTGAAGTCTATTCTTTAGACCCCCTCCACTGGGAGAGCATCTCAATAAACTTCCTGCCTGCAATCATCAGTCTCTGTGTCCCAGTGAGTGCCGTTTTTCCCAACACTTGGTGCCAAAACCTGGGACTAGGCTCACGTTGAGACTGACTGATTGATGAAGAATCTCCCGCCTGCCATGGCCGAACGCCCATCCAACACTAGACATCAAATCTTGGCTGGATGAGTTAAGGATTTCTCCGCCGGAGGACCCTGCTCTCTCTCTCCTTTTTCCGTTGTCCAGGACAACCCGCCAGAATTACTAGTGCTAGCTCAGTGATCCTCACTGTCCCCAAGGCTTGCACCCTCATGGGAAGAAACCCCTTGGTTCCTGAGATGTCTGGCTCCAAGTGCGGTTTCCTGTTTCCTTGGAGATTTCTGGCTGATTTGGGGTCACCTGTCTCACTCAGAATCTCCCCTGTACTAGAGATCCTTAATCTCACCCAAGCCACCTAAAACGTGGAATTCAATTTCAGCCCCCCCAAAAACCATGCCTCTGGACTGTCTCCTTCATAACCTTAAAACTCTGTACCTGAAAGGAGACATCAGACCTAAAAAGCTCATTTTCTATTCGACCTCTGTGTGGCCACAATACAAAATTGGACAATGAAAGTCAATGGCCAGAGAATGGCACTTTCAATTTCCATGTCCTCTGAGACTTAGAGAACTTTATTCAGGGCAACAGCAGATGGTCAAAGATCCCTTACATTCAGGCCTTCTTTTACTTTCACAATCGCCCCTCCCTCTGCCAATCCTGCTCTTCCTACCAAATTCTTCTTTTACACCAGAAACCTCCTCAGAAACCTTCCTCCTCATCACTCCCACCCTCTAAACCTAAAACTTCTGAACACTCAGACTTTGATCCCTCAGATCATGCCCCCCCCACCCTGTACCTCCTCCATATAATCCTCCAGGGTTATCTCCGAACTCACCCTCCACCCCTTCTTCCTCCCCCGCTTCATCACCGCTGCCTTCTACCCCTCCCTTCTCCCCTCCTCAGACTCGTTCACAGGGACTAGTTCCCGCTCCTTCTGTGCCGCAGCCCTCCACCTCCGTAGAGCCTACAGGCTAACTCCAAACAGACGCCAGTGCCTCTCTTATCCCTCTGGGAAGTAGCAGGAGCTGAAGGGATAGTCAGTGTGCATGTTCCTTTCTCACTGTCAGATTTAAGCCCTATAGAGGACTGGTTAAGATCTTCCTCTGAAAACCTGGCTACATACATTAAAGAATTTCAACACCTCACTCACTCATATGACATCACCTACCAGGACACTTATGTTATTATTACCTCCTCCACAACTCCAGAGGGAAAAAACCACATTTGGGCTTGCAGCTACCACTTTTGCAGATTCCATGCACACCTAAGATCCCAGTAGGCACCCGGCAGCCCCCACTGCAGTTCCAACCACTAACCCGCCCTGGGATTACCAACCAGGCTCCACTGACCTTGCTCACATGGGCCATTTCTTAACCTGCATAACAGAAGGCATTAAGCAGGCTGTTCTTAAGGCAGTTAATTATGATCAAATCAAAGAGATCTCACAGAAACCTGGTGAAAATCCAGCTGCCTTCATGAACAGATTAACTGAGTCTCTCCTTAAATATACTAATTTAGATACTCGGATTCTGGTCAACTGTACTTACACACTCACTTCATCACTCAGTCTTATCCTGATATTAGAAAGAAACTGCAGAAGTTAGAGGACGGCCCTCAAACCCTTCAGAAAGACCTGATTAAAGTGGCCTTCAAAGTCTTTAACAATAGAGAAGAGGAAGCCAAATTGGAAAAGCATAAGTGAGATCAGGTTAAAGGCTCCTTCCTTGTTGCTGGCCTCAGCATCGAGTCTCAAAAACCCAATCCCTCTTCTTCCCTTAGGCCACCATCCGGACCCTGTTTCAAATGCGGAAAGGAAGGGCATTGGGCATGTTTCTGCCCCGATCCAAGGCCCCAAACCAGGGCATTACCTGGTGTGTCGGCACAAAGGTCATTGGACGTCAGACTGTCCTGAAAACCCTGTTTCCTGGAAAGTTCCGCCAGCACACGCCACAGATCTGGAGCTGAAATCTTCCTTTCCAGACCTTCTTGGACTGAGGAAAGAGAACTGACGGATCCCAGTTTCAGAATGGCCCCACATCTCCATCAGTAAGTCCGAACCGAGGGTTATCATCAAGGTTGGAGGTAAGTCGATCTCCTTTTTAATTGACAGGGGGGCCACATATTCAGTCCTCCTAGAACATTCAGGACCTTTATCTACTTCCTCGATCTCTATTGTGGGAGTTGACGGCATCCCTTCTTCTCCTTTAATTACCAAGCTAGTCATATGCTCCACAGAAAATCACACACTGTCCCACCAATTCCTCACTATCCCTACCTGCCCCTGCCCACTCCTAGGTCGTGGTATATTGTCTAAACTCCACTCTTCCATTTCCTTTATGCTCCCATCCTTCCAAACCAACTTCCTTCTCCTCCTGTCTACCACCCCTACCCCCTCCCCAATCCCTACTGACATTCCTCCCATATTGCAGACAGAAGTTTGTCCCCAGGTCTGGGATATCAGTTCTCCTTCAATCGTTGCACACCATTCCCCTGTCAGAATAGTCTTAAGGAAACCCTCCTCTTTCACAAATATTCCTCAGTATCCCCTATCTATCTCTGCCTGACAAGGCAGAAACCCACTACTGACAAACTCTGTGCCGCTGGCCTTCTGCATCCAACTAACTCACCCTTTAATACTCCCATCCTAGCAGTAAAGAAACCAAACGGAAGCTATTACCTTATGCAGAACCTTAGAGCTATTAATGAAGCCATACAGCCTATTGTTCCCCGAATTCCTAACCCGTCTTCTGTCCCATATACCCCCTCCAACTACATATTATACCATAATTGACCTCAAGGACACCTTTTTCACTATTCCCCTAGATGACACCTCCTAAGACATTTATGCCTTTGCATGGACAGACCCTGAAGACCCCCTAAATCGCCAACAACTAACATGGACAGTCCTTTCCCAGGGCTTTAGAGATAGTCCCCACATTTTTGGACAGGCCCTACACCAAGACCTCTCTGACCTTCAACTCCCCTCCAGTACTCTTCTCCAATATGTCAATGACCTCCTCCACTGTAGCCCCTCCTTACAAACCTCCACAACCCACACTATCACCCTGTTTAACTTTCTCGGTGATAAGGGGTATGGTGTTTCCCCCAGCAAAGGATAATTTTTCAAATCTGAAGTAGCCTATCTGGGGTTCCATCTTTCTCCCTCACATAAGCATCTAACTGCAGAATGAATCCAACTCATCAAAAGTTATCCTCTCCCATAGACCAAAACAGACCTCCTATCTTTCCTAGGGCTTGTCAAGTTTTTCTGTCTCTGGATTCCAAACTTCGGACCTACATCTAAACCTCTCTACCAAGCTGCTTCTGGCAACTTACACGAGCAACTCAATCGCCCCCTATTGCTCAAACTTCCCTTCAAAGGACTTAAAGAAGCCCTATTAACTGCACCTGCTCTAGCTCTCCCCAACCCCTCTAAACCTTTCTCTCTCTACGTAGACACCCGACACAGGTATACTCTAGGAATCTTAATGCAGCCATATGGCCCTGATAACCAAATCATTGCCTCCTTCTCCAAACAGTTAGATCCCATGACTCTCAGCTGGCCTACTTGCCTCAGAGTCCTCGCTGCTACTTCCCTCCAAGTCCAAGAAAGTTTTAAACTGTCTCCAATAAATCATCTTGATGTTTTTTCCCTCACATTCCCTATCTCCCCTTTTAACTCACAAAGCCACTGCATCTATCTCCTCTACCTGTCTTCAAACCCTTCATGCAACTCTTCTACAAAATCCTGGTGTCTTCTTACACTGCGATCCTCCTCTCAATCCTGCACCCTCCTCCCCATTGATCCCAACCCATCTCCAGAAGCACCTGACACAGACTACTCTCATGATTGTAGTGATATGCTTGATCTCCTCACTAAAGCTCTTCCCAATATTTCAGATACTCCTCTTCCTAATCCTACTCACACGTGGTTTACTGACGGCAGCTCCACTGAACTTAACAATTCCACCCAGGCCGGAAACGCTATTGTTACTTTAACGGACACGGTTGAATCAGGGCCCCAGCACAACCTCACAACAAGCTGAGATCATAGTCCTCACCAGAGCACTAGTCAGAGGCAAGGGGCAAGCCCTAAACATCTACACTGACTTCAAATACGCATATCTCATCCTATTCTCACACGCCCCCATCTGGCGGGAGAGACGGCTCCTAACTTCTAGCGGATCCTCCATTGTTAACAAAGATCTCATCCTACAATTACTCAAAGCAGCCTAACTTCCAACCCAAGCTGCTATAATTCAATGCAAGGGGCACCAAAAATCAAATTCACCTGTATCTGTTGTCAATAGCCGAGCCGACGTTGAAGCCAAAGCGCAGGTTACCCGACACTACCCAGGTTCACACTCCACTGTCACACCCATTCTCCTAGCACTTCCATAGCCTGCCCCGCCTCCCAGACACCTGAAGAAACTCTAAAACTTCTCCTTGTGGGAGCAAAGCAAGTCGAAGGATGTTTCATGAAAGACAGAAAGATCCTTTTACCTGAATTGCAAAAATACAACATTCTCATTTCTTTACACAATCAATACCACACAGAACACAAACCACCCTCACTACTCCTAATTCCCTACATTGTCCCAATCTCTCAAAACACTTAAAGACAATCACAAGAAACTGTTCTGTTTGCCAAAAAATTAATATCCATGGGAATCCTACTCCTCTTTCTTTTAAAACACACCTGTATAGGGGCTCCAAACCAGGACAAGATTGACAATTAGACTTCACCCACATGCCACCAGTGAAGAAGATTAAGTGTCTCTTAGTCCTCATAGACACCTTCTCCGGGTGGGTTGAAGCATTCCCAGCAACCTCAGTATGGGCAGATGTTGTTAAAATCCTGTTAACAGAAATAATGCCCAGATCTGGCCTTCCCTCTTCCTTGAAGTCAGACAACAGAAGGCTTTTACTTCACAAATCACTCAAGGTATCTATAGTGCCCTAGGAATAACTTGAAAGTTACATATCCCATAGGCCCCAGCCTTCCACAAAGGTGGAGCCTATGAAAGGAATCTTAAAACAACACAACCAAATTAGCAATGCAGATACAGACACCTTGGACTGAACTCCTACCCTTAGCTCTCAAGAGAATCCAAACCCTTCCTCAAAAACCACATTTCTTTAGTCCCTTTGAAATCGTGTATGGACGCCCCTTCACCCTCACTAACATTCCTTCTCAGCCATCAGATTTTGAGAGTAACATACTTGGCTTAACTCAAATGCGGACATTCCTCCATCAACTCACCAATTCCACGTTCCCTACACCAGAACCCTCTGCTCCCTCACTACCTATTCACCCAGGTGACTGGGTATACCTGAACACCTTAAACCCTAAACCCTTAACCCCAAAATGGATGGGTCCTTTTCTTGTTCTCCTAACCACTCCCACTGCAGCAAAACTTTTAAACTTTCTGTCGTGGATACACTTTTTCAGAGTGAAATCTGGCCCAGTGCCTCCTGTGAACAGTAAAACACCAGATTCTGAGACTGCAGACAAGTACAGCCCTGACACTTCAGGTAAGTACACCTGCGAACCTCTCAGGGATCTGTGATTGAAGCTCACAAAGGACAGAGGTGACATAACCCAAATGAGACCTCTCACAACACAAACCCGTATGATACACCTCAGAGCCAACACCTTTTGTAGAATTCTCTCCATGCACCTGACTGTCATTCCCTCTACCCTTTCAATTGAACAATATCTAGACATCATTTGGACCTGAGGTTGCAGGGAGACTTTTCCGACTTTTACCCTGAAGAAATCCTTTTCTTCTCCTTTGCTACTCTCTTTCTTTTCTTCACTGATTAAAGTCGCAATGAGCAGTCTATATTCCACCCTTTTGCTCTTCCTCATACTAAATGCCCCAAGTACTCCCTACCATCCTCTCACTGGGACCGTCCAGACCATAGCAAATGTAGCCACTCGCTCCAATTGCTGGATATGCCTGGAATCTACCCACTCTGAAACTCTATCCCTACTCGCCCTTCCTTTAAGTCCAGAAACTCTCCTGTGTGTCTGTCCACAATACACTGGTTTCGGTGGTCGGTGGGTTACAGAACCGCCCCCAAGCCTGCCCGAGTATGAAGATGTACTTATTCTTTGTCAAGCCTTAAACGAATTAGAGAACACGCAGCCAGTAGAAAATTCAAACTCCATTGGCGTAGTCACAGTTTTAATGGACAAACCTTTCCTATGTTTTAAACACCTGTCCTCACGAGATAACACAGCCATTTAAGGGCAGATACCCACTACATCCTGCAACCGTACTTTGCTCTTTGACACAACTACATTGCGATGGCACACAACCTTAGAAGTACCAAATAAACATCTCAATTCAAGCCTCATTTGGAACAACTCAGGTATTAACCAATGCTTCCTACACACATAAATAGCGAGAATTATACTGAAAATATTCTGTGTTTTAACAACTCTTATAGATGAACTGAATTATTTGGCATAGGAACTCAATCGGGACAAGTATACAACTTAACCAAACTAAAACCTAGAAAAACCCGAAGAATCTCTTTACTTTTCTCTTTCAAAATCTTCTTTGCCAGAGTCGTTTAATGTACGACCCTCCGGCCCTCATTACTCCCCCTTTGCGTGAATGTGGTGTATGGCGGGGCCCAGGCATTTAATCTTTCCAGCCATCCGCATTCATATTCTATCCCCTCTGGGCCCTCAACAGCACGGAAACTCGCAGGCACCGGTTTTTATTTTCTATGCGGTAACACTGCATACCTAGTACTTCCCCGCGTGTGGACAGGAACCTGTACTACCCTTCCCAAACGCCACCATCCTAAAACCCAAGAAATGGCCTCTTCTGGACAGATGCCTAATCTTGGTTCCTTCCTTGAAACCTCACTCCAACCTCTAAAACGAAATGAAGAAAAGACATTTCACAGGAGACCCAGAATTTGGATACCGTGCCCATGACTATCCAATCTTAGAAAAACCTGGTGTAGGACACACCATCTTCCGCAGCCTGTTTTAGTTTGCAGGAATCCCACTATTAGAACAATCAATTTTAAACATCTCACTCCAACTATCCAGGAATGCAACCGAGCAGGCTGTAGCCAATCAACAGGTAGAGAGGAATAGTCTAGCATCAGTTGTCATACACAATAGAAGAACACTGGATGATCTCACAGCAGTTGCAAGAAGCACCTGTGCAATCATAAATGAGACTTGTGTTTATATTAACAGAACTGCACAGGTAGAAGAAAATCTTAAAGTCTTGAAAGAAAACATAGAAATCGTTCAAAGAGCCCGAGATAATAACTATGGGAATTAACCATGGCTATCCTCATTCCTCTCTTATTTCTCTTCACCCTTAAAACCATTCCTTTTACCCATTATAACACCATTACTGATGGTATTGCTGCTGCTGCTTTTTGGTCCTTGTCTCTTTCAGCTTCTTGCCCGATTCATACACTGAATCATACAGCCAACAACTCAGGAATACGCAAATGGTGTCTTTCAGCTGCGTGAGCGACAATAGCAACCCCTGCGGGACCTGAAACCACAGCCCCCTGGACAGCACGGAAGGGAAGTAGCCAGATCAAGCCAATGCCCCCAATACCCTCACCCTCCCATCCTGCCTGGTACTGTATACCCCAAACCCAGGACCCCAACACACACACACATATGAGTTAGGAATGTTAGAGGTTCCCCCTCATTAGGTTTGCAATAATTAACAAGCTGTAATTCAGTTCCTCCTGATACACATTGAGGAAAGACAAGCCCTACCCCCCACCCCCCACCCCACCCCCGCCCATAGCCTATGTGCCTAAAAACACGGCACTTCCCCAAAGGTTGAACAAAGAAACCACAAGGAGACGGGAGTAAAGTGAGATAGAGACCTTCCCCGCCCTCCATCCAGACCAAGGCCCCACCCGCCCCTCCAGCATTCCAAGGACACATAACTCCCTAGCTTACTATCCTCTAGCATACAAGGGAAAATTTTCACCTCCAGGGCTACCTATTGGCCCCTGCACCTCACTCAGACCCCTGACCCCCTCCCACCAACCATCATTTCCCCGCCTAGGAAGGTACTGTATAAATTCATATTCCCCCTTCTGAGGCAGGCTGAAGTCTATTCTTCAGAACTCCCACTGCTGGGAGAGCTTCTCAATAAACTTCCTGCCTGCAATTATCAGTCTCCATGTCCCAGTGAGTGCCATTTCCCCCAACACTAACACAAGAAAATCCTCACTACATACATGGTCCTAGATTAATCCATTTTATTAATTCTATAAATTACATGCAAAAGTTCAGGTGGTAAAGTAACTAATAGAAGTTTAGGTGAAATAGTTTTTGTTTGTATTTCTGGTAACACTTTCAGGTACAAATAAAGTAAGTCACTTTTTCTCTTTTTTTAAGTAAATATATCATGATGTATTTATCTTTTGAGCTAGCTCCCATTAGAAGCAGCTACCTTAGGAACCTATTCAATCATTCCAGCAAAATTGCTCTTAAACAACAAATTTTTAGAATTTATTTTTTTGGAAAGCACCTAAGAGCCATTTTTATCAGTCACATAAGGCATTTGCAAAAATGGCTACCATTTTGGTTTTATTATCCTCTCTTGTTCACTAGTTTTCACTCTGAGCAAATTTCTAAAAATCAAATCAGCCTTCAGTGGATGAAGGCTCACTACCATCGATTCCCCGCAAAGTTCTGCTCTCGCCCCCTCAACATTACTGATCACACCGAAATGCAATGAGTTCTTAAAAGTCACGATATTTGATGTACATATGTGTTTACATTATAAAGTGAAATCCATGAACCGCACATCCAATCCAACTTAAGAGTTAAAACATAGCATCTTTCCATATGACCTTTCTTACCCCAGCCTCTTGCCACGCCCTCCTGAATTTTATCATTCCAATACTCTTATTTAAAATAGTTTTATCACATATTTAGGTATACCTAAATAATAGGTTGTTTAGACTTGCTTACTTACATTTGAGCTTAACAAAGTGGTATTTACTCTATGTGGTACTTAGCAATTTATATTATGTTATATTTCTAAGATTAGTCCATGTGGTCCTGGGCATCTAGTTTTTACAGCTATATATTATTCAAATATATATCACAATGGGTCTCAGCCATTTATAATCAGAGTTTTACTATGAACATTCTTCTTTACATCTATTATTACAAATGTACAAGACTTTTTCTTAGGTGTCTATTTAGGAGGGGAACTTCTGGGTCCTAGGGTTTGTGAATGCTTAAAGTTTTACAAGTTATTTTCAAAAGTGGTTATGACAATTTAACTTGAGCCAACAGTGTACAAAAGTGTCCATGGATTCACATGCCCTACAATACTTCACGTGATCAGACTTCTTAATTTTTACTGATAAGAGTGGGTATAAAATGGTAAATATCTCTTTCTGATTTTAATTTGTATCATCTTATTAATAATGGGTTCAAGAGTCTTTTCATGTGCTTATTTACTTTTTTACCTTTTTGTGTGAAGTTCCTTGGTTTAAAGTACTTTGCCGTTTTAAAACCTATTGGACAGTTTTTATCTTGTTGATTTGTAGGATATATTTTTAAATATAATAAATGAAACTTTAGACATTTTTTGAAAATATCTTATCTCAGCTTTTCATTTTCCTTATGGCATATTTTAATAAACAGATTTTAACATAGATAAAGTTTTCAATATTTGCTTTTATTGTTAAAGTTTGATATGCCCTATTTAAAAAATCCTTTCCTATTACAAGGCCCTAAAGATATTCTCCTATATTTTCTTCAAAACATTTTTGGCTTTTCCTTCCAAAAGTAAGACTTTAATTCACTAGGGCATGACTTGTATGTATGGTGTGATATAGAGATCTGATTTCATTTGATTATATCTATAACTCTTTGTCCCAGCACAATTTGAGAAGACCATTATTCTCTCAGTAATATGCATTGTGACTAATAAAATTTCATCAGTGACATTTGGATTTATAGGATCTTATGAGGCTTTTTACTTTATATGGCCTTACTGATGAATTAGCTCATCCCTGGGTTGATTCTACACTGTTGAATGAATATACCTTTAAAATAATTCTTTTAATGTAGAAGGACAAGTCTCCCTACCTTTTTTCCTTTCAGAAAGAGTTTGACTTTTCTTAGGATTTTGCTGTTCCTTATATACATTAGATTCAGTCTGTGTAGTTAAAAAACACATTCTTCTGGGGAACTGATTGAGATCACATTACAAGATCAATTATGGTAAAAACTGGCTTATTTACAACATTGAGTCTTCCTGCTACAAACAAATAAATGTCCATCTCTACATTTATTTACATATTTTTAACATCTTTCAATAATTTTTATATATTTCCATTAATAAGAGCAACACAAACAATAAGATACCTAGGAATGAATCTAACAAAAGATATGAAAGACCTGTATGCCTCTTGGCTGTCAATCATCTCAAACCAATGGCCCCAGGCAACTACTGATTTGCTTTCTACATGTTTGTGTTTATTAGAATTTCATAGAAATAAACTCATACACAATAGTCCTCTATGTTTGCCTCCTTTCACTTAGCATAATGCTTTTGAGATTTATCCATGTAACCACAAATTATCTTATCCAATTTATCTCATCCTTTATATTGCAGAGTAGTATTCAGTAGTACTGATATACCTCAATTTGTTTATGCACTCATCAATTAATGAGCATTTGTGTTGCTTCCAGGTTTTGGCTATTAAGAATAATGCTCTAATGTACACTCACATACATATCTTTGTGTGGACATATATTTTCATTTTTCTTGAGTAAATACATAGGCATGAAATTGCTAGATCATATGGTTAGTTTATATTTAACTTTATAGGAAACTGCCAAAGAGTTATCCAAGGTGTCTACCATTTTGCATTCCCACAGCAATCATATGAGAGTTACAGGTACTTCACTTTCTTGTCATCATTATCAGTCTTTCAAACTTTAGTCATTCTTGTAGGTATATGGTGTTATCTCACTGAGACTTTAATTTGTATGTAATTAGTAATGTTGAGCATCTTTTCATGTGATTATTGGCCATTTGCAGATTTCCCTTTGTAAAGTGTCCAAATATCTTGCCCATTAAAAAAAAATTGTACTTAGTGTGATTGAGTTCTTTATATATTCTGGATACATGCCCTTTGTAAGATACAGGCTTTACAAAATTGTCTCCCAGATTGTGTCTTTGATTGTTATTTTCTCAACTACATCTTTTGAAGAGCAAAAAGGTTTTAATTTTGATGAAGTCCATGCTATCCAATCTTTTCTTTTATGATTCATACTTTTGAGCCTTAAGAAATCTTTGCCTACTCCAATGTCACAAAGATTTTCTCTTTTGTTTTGTGCTATAAATTTAATAATTTTAACTCCTTCATATAGGTCTCTGATCAGTTTTTAGTTAATTTTTGTTTAGTATGATGTTGTGGTTAATTTTTTCCCAGTAAGATATCCCCTTGTTCCAGTACATTGTTGAAAAAAACTATCTTTTTCCCACTGAATTATCTTAGTTTTCTTGTCAAAAATCAATTGAACATATATGTATAGATTTCTATTTTTTAACTCTATTCTATTAAATTCATCTATATGTTTATTCTTATGCAAATGTCATACTATGGTGGTTACTGAAGCTTTATAGTACATCTTGAATTCAGACAACTGTTTTACTTTTTCAAAATTGAGCTGGCTAGCCTAGGTCCTTTGCCTTTACATATAAATTTTAAAATAATCTTGTTGATATTTTCAAAAAAAGACTTTTAAGGTTAGGGTTGGTATTTATTCAACCCATGGATCAATTTGAGGAGGTTTGCTATCTTAACAATATTTGTTCTTTCAATGTTTAAACTTGGTATATCTCTTCATTTACTTGATCTTCCTTAATTTCCCTTTGCAATTTCAGTAGTTTTCAGTTTACCAGAGCACTATCTTTTAAAAATTCAATTCCTAAGCTTTATATTTTTGATGCTACTAAAATGGAAATGATTAAATTCATTAGCAAATTGCAAATTGCTAGCTTCTAGTGTATAGAAATAAAATTAATTTGTTTATTGTCTTTATATCCTTCAACTTGACCAAATGCACATTTTAGTTCAAGTAGCTTTAAAAAAGATACTCCCTACGGTTTTTTTTTGTTTGTTTTTTTTTTTAAAGATTTTATTTATTTATTCATTTATCCCCCCCCTGCTGCCCGTGCTCGCCGGGTCAGCCAACCACACCGTGCGGGCGGGCCCGCCCCCACCAGGAGGCCCCGGGAACCGAACCCGGGGCCTCCCACATGGTAAACGGGAGCCCTACTGATTGAGCCACAGCCGCCCCCCTCCCTACGGTTTTAAGACACAAAATCATGCCGTGCAAATAAGGGCAGTTTTATTTCTTCTTTTTCAATCTCTTTGGCATATATATATATAATTTGCATGACATTCAGCACAATGTTAAATAGGAGCATTGTTAGACGACATCTTGACTTGTTCCTGATGTTAGTTAAATAGTATTGAGCCTTTCACCCTTGAGTATGATGTTAGCGGTAAATTTTTCATAAATGATCTTAATAAGGTTGAAGAAGTTACACTCTAATCCTGGACTATTGAAGGTTTTTATCATGAAAGGTTGTTCAATTTTGTAAAATGCTTTTCTGTAGCTATTGAAAAGATCATATGGCTTTATTTTAATTAACATGGTGGACTACATTGATTGATTTTCAGGTGTTAAACCAATCTTGTATCCTTAGGATAACTCACGGGTCATGATGTATTATATATTTAATGCATTACTGGTTTTTCTATGTTGATGTTTTGCTAAGGATGTTTTGCATCTATGATCATGAGGGCTAATGGGCTGTAGTTCTTTTTTTTTTTTTTTTTAAAGATTTTATTTATTTATTCATTTATCCCCCCCTTGCTGCTTGTGCTCACTGGGTCAGCTAACCATGCCGTGCGGGCGGGCTTGCCTTCACCAGGAGGCCCCGGGAACCGAACCTGGGCCTCCCATATGGTAAACAGGAGCCCTACTGATTGAGCCACAGCCGCTTCCCTGTAGTTCTTTTTCTTAAGGTTTCTTTGGTTTTAGATTTGGACTATTACAGGTATCATAAAATGAGTTCAGATAATTCTATCTGAAAGAATTTATGTAGGATTTGTATTATTACTTCCTTAAATGTTTGACAGGATTCAAATATTGAAGCCACCTGGGTTTTAAGTTTTCTTTATGAATGGTTTTTAATTACAAACTCAAGTTCTTTAATGGATATAAAGCTGTTTTTCTATTTTTTCTTAGATCTGTGCTGATAATTTGTGTTTTATGAAGAATATGTCTATACCATCTGGAATGTAAAATTTATGGGTATAAACTTTGTTCCTAATATTCTTTTCTTAGGAACCTATCCTCTCCTTTTGGTAGGATAATAGGATCTGCTGTAGTAAGAAATGGTAGGTTTGCAATTCTTTTCACTCATGTCTTTCCCAAATTAATTTGTGTCTTTCTTTTTTCTTGATCAAACTCTCTAGATACTTTTAAATCTTGTTGACCTTTGTAAGGGACAAGCTTTTGGTTTTATTATCTACATACTTTCTGTATTCTACTTCATAGAATTTTGCTTTTATCCTTTTGTATTCCTTCCTTCTACTTACTTTAGTTTTAATTAGTTCTTTTTCTAGCTTCTTAAGGTGGAAGCTTAGGTCATTTTGTTTAACATTTTCCATATTTTCTAATTAAGTCATTCCAACCAAAAATTTCCCTCTGTGCACAGCTTTAGCTACTTCCTACAAATCTGGATATGCTGAATTTTCCTTGTAATACGTGCTTGGCTCAATGATTATTTGGAAATATGTTGTTTAACTTCCAAATTTTTTAAGTTGTTCCCGTCATCTTATTGCTATAGAATTCTAATTTAATTCCATGGGATCAGAGAATACTCTGCACAGGATTTCAGTCTCTTCAAACTCATTAAGACTTTTTATGGTTCATAATATGGTTTAACCTGGTAAATGTACCATATGCATATTAGTGACATGGCTGAGTTTGGGCCTATCTTTTTTTTTTTTCAATAATGAATATTTGTTATTTTTTGACGTTTGTATGTGTAATCATGCCTGTAAATAATAATAATAAAAAAAGAAATGTTATATAACAAAGAAAAGAGTTATAAGACTAATTTTTAAATTACATTAACATACTTTGTCATTTTATAATGAACATTTTCAAATATAGAGCAAAGTTAAAAGAAGTATACATTGAATACTTGTATAGTCACCACCTAGATTTTACCAGTAACATTTTAGTACACTTGTTTTATTATATAGCAAGCCATGAATCCATTCCTGTATCCATCTATTGACCTTAATATTTGTATTTACATAACTTTTTATTTTAAAACATTTTCATATTTACAGAAAAGTTGCAAAGATAGTACAAAGAATTCCCACATACCACACACCCAGCATCCTTTATTATTATCTTATATTACTACGGTATAGTCATCACAAATAATAAACCAATATTGATACATCATTTCTAACTAAATTCCATGCTTTATTTGGATATTTTTTAGTTTTTACCGAAGGGCTTTTCTCTGTTCCAGCTCTCATCCAAGATATCCTATTACATTTAATTGTCCCATTAGCTCCTCTGGGTTATGGCACTTTTTCAGACTTTCATTGTTTTTGAAGACTTTGAAAGTTTCAAGGAGTACTGGTCAGGTATTTTATAGATGTCCATCAATTAGGGTTTGTCTGATGTTTTGTTTGTTTGTTTGTTTTCTACTTGTCTCATATTTTTGTTCTGATTCTCCTTTCCTGGCTTTCATTTTTCATTTGAATATTTTTTTAGAATTTTAGTTTTCCTAAATTTTAGCTGTATTTCTTTGCAGTATTATTTTAGTGGTTACTTAGAGATTAATAATATTAATCCTTACTTTTCACTGTCCACCTGCAGTTAATAATGTACTACTTCTCATGAAATAAAGAAATCTGGCAAGCTCACAGGACTATATCCACTGTTGTTTTTTATGTTATTATTATATGGATTATATCATATATTATAAGCCCCATAAGACAATGCTATATTTTTTATTTATAACAGTATATAGTTTATAAAGAATTAAAAAGAAAAATATATTTTGCATTTACCTAATATTTAACTTTTATGACTTTTCCCCCTCGTTATTAAGGATCTGAATTTCTATCACGTATCATTTCCCTTCTTGAAAACTTCCTTTAGGATTTCTGGTTGTATGGGTGTGTGGGCAACAAATTTGCTTAGCTTCAGTTCTTCTAAAAATGTCTATTTCACATTCACTCTTTTTTTTTTTCACTTTATTTTGTACATTTAATAATTGAAAATATAAACAATTAAAACTGAAAAGTAAACACAGATGACTAAATATATACATTTCTCAATTAAATGTACTGGATACATACATAAGTTTTTTTTAATCAAAAAATATGTTACACAATATATTTGGTTCATAGTAATGCATTCATACAATATTTGTCCTTTTGTGTCTGGCTTGCTTCGCTCAACATAA
Organism: Tolypeutes matacus; assembly: GCA_026826555.1. Classification (NCBI taxonomy): domain Eukaryota; kingdom Metazoa; phylum Chordata; class Mammalia; order Cingulata; family Chlamyphoridae; genus Tolypeutes; species Tolypeutes matacus. Next base: position 30,772,434 of record JAKSZT010000049.1, read on the forward strand.
TGTCCTCCAGGTTTGTCCATGTTGTTATATGCTTTACAACTTCATTTCTTCTTACAGCTACATAATATTCCATCGTGTGAACAGACCACAGTTTGTTTACCATTCTTCTGTTGATGGACACCTGGGTTGTTTCCAACTTTTGGCAATGGTGAATAATGTTGCTATGAACATCTGTGTGCAGATGTCTGTTCGTGTCACTGCTCTCAGTTCTTCTGGGTATATACCCAGTAGTGGTATTGCAGGGTCACTTTCTTTAGGAACTGCCAAACAGTCCTTCACAATGGCTGTACCATTCTGCATTCCCACCAACAGTGAATAAGTGTTCCTATCTCTCCACATCCTCTTCAACACTTGTAGTTCTCTGGCTTTTTAATACTGGCCATTCTGATAGGTGTGAAATGATATCTCATTGTAGTTTTGATTTGCATTTCCCTAATTATGAGTGATGTTGAGCATTTCTTCATGTGTCTTTTTGCCATTTGTATTTCTTCTTTGGAGAAATGTCTATTCAAGTCTTTTGCCCATTTTTTAATTGGGTCGTTTGTCTTTTTATTGTTGAGTTGTAACATCTCATATATCCTAGATATTAAATCCTTATCAGATATGTGATTTCCAAATATTTTTTCCCATTGAGTCGGCTGCCTTTTCACCCTTTTGACAAAGTCCTGTGAGGTGCAAAAGTGTTTAATTTTGAGGAGGTCCCATTTACCTATTTTTTCTTTTGTTGCATGTGCTTTGGGTGTAAAGTCCAAGAAACCACCACCTACTACAAGGCTTTAATGATGTTTCCCTACATTTTCTTCTAGTAGTTTTATGATCCTGGCTTTCATATTTAGATCTTTGATCCATTTTGAGTTGATTCTTGTATAGGGGGTGAGATAGGGGTCCTCTTTCATTCTTTTGGTTATAGATATCCAGTTCTCCCAACACCATTTATTGAAGTTAGCATGGACTTGGTAGGTATGTCAAAAACCCATTGACTGTATAGGTGAGGGTTTATTTCTGGGTTCTCAATTCTATTCCAGTGATTGATGTGTCTATCTTTATGCCAGTACCATGCTGTTTTGACCACTGTAGCTTTGTAATATGTTTCAAGGTCAAGCAGTGAAATTCCTCCCACGTCAGTCTTCTTTTTTAGAATGCTTTTGGCTATTTGGGTGCACCTACCCTTCCAGATGAATTAGGTAATTGCCTTCTCTAATTCTGTAAAGTAAGCTGATGGGATTTTGATTGGTATTGCATTGAATCTATAAATCAGTTTGGGCAAGATTGACATCTTCACGATATTTATTCTTCCAATCCATGAACATGGAATGTCTTTCCATTTGATTAGGTCTTTTTAAATTTCTTTCAGCATTGTTTTGTAGTTTTCTGCATATAGGTCCTGTACTTCTTTGGTTAAATTAACTCCTAGGTATTTGAGTCTTTTTGTTGCTATTGAACATGGAATTTTCCCCCTGATTTCCTCCTCAGGTTGTTCAGTACTAGTGTACAAAAACATTACTGATTTTTGCGTAATCCTGCTACATTGCTGAACTCATTTATTAGCTCAAGTAACTTTGTTGTGAATACTTCAGGATTTTCTAAGTACAGGATCATGTCATCTGCAAACATTGAGAGTTTTACTTCCTCTTTTCCTATTTGGATGCCTTTAATGTTTTTTTGTTTGTTTGTTTTTTGTTTTCCTTGTCTAATTGCCCTAGCTAGAACTTCTAGTACAATATTGAATAACAGTGGTGACAGTAGGCATCCTTGTCTTGTTCCCAATCTTAGAGGGAAAGCTTTCAAACTTTCCCCACTGAGTATGATGTTGGCTGTGGGTTTTTCATATATGCCTTTTACCATATTGAGGAACTTTCCGTCTATTCCTATCTTTTGAGGTGTTTTTATCAAAAAAGGATGCTGGATTTTGTCAAATGCTTTTTCTGCATCGATTGAGATAATCATGTGGTTTTTTTTCCTTTAATTTGTTAATGTGGTGTATTTTGATTTATTTTCTTATGTTGAAGTCCTTGCATACTAGGAATAAATCCCACTTGGTTGTGATGTATAAGTCTTTTGATATTCTGTTGGATTCAATTTGCAAGTATTTTGTTGAGAATTTTTGCTTCTATGTTCATTAGAAAGATTGGTCTGTAATTTTCTTTTCTGGTAGAATCTTTACCTGTCTTTGGCATTAGGGTGATGTTGGCTTCATAAAATGTGTTGGGTAATTTTCCCTCCTCTTCAATTTTTTGGAAATTGAAAAATGGTGTTTAAACAGGATAGGTGTTAATTCTTTTAGAAATGCTTGGTAGAACTCACCTGTGAAGCCATCTGGTCCTGGACTTTTCTTTGCTGGGAGATTTTTGATGACAGATTCAATCTCCTTAAATGTGATTAGTTAAGTTATTGCATTTCTTGTAGCATCAGTGTAGGTTGGTTGTGCATTTCTAGAAATTTTTCCATTTCATCTAGGTTGTCTAGTTTGTTGGCATATAGTTTCTCATAATATCCTCTTATGATTCTTTTTATTTCTGTGGATTCATTTTTAACTCCCCACCTTTCATTTCTGATTGTATTTATTTGCATCTCCTTTCTTTTTTTCTTTGTTTGTCTAGCTGGGTGTTTGTCAATTTTATTAATCTTCTCGAACAACCAGCTTTTGGTTTTGTTGATTTTCTCTATTGTTTTTCTGTTCTCATTTTCATTTATTTCTACTCTAATCTTTATTATTTCTTTCTTTCTGCTTACTTTGGGATTGGTTTGTTGTTCTTTTTCTAGTTTCTCTAGTTGTTTAGTTAAATCTTTGAGTTTAGCTCTTTCTTGTTTTTTTAATATAGGCATTTAGGGCTACAAATTTCCCTCTCAAGACTGTATTCATTGTATTCCATAAGTTTTGGTACTTTGTGTTCTTGTTTTCATTTGTCTCAATATATTTACTGATTTCACTTGCAATTTCTTCTTTGCCCCATCAATTATTTAGAAGTGTGTTGTTCAGTCTCCACACATTTATGAATTTCTTTTTTCCTGTCTATTATTGATTTCTAGTTTCATTCCATAATGATCTGAGAAGGTGCTTTGTATAATTTCAATCTTATATTTGTTGAGAGCTGCATTGTGACCTAACATGAGGTCTATCCTGGAGAAAGATCCATGGGCACTTGAGAAGAATGTAAAACCTGCTGAGTTTGGATGCAGTGTTCTCTATATGTCTGTTAGATCTAACTTGTTTATCATATTGTTCAAGTTCTCTGTTTCCTTGTTGATCTTCTGTCTAGCTGTTCTATCTAATGATGTGAGTGGGGTGTTGAAGTCTCCAACGATTATTGTAGAAATGTCTATTTCTCCCTTCAGCTTTGCTAGAGTTTGTCTCATATATTTTGGGGCACCCTGATTAGGTGTGTAGATATTTATGACTCATATCTTCCTGGTGGATCATCCCTTTTATTAATATATAATGGTTGGGGACAGATGTGGCTCAAATGGTTGGGCGTCTGTCTCCCATATGGAGGGACCCGGGTTCGATACCCGGGACCTCCTGGTAAAAAAAAAATATATATATATATATATAAAATGGCCTTCTGTATCTCTTATAACTTTTTTGCATTTAAAGTCTGTTTTGTCTGATATTAGTATAGCTACCCCTGCTCTTTTCTGGTTACTATTCATGTGGAGTATTTTTTTCCAACCTTTCACTTCCAGCCGGTTTGTATCCCTGGGTCTAAGGTGAGTTTCTTTTTTTTTTTTTTTTAAAGATTTTATTTATTTATTCATTTATCCCCCCCTTGCTGCTTGTGCTCGCTGGGTCAGCTAACCACGCCGTGCGGGCGGGCTTGCCTTCACCAGGAGGCCCCGGGAACCGAACCTGGGGCCTCCCATACGGTAAATGGGAGCCCTACTGATTGAGCCACACCCACTTCCCGAAGGTGAGTTTCTTGTAAGCAGCATATGAATGACTAATTTTTTTTTTTTTTTTTTTTTTAAATCCATCCTATCAGTCTGTATCTTTTGACTGGGGAGTTTAATCCATTCCCATTCAATGATATTACTGTAAATGCACTATTTACTTCCTCCATTTTATTCTTTGGTTTTCATGTGTCATCTTATTTTTGTCTTTTTACTCTTTTGGTTATCCTTTCTGCTATTCTTTCTTCTATACTCTCCTCCAAGCCTCTCTGTCCTGTCTTTTTCTTTCAGGTTCTAAGGCTTCCTTCAATATTTCCTGCAAAGGTGGATTCTTTTTTGCAAACTCTCTTAGCATATGTTTGTGAATATTTTATGCTCACCTTCATATTTGAAGGACAGTTTGCTGGATAAAGAATTCTCGGATAGCAGTTTTTCTTTTTCAGTTTCCTAATCATATCACACCATTGTCTTCTCGTCTCCACAGTTTCTGAAGGGAAATCTGTGCTAAGTCTTACTGGACGTCCGTTGTACGTGGTCATTTTCTTCTCTCTTGCTGCTCTGAGAATTTTCTCTTTATTTTTGACATTTGACATTCTGAGTAGTATGTGTCTTCGTGTAGGGGTATTTGTATTTATTCTGATTGGGGTCCGGTGTGCTTCTTGGACATGTAAGTTCATTTCTTTTGTGAGAGTTGGGAAATTTTCAGCTATTATTTCCTCAAATACTCTTTCTGCCCCTCTTCCCTTCTTTTCTCCTTCTGGAACTCCCATGACAAGTATGTTGTTGTGTTTCGTGTTGTCATTCAACTCTCTGAGCCCCTGTTCAATTTTTTCCATTCTTTTCTCTCTTCAATTTTAGCCGCTCTATCTTTGGCATCACTTATTCTTTCTTCTATCATTTCGAGTCTGCTGTTGTAAGCCTCAAATGTGTTTTTGATCTCACCTATTGTGTCTTTCATTCCCGTGAGCTCTGTTACTTTTCTGTTCAGGATTTCAAATTCTTCTTTGCATTTGCTCATTTTCTTCTTGATGTTATTTATCTCTTTAACTATATTGTCTTTCATCTCATTAATTTTTGATTTTGGAAATTTGTGCTCATCTTGATGATTAGTTCCCTCAAATTCTGCATCTCTTCTGGGACTTTCATGTATTCCTTTTCTTGGGCCATGTCTTCTATTTTCTTAGTATGGCTCGTAATTTTTTGCTCGTGTTTAGGCATCTGGTAAGAATGTAGTTTATTCAGATGTTGAATCTCTTTCTCTTTTATAGGGATTTAGCGGCAGGAGGCTCTGCGTTAAAACAGCTCTTTGATTTTTGGCTCAACCTGGATTGTTAGGATTGTCCTGCTGGTTGCTCAAAACTGGGCACTGGACCCAGTAATTGGCTGTAGAGTTGCTTCCTAGGGCCTTGGGCTGGGAGGCTAGAGAGGCCAGAATAAGCCTCTCCTACTTATTTTTAATTTTCTTGCATGCACTTCCTTGGTCTGCAAGGAGATGACGCTCTCTGGCAGCTTTCAGTTCAATGCCTGGTCAGAGTATATTAGTTGCAACACAGACCAGTTCAATGTGATAGAGCTTCTTGTCTGGAGGCTAGAAGCCTTGTAATTCAAACTTTCTCTGAGACAGTTCTCCAGCCTTCTCTGGCAGCCCCCTCCCTTTTCCTGGATAGGAAATATTTCCACTCCTCTCTGAGTCCTCAACAATCAGTCCCTGTTAGTAGAGAAGGAGATTGGGAGGGTTGTATATCTTTAGCCCCTTGCAGCCTCAAAGGCAAACAATGGCACAGCCCCACCCGGCCTGGAAGGGCTCTTGGGACATAGCAGACCAAATTTGTGAGTCAAAAGCTGAGTCAGCCTTAGGCTGTGTCCCTCTCTCTCCCCTTTCCTGTGGAGTCCTCAACAATTAGTCCAGGCTAGAAGAGAGGGAGATTGCGAGGGTCAGATTTCTCCAGTACTTCGCTGGCTCCCAGAGCAAACCACTGTGTGGTCTCACCTGGCCTGGAAGGGCTTGTGGGACACAGCAGACCAAATTTGTGGGTCAGAAGCTGGGTCAGCCTTATGCTGTGTCCCTCTCTCTTCCCTTTCCTGGGGTGGAAGATCCCTTGAGCCCCCTTTGTCTGTAGTCGCAGGCCCAGAGGCCTGAGAATTCTAAAGCGTCTTTAGTGCGGGGGAGGGTGCCGGCAGCAGCATTTGCTGCTGGTTCCAATTCATGGTTCTGTCGTCACTATTTCTCTCTTTTGTCCCTCTCTCCTCTGGGTGGTGTGCAGCCTTTATCTGCTGTCATAAACCCTAGAAGAACCTTTCGGGGTTGTTTCAGCCTGTCCTCTAGCTATTTTTCTGGAGAAGATATTCCCGTGTCTAACTAGTATGCCATCTTCCTGGAAGTCCCACATTCACTCTTGAAGGTTACTTTCTCTGGATATGCTTCTACATTGACTGTTATTATTTTTATTTTGAAATTTTGTTCCACTTTCTTCTGGCCTCTATGGTTTCTGATGATAAGTCAGTCAATAACTGAATTATTTCTCTGTATGTGATAATTTTTCTTTTTTGCTGCTTTCAAGATTTATTCTTTGGCTTTGGTTTTCAACAGTTTGGCACTGATGCACCTTAGGTTACTTAGATTAGGCTTCTTTTTATTTATTTTGTTTGATATTCACCAAGTGTCTTGTATCTGCAAATTTATATCTTTCATCCAAGTTTTAGCTATTAATTTTCCAAATATTTTTTTCTTCCCTTTTATCCTTCTCTACTCTGTCTGATATTCCACTTGTACATATGTTGGGCAGTTTGATATCATCTAAAAGGTCTCTAATACAGTGTTCATATCTTTAAAATCTTTAATCTCTCTTCACCTTGGATAATTTCTATTAATTTGTCTTTCTTTGTCATGGTCATTCAACAATCAAGTCTATCCAGTGATTTTTTTTTTCTAAATTTCAAGTTTGTATTTCTTTGTTCAGGAATTTCCATATTTTTGTTGTTGTTGTTATTTCTAATTTTGTATTGAGATTTCTCATTTGTCTACTGAGATTTTCATTCACTGAAAACATGTTTTGTGTTATTTCATTGAAGATAGTTATAACAGCTGTTTTATGTATTTGTCTGTTAATTCCAATGTTTTTTTCATCTCAAGGTTGAATTCAATTGATTTGTTTATGTTGAGAGTGTGTTCCATTTTCTTGGTACTTTGTATATCAGACAATTTTGAATTAAATACCAGAAACATTATGGATATAAATTTCTGGAGATTGTGGGTTTTATTATTATTATTCCAATGACTTGTTTTCTTTGCTAAAGCAGGTGATTTTTTTTTCTTTTTTCTGGGCTTTGCCTGCCAACTGTGTTACTTGGGCAGAACCTTCATTCTTAATTCAGATATTTTGTCTTAGCTGAATTGCTTTGATTCTCTACTATCCATATGAGGGTGGTTCTGGGGTCAGTCAGAGATGTGAGACGGCAGAGACTGGTGTTCCCCTCTCCAGATTGTTTTCTTCCAAGTTTTTCCCACTCTCTTTAATCCCCATTTCTCAACTTCTCTTTTCTAATTCCACAGGCCAGAAAGACTACAGGTCCATTGTTGCTCTGATGGTGTATCTTTTAAGACTAAGCTTAGTGACTGCTCCCACTGGCTGCCTTGGAGATGTGAACTTACTTGTATAGCTCCCTGTCTCCCCTCCTCCCAGGCAGTAGGCATTCATCATTTGGAGTCTGTCTGACTCTGCTCAATCCCTAGACTGTTCAGAGAGCCACTTAATTTTTTTTTTTATTATGCTCATTTTTTAAAAAAAATTTTAATTATCGTTTTAATGGAAATATAATTCACATAACATAAAACATACAATTCAATGGTTTTAGTATAGTCACAAAGTTATGCAACCAATACTATTAATACCAGAATATTTTCATCACCTCAAAAAGAAACCCTGTACCCATTAGTGGTTACTTGCTATTTCTCCCTTGCCCTAGCCCTTGACAATAACTAATCTAACTTATTTGGATATTCCATACAAATGGAAACATAAATATGGATGTTTCATGTCTTTATGCTCAAGTTTTATAGCTGTTTTCTGCAGGGTATGAAGGGGTCATCTGGGAGGATCTTAGTCTCTCATATCTAGACTCAGAATTAAATTTTTAATCTCTGCTGGATCTCTAGTTCTCTGTCTTTATTTTTAATAATTTTATTTGTGTTTCTCTACATTTTTACCATTCAGACATGAAAAAGGTCTATTTTATTTGGCTTTTTCAAATAACCCACTTTGGGCTTTGCTAATTCTATTATAGCTTCATTTTCTGTTTTATTAATTTCTGATCTCTTTTATCTTGTTACCTAATGTTTTAACTTTTACTTATGTTTGACATTTTAGCTCAATTTCAGTATTTTTTCTCTTCTAATATAATCACAATCAAGGCATTATCTTTCTCCTAATTACTTGTTGATTTTAAGTCCATCAGTTTTAATGGGTATTATTTTCATTATTGCTTAGTTCCATTTTTTTTTTTTTTTTTTTTTTGTCATTTCTTATTTAACCTATGAGTTATTTAGAATCTGTAGTTTGCAAGTATATGGGCAATTTTCCTATTTATCTTTTTATTATTTACTTGTAATTCAACTTCATTGTGGTCAGAAAAACATGTTCAAACTAATTCTTTGGAACTTTTTGAGACTGGCCTATGATCTTGTTCACCTGCTCCAAAGGCTTCCTAATGGGATTCTCTCCCTTACTGCCATTCTTCATGCTGACCAGGCCACAACCCTCTTTAGAATTTTTTTTCTCTGACTCCCTTTGGTGGAGAATATTTTAGCCAAATTCCTTTGTCTGCCATTCAAGGACCTTCATATTCCAGCCTGGGTATATCTTCCCATTTTAGTTGTCCACCATCCCCCATTAGGCCCTCTAAACACCGGTACCCCTTTGATACCCCTCTGTATTTCCCATGCCTGCACTGCTGCCTGCAATGCCTTCCTCCCACTCCTGCCAGGTGAAATTTTTCTGAGCTCAGCAAAAAGGTCACCTCTTTTGTGAAGTTTTACATGCCTCAGCCAGGCAGAATGAATCACTTTCTGCTTTCACTTTAAAATTCAGTGTTTTATACTAAAAAGTACAATAGAGCTATTTGTTCATTGTATCTCTTTCTCCTCCACTAGAGTTTGAACTAGAGTGCATGAGGTCCAAGAAAGGAGACCACACCTTGCCCATTTAATATCTCCAAAACCTAGCATAATACTTCATTTGAAATAAGATGCTAAATAAATGTATGATGATGTTAAGAAATTTATAATGTCGGAAGTCTAATTCATCACATATTCAATTTACATGTGAAATACTAAGCAGAGTATGAGATGCTGATCTAGGTCAAGGAACAGTATTAGAGGCAGAAGAAGGCGAAGTAGGAATGGATATGGTGGTTTTATCAAATTATACCTTCTGTGTCTCTTTATGTTTCTGTTACAGCTCTTTTTTTATCCCCATCACTGCAATGCAATAAGATGTTACAGAGGGGCATATACAGTGCATTTGAATGTTTTGGGGATAGGAAGATAAAGCTGAAAAGCCATGCTTGATGGTGGTTCTAAAGAAACACACGTGAGGTTTTTGAAAAGTTTTACCAAAGAAAATCTTACACAGTACCCCAATTGCTAGTTCCTTTCACAGGCCAAATATCCAATGCTTTACATTTAAATATTTATTAATTTCATTATTCTGAACTTTCATAACTATACAAAGCTAAAAATATTAAAGGGATAGAAATAAATTGCAATGGTAGCTAGCACAAAGATGATTATTTTTTCATCTTATTTTGCTTCCCCAAATTGTCAGATAAGAATATATGGTAGATGGAAAAATTATTTTCCAGTCATTCACTCTGAGTATATGTCAGCTGACTTTATATATTGCTTATTTTTGCTCAACAATGTTTTTTTTTCTTTTTTTTTAAGTTTTCAAAGGTGAATCCAATAACAAAAGTTAAATAAATGTTATGGTATCTTCAGTAGTATAGATTTATTAAAAATTGAGCTAACTGAATTCTCATTGCCAAGCATAATTTGTATATGCTGGTAGGTTTTGAAGAATATATTAATCCTTGATTACATAAATATCATAGAAAAACCCTGCATAGGAATAAATTTATTTCTGACACAAATATTAACCATAATAAATGGAGTAAATTGGATTTTTCTCAGATCATTTTAATATAAAATATTGCTAACAGAAATAATGTTGTATTCCATTTATTGCCTATTTTTGTGCTTTTTCCAGATATGATCTACTTCTACTTAAATATGTTTGATAACAAATAGCATACAAAATGTCTTCTAAGACAGTTACTATCAATGTGATTGTCATAAAAATACAAGAATTTAGTTATAGTATGAACCCAGATTGTATTCTAGAAACACCAGGATTCCTTATATAATTGGCTGAATCTAGGCATGAGGAAGGAAATGTATGAGAGAGCAAGGTATCTGTCAAAGTCTATTAGGACCATGTCAAAATGACTCAGAAACCAAGTTGAAAAGGCTCCCCCTGGCCAAGTATGGGACATGTAGACAATCAAGAATAAAAACTGCAGATTCCATGAACAAGATGGAGACAGAGTAGGGAGCTCCAAGAGTCAGTTTGTCCTATAGTTAGTAATCACCCAGAGCTAGATAAAGCACCTATCTGAGGGGCCCACGTCACCAGAAGAGCATTCTGTAACATCCTTGGAAGAATGGAAGGAGGAGACTGCCCATGTGCAGTGAAGATTCCTGAGTAGAGTGCTCCACGGCATGGAGGCCAGTACTCATTCCCTGCTGGCGGCATAAACCACCTTGGGAGCTTTCCCTTGGCTGGAGTTTGAGGCTACATTTCCCAAAAGCCAGGAAGGAACAGATGGTCGGGTGCCAATTTCAGCTGATTGGTAAATTCAGCTGCATAAAGTCTAATCTTAAGAACAGCTAAAGTTTGAACTTGTCCAAGTCAGAAAGAGGACAGTAGCCTCCATTTTAACTCTGTACCCACATAAGGGGAAGTGGAACTGACTGAAAATTACAGAGACGGTAGGGACTGGCTTCTTTCCACCCACATGGTATTGCAGCCCTAGCCTAGGCTCCAGCCCCTCCTCCAGCAGGCAGGAAGCTGAGGGGACCTGCACCAGCCTCTCCAGGCAACTGTAGTTGCTTTTGGCCTGCATGGACTAGAATGTTAGGCAACTGTGGCTCCATCCCTGTCCCCAATAGGATAGAATAGGCCAGGTGAGATGAAAAGATGAAAGTGAGAACCACTGGGTATATACTTTGGAGAGATTATAAAAGGCATTGGACTGTATAACACAGTGAACCATGTGGTAGAAGATGGACTGTGGTTAACAGTACAAATATGAGAGCATTCTCTCATGAACTATAACAAATGTACAATTCTAATACATGGTGTTAATAATAGGCGGGTGTATGGGAAAAATATACCAAATGTATGCTGTGGACCATAGTTAGTGGTAATAGTCTGATGACGATCTTTCATAATCTGTAACAAATGCCCCACAACAATGCAGAGTGTTGGTGGTGGGGTGTTATGTGGGAATTCTGCATATTATGAAAGATTGTTCTGTAAGTTCGCAACTTCTTTAATAAAATATATATATTAAATAAAAGAATAATAACTGTGGTGAATTGAAATTCATCAGCTATGAACTTATTCTAATGATCCCTGAAAAACAAATGAATTGGTTACCATTAGAAGATGCTAATAAATCAATATATTATTTAAAAACTGGTACATAAATAGGAAAAAATCCAGCTTTCCTTTTCTGTACAAACTACATCATTGAGTGACCAAACTATCACTAAAGATACATTTTATAGAAGTATTCTAGTTATTTTATGAAAAAGTTTGATGGAATTAGAGTACCATAATATTGCAACTTCAGTGAATTAAGGCATTGATCATCAATGGCTGTTAACCACAAAATGAGAGACAATCAGCATTAAGTGACTCCTCATGGAAGAATACAGCACCATGGATAAAGGAGTCTTACCAAAAAATAAAAGAAAGACAAATCTAATCAAGATACTAATAGCAGACATTGAGACACAACAAATAATGACACTTCAGCAAATAATGACAGTTATGTGACAAGTGGAAATTTAAACACTAATAGGACAATTGATGCTATTAAAAACTATTGTTTTTGTTTTTTTCTTTTTAGCATGGCATGGAGGTTATGCTTTTGTACTTAGCAAGTTCTTATATTTTAGAGATACGTATAATGAAATACCTAAGGATAAAATGATATGATGTTTGGGGTTTGCTCCTAAATAATATGGGAAGAGGAAAAGAAGGTGAGGATATAGATGAAACAAGATTGGCCTTTAGGAAATAACAGTTGATGATGAGCTATGGATACATGAGGGTTTACTTATTATTCTTTCTACTTTTGTTTAAGTTTAAAATTTCCTATAATAAAAAGTTAAAATTGATTTTAAAGTTTAAGTAATTTTTTTAAAAAAGTCATGCAGCTATGACAAGAATAAAGCTATGGTGCTTCAATCTTTCATTTCATCCCTGATTTGGCTTTTGTGGTAATTTGTAGAACTAATCTGATATTTTGGTTGCAGGCAGTTAGTGGCTGTATTTCTAATGATATTTCTCTAGTAACCACTGGGCCATAACTTAAATTCTGAGCTCTTTCCCTCCAGAGTCTGGAGCCAGGGCAGGGGACTTGGAGCCAACAATGACAGTCTTTTCTCCAGATATAGATACATTGCCTCTGGCCATAAGTAATGTTTCCTCCTTTGGTTCCCAAATAGTAAGGTTTGTATGGCAAGTTACAGGAAAAGACAGGAATGATTAGAAGGTTCACAGTAGGGATTACAAGTTTATTGTACGTAATATAAGTCAAATGTAAATTTTTTAGTTAAACCATATTTATGAACTATCTAAAACTGTGGTGCCAATATGCAGCCACTAACCACACATGCCTATTTAAAAAATTAACTTAAGATTAAATAAAATTTAAAGTTCAGTTTCTCAGTTGCACTAGCCACATTCCAAGCTGTCAATAGTCACACATGGCTAGTGGGTATTATATTAGGCAATGTAGATCTAGAACATTTCCATTGTTGCAGAAAGTTCTATTGGACAGCACTATCTAGAAGGTTATAAAATGTGACTATATTTTATTCCCAAAGAATGTCTTAGTTTACACCATAATTTATCTTTAATCTATAAAAAACCACCCTTCTCAGGCCATAGATATTAAAGAGAAAAGGATGTCTTCAAAAAGTGAGCAGCAGACCTTCAGGCAATCTCTTGCCAATCTTGTGTATACACTCTTAGATTAAGGTGACAGTTGTAGAAAAAACCAGGTCTTTAAATAGTTATAAAATATTTCCAGAATATCGCAAATGTGATAACTCTGTATCCAGAGTTCCAGTAATCATCATCAGTATGAATGGGTAAAAAGTAGCAGTGTGTCAAGGAAATACCAAAGTGACTTCTGTTTTTTTTAGATTGTGTTTAAACTCATGATATTTCCAAAGAAACAAGTATCCAACATAATGAGAGTAGCACATAGTCCTCCAACACCAGGGAGACATCAGTACACATACAGATGGTGAGGAAATATTTTTAACAAAATGATATGCATTCTGCTTAAAGTAGATAAGCAACTCATTTCCATGAGAATGTAATTTTAAAAGGTAGGAGTATTCAAAGAGAGAAATGATGGGAGAGAATGAAAATCAAAACTCAAAGAAAGAAAACCACACAACAGATACTTCACTCATGCAAAAAATATTTACATTTGGTATATACCATGAATTAGAGAGAGGCCCTGACTTAAAGAATCTTATGATCACATGACAGTCATTGAATGCTCTCTATAATAGAATTATGTGTTCATCACAGCATTGTGCAAAATATCTATAAAACAGGGTTCCAAGCAAATAAGTAATTTTGTTCATGTTATTCAGAACTAAGATATTCTATGTAAGAGAAAACAGATCTGCATTTCATATCACAGAAGTTAAAACAAGTAATGCTAAATTTGCATATCAGAAATATCACTAGAAGATCATATTTGTTTTTCAAATATATACTTGCTATCTTTGTCCACAGAAAGAAACTGGAAGCATGATTATCCTAGACACCCAGATTTTAGTTTCTCAATACCATCCTCACTAAAAGAACCAGGGGTCTTTGCAGAAACTAGTGATTCCAGGTCTGAAGTTCAGAATGTATAGAATAAGCCTAGAATATATTACTGATCAGAATGCAAAGATGTGTTTGACAACTAATGGGGACACATGGGGCCTGATGGTCTTGTTGATTGCAAAAACGGCCCCAACTTTTCATCCCATCCCATGCACAGACTTTGCCATGTAACTTTGCAGGGCCCTCCATCTTGACTCTGGATTCAGAGACATGGCTTGTTGTGACAGTTTGAAGTTATTTTATGAATAACCAAATTTTAAGATAATGTCCCTAAATTAATCCATTCCTGTGGATATGGTATCCTTTGATTGCATTACATTCAGTTGAGGGGCCTTTGATTAGATTATTCGGTAAGATCTCTTTACGGCTTTTGATTGGACTACATCATTGAGGCATGACTCATGTTGAATCTCTGCCCTCTTGTTGGATCTGACATAGATAGACACACACACACACACACAGAGAGAGAAAAAGACACAGAAATAGGGAACATGATCCAGCCATGTTAGAGAAAGGGCTGCATGTTCGTCCTCAGCTGCAGAAAGGCTGAGAAGCTACTAGAAACTGAGAGTAGAAGTCCAGAAAGAGACAAGCCCTATGCCTGGTTGCCCACAGCTGAGCTCTGGGAGACAGTAGATTCTGGAGGAGAAGGCAGGGACCTCAGCAGAGATTGGTGGTCATCTTGCTTCGCCACTTAGCCAGACAACAGGATCAACAGTAGCTGACTTTGGTGAAACAGCACCTCTGATGGTACCTTGATTTGAACATTCTACAGCCTTGGAACTGTAAGCTTTTATCCCAAATAAATCACTGTTATAAAAGCCAACCCATTTCTGATCCTTTGCATCAGCAGGCTTTGGAAAACTAAACACTCAAATTGGTCAATGGGATATTAGCAAATATGAGCAAGTAGAACTTAATATGCACTTGTACAGCTGATCTTGCCCTTTCTTGGTTTCGGCCATTGCCATGAGACAAACATATATGACCTAGTCTGTTGGTCCCAGGAGGAGAAAAAAAGACATTTGGAGTGGAGCCAAGTTGCTATACTTACCCAAGAGGAGGCCATTCTAGATCAGTCAACAGTCAGCCAGCTGCCTGGCCATGTGAGCAAATTAGCCAACAAGTAAGCAGAATTTCATAACCAAACAAATAACAACTAGATGTTTGAGAAATAAGGGCTTATTGTTATATGTAACTGAAGATATGCAGCTATATGTTATATAGCAGTATTATGACACTAGACAGCTGTACAAGGATAAGAACCAGCTAAAAGAGATCTCAGTGGCCAGAGTTGGAACAATTTAAACATAGAAAAGAATAATGCTACAACTGATTAAAACATATTGAATATATAAAACAATTCGTGAGTCCACAATAATGGTATTCACACACACAAAAATAAACTCCTGATGTTTTATAGTTGGAGGTACCTACTACACCAACTCCTTACTGTGAAAACTTGTAATTTAAAATGAATAATTAATGATTCATCTTGACTTTTTAGTAGTTCAGGGAAACCAAGCATTCTGTTTATGAGGGAGATCCCCTTCTTTCAGAAGACTGTCAATTCACAAATGTAGAAGGAATTGATAAATTTAGAAATCCACCATTTTGCATCCTTATTGACATAACTATTTCAGACAAGTATCATCATCAATGAATGCTAAAACCACTCAGGGAAAAGTTGATTGGAAACTGGATGTTTGCTTGGTGCCAAAACATTAACCCACAGAAAATATGCTAGTATCAAAGGGAAAAACATATCTTTATAATGGAGAAATTATAAATTGGTCCCCACTTTAAAGTCTCTAATAGTGAGACAATCAGACATTACAGAAGAACATGTTAAATACAAATGTAGACGATTCTACAACACAACTGGCCAAATCTAAATAAATAATCTATATCTCAAAAAAGACAGAAGTTACTCAAATTGACGGATACTTAAGAGACATAAGCAACTATAATGTAGGATCCTTAATTTGATCCAAGCTGGTGAGTAGGGGTGAGGGGACCACAGAAAATATTTTGGCAATGAATGAGGACATTTGAATATTGCCTGGGGATTCAATGATACTAGGAAATTATGGTCATTTTTTGTTAGATATGATATTGTTCTTGTGGCTAAACAGGAGCATACATTTTTTGAGATGCATATTTTAGTATTGAGGGATAAAATAAAATGATATTGTAATTTATGTTGAAATACTTTCAGCAAAAACAATTGAGAGATGACACATAAATGGCAAAACATTAACAAGTGTTGAAACTAACTGATGGTTACACAGGTGTTCACTGTACTCTTCTTTCTATTTTTCTATAAGTCTAAAATCTTTCATGAAAAATGGAAGAAGAAAATAAAATGCCATGGTCCCTGATTTCTAGGAGCTTATAATTTACTTGGGAGGAAACGAGCACTTACCCACAGAACACGAATCGCTCAGGAGCTAATTGGCTTGTGTGGAACAATCACTTGGAAGAGCCTAAAAAGCTTTTCCTTGGATTGATCAGTAGATGATCCACAAGTGATTTTCAGTGCTTCTTGGGAGAGGTTGAATTCAGAAGGACTAATACAGGAGAGAGATGTTTCTGCAGACAGTTGAAAGTGAGCAGAGGTGCTAAGTCATCAGCCCTAGTGTTTAGGTAAAACAAGTGGCAGAAGTGGGAGGTGCCTAATTTGGAAAGCCAGATTTGTACACCCCTCAGAAAACAACTGATTTTGAAGATGGGGATGCTTCAATGATTTTCTGAACAGAAGATTATGGGAAACTCTGGAGCAGGGCTGTAGTTAAAAATGTGACTTTAGTTCTGAGAAAGACAAATGGTTCCAACTTATTTTTTTAAAATGGCCTTTTCTTTCTTCTATCTGGTTGCATCACAAAAAACTGTCAGAGGAAGGCAATGTTGACCCAAAAGAGGTCACTGGTTTTGGTCTTTTAAAAGACCATGCTATTTCAATTACTTTCCTTAACTGTCTAAATACTAGTTTCATTCATTGGCCCAGCCAGTAAGCACTTAATCAAGGCAGTACAATCTTGACATTTGTGAGACAATATCCTGCGACCTCAGGAATTCTCAGTTTCTCTATCACCATTAAGTGGGATGTGGCTGCCAGAATCACCCACTGGTTAATTTGCTGTTCCTGCTCAAGGACTTCATGCTGTGCTCTCGATTCAAATTTGTGCCAGCAGCTTTATGGATGTGGCAGGACAGCCTGACTGGGAAATTAACTATATCTTATTTTCCTGTAGGAGCTTCAGAATGAGAGTCAATTAGGAAGACTGCAATGTAATGTTTTTTCCATCTTCCTTTCATGAATGCAACCAAAATGACTGAGGGTATTAAGAGGCATTTCCTTTAGAAAACCTAAATTGTTGAAGAAAATGAGTTGGATTGTCTGGAGTTGAAATGAGTGGGTGGGTGTGGATAGATGGAGGGTTATTAAATTCTGTGGACTTCAAATTATAGTAAAGTATAGTATAGTAATACCCACTTTTACAGCTTGGGTAATTACATAGCCAAGTGCCTTCAAAACAAATAATGATTTCAGCTGAGTAAAAACATTGGCAAGTCCATTTCAAAGATGACCTTACTGACTTTAAATTTCACTCAGTTTTCATCATATTACCCATAAGATCTGAGATTGACTAATTTTTTGCCTTTGATTAACAGAATGCCCAAACAGCTTTTAAAATCTTTAAAATTTCCTTTCATCTCGTGGGGAACAATTCTTACATGCCTCAACAGAGTCATGTTTAGACTTTTAAATAGCCTATTATACAAAAACCCCAATAGCAAACAAGCACTGTTTTCTGTATTTAACATGGTCAACAGTATGCTTATGCTAACGGTATGCTAAAGGAAAAGAAATGTATTTGGAGAATTAGTATTTGTTTTTGTAATTTATTTTTTCACCTGAATCCACTAAAATAGAAAAGATATAGGTGCGTAGGATTTCAAATAAAAAGACTTGGATAGATGAAGCAAAAAGAAAAATCAAAGAAAGCTGCTTTCTCTGAATGTTATAACACACTTTGAGTTCAATTGTGATGAGTTATCATAAAAATCTAAGATTCCCTTATATTAAGTGATTATAATAAAATGGTTTTATTATGTAGAAACCTCACCAGAGCAATCAAATAACAAATATTATTGAAGTTGTCAGGAAAAATGTTAAAGTCTTTGAAATGGGCAAAAATATCATTGGGTGGTCCTTTCATGGAATATTACACATTGCCTAGTCAAGCCTACAGGGTTATCTAATTCTGTGTGTGTCTGTGACTCTTATTGTCTTTAAGCTACTTTATGATCCTATAAGTTATAGAAAACTGATAGTAATGCAAATGCTTTTTGCCAGAGAGATGCAAATGAATCTTTTCTGGTGGAGAGGTAATTGATACTTCCCTCTGAAAAGGCAAATTTTGCATCAAATTCATTTCCACATTTCTGATTGCCTATACACATATCTTTTAAATTCTTCTTTGAACTGGCTTTCCTTTTCAAACATCTTACTGATTCCTTTATTAATTAATGAGCTAAACAAAATCTTGGACACAGTTCATTTTACATTTATAAGCCTCATGACTTTTATCTTTAAAAATTTCTCCATTAAAAAAAATTACCTTTAAAAATTCTCTTACTACATACAAGATATGGGCCAAATTTCATAGATGGGTTGGGGGAAAAATCACTAAATCTAAGACTACTTGAAAACACATTTTGGCTACCTTTTTGTTTTGAAATGAACTACCCAACAGATAAATACATTCTTTTGTATAATACCATATTCCATCAATATTAGTAAAACATCAAAAGTCATGATCCACTAATGGATTCTTAAATTCACTGGTCAGTGAAATACGAAGCTTTGTTATTCCATTGCCACAGCCAGTCAGCAATGGCTTTTCAACAAAGCAAGATGGCACATGGTCCCAAGGGCTATCATTTTAATCAAAATGCTAAAAGTTGAGTCAATACTGAGCTCCCTACACACTTGAATCAATAGGCATTCTATGACTTTAGCTATTTTCCAGTACAGGTATAGAAGAGACCCCCTTTTTGAAAAATGTTAGGTTAAGGTATCTGGCTATTGCAAAAATAAACTCAAGTTCTACTGTGTCAAAATTGTTATGGACCTTGAGAGTTTGTTTGGAGGTTCTAGCAGGGGAGTGCAGCTACTCGTATACCCTTGACCGAAGAACGGTCCTCCTCTAGCGGGGAAGGTCGTCCTCTTCGACCCAGCGCGCAGCTTCGGGAGGGACGCACATGGAGCGGTGAGGGAGGAAGGGGACACCCGCCTAGCCAGCCAGATCAGCCGAATCAACCCTGGCGATCAATGGGGTGACAGATGTCGCAGCCAGATCGCCCAAGCCCTCTCTCACTTGGAGTTGGAGTGGACATCACCATCCCAGTCGCCTCTGGATTGGGGGAAGAACTATGGACTAGAGTGGACTTGATGGTATTCTCTTGCTCACATATGGTGATTCTTGCAATGCAAGAAATTATAACAATGAGGTGGAGCCAGTGGCCACTTGACAGTTTTTGGGTAGGGAGGGGATGAGCAGTTGAAATACAGGGGTTTCTTTGGGAGTTGGAGGTTGTCCTGAGTACTGTTGTGGCAATGGATGTAGGCCATTTTAAATCAGCACACACCACTCAGAACTGAGTGGGAGAGAGTGTGGTCTACAGTGTGAACTGTGGTCTATGGTTGGTGGCAAGGCTCCAGGATGTGTAAGTTCATTGAGGTTGGTGGGCCACACTGTGGGAGATGTTTGTGTGGGATGTGGTGGGAGGTGTGGGAAGTGGGCAAATGGGAATCCCAGTGGGTTCCGTGTAATATTTTAGGTAATCTAAGCACCTCTTAAAATATATGTGTATATATATATATAAATAACATTTTTGTAAGCAAATACACATATATGCATATATATTTATATATCATTTTACAAATGTTTGTATGTATTGTGAGAATTTTGATTTTTACCCATAATAAAAAATAAAAAAAAAAAACCTAAAAAAAAAAAAAGAAATTTAACATTGATACAAAAAAAAAATTGTTATGGAATTGTTTTTGAATTATTATGGAACAAATTAGCAAAGAAAAGTACTTAGATTAATTAAAATGATCACCTTAGTTTACCTAAGCTTCCATGAGAAAAATCACCTTTTACAGACACAAACCATAGTCCATATATGGGCTGAAAGAAAGAAACTTGACAGGAAGATTTCATCAAGGAAACTTCTGGTGAAAAGTGCCAGTAACAGGAGGCATACTGTTGATAAAAGGTTAGACTAGGAGTATGGAAACTACTGATTCAGACTGGTATAGATTCTTAATCCATAAAATAAGAAGCTGAACCAGATAATATTTCTTTCAGGTGAGAAACTGCCAGTTTTCCCATAATATCTGTTCTCTTCTACAGTAATATAACCCTTGATTTTTAGTTTGGCCCATGACTTCCTGCAATAAAAACAACACTTCCTAGCCAGCCTTGCAGCTAATTAAGGCCACGTGATTAACTTCTCACCAAAGAAATATAAACAGAAGTATAGAGTGAAACTTCTAAAGCAGTTGTACTTAAAAGGATAGAGTGTGCTCTTCTCCTCTTCTTTTCATACCTGCTAGCAGGAATGTTTTTATGATGGCTGGAGCCAGAGCAGCCATCTAGGACCACTGGATGATCTTGAAAATGGAATATAAAAGCAAAATAGAGAGAACCTAGATTCTACCTCCTGCCTTTTATGTGAGATTAGAAATAAATTTCTATCTTGCTTAAAAATACTATTCATTTTTCTGTTGCTCAGAGCTGAATTTAATCCTAATAAAGAGATACTGCCATGCTCTGACTCTGGAATTGGAGTCGGGAGAAATGGTTCTAAGACAGGTTGAATTGTTCTCCTGAGGCAGGTTATTTTAACTATCAGTCTTTCATTTTCAATAACGAAAGGCCTTATTTTTCTGAACAGGTTACTGTGATGATTAATTGAGATCAGCCATGTGAAGGAATTTTAAAGGAGGAAAAAAAAAAACAAATACCTTGTATAAATATAAGATGTTACCTCCACCAGCAGCACTCAGATCTCTAACAAGGATAAATGGTCTATCTTTCTACCAAACATTCACTATTCTTTTACTTGTAAAGGAAAGAAATATTATGAATCATGTTCTGGGAGACTTTTGGATGGGATCTGTGTAAACGGTTGCCTTTGTATAGTTCTTGTCCTTCTGACTTAAAAGCAAACAAAATAATCCAGAATGGATGCAACAGGAAGGCTGATATCATATAAAGAATGAAGAAAATCATTACACCGTCATTACAGAAAACAAGTCAGTCCATTCACTGGGGTGGAAAAAAACAGAGAAACAAATGATTAGCAGTTCTTTCACTCTTCCAGGAGAAGTAGGCAGGTACCCTTTGAAGGAATCATTCATTCCTTTAGATTTGTTCATTTATGTCTATTAAGCTTCCAAATGCTTGATTACATAGTGGATACTGGTGAGCTGTTTCTCTCAGGGAGGAAAATTTGGCACGTGTAACAAATAGAAGCTGTCAGGCAGATTTCTCCCCTGTGGTGTGTGGTTGCCGTGGTCCATCTGCTATAAGCAAAATGTGAAGTCTAATTTTGAATGGCTCTACATGCTGTCTGCGCCAAGGCAGTACAGGTCACCGTAGATTTCATGCCTGCCCAGGCTCCTCCTCCAGGCATGGAGTGTTGGAAGTTTACCAAATACATATTATAAATTCATCTCTGTCTGACCTAAGAATCTTTCCCTTCAGGTTTTGACCCTTACAGGCTTTCCTGGGATAATAAGAGAAAGTCCAGTCAATTAGAGAGCCAGTATGGAAGCTCCAGCATGAATTATGAAATTCAAGTAGGCAAAATCCTAATCACACACTCCCCAGTGATATACTGTATTAATTATAAACATGGAATAGTCCTTGATTTTATTTCATAGTCAAGTGAGAACCCATCTTGCTTGGTAGATCATTAGCCTAAAATACTAGAAAATTTCCTGCTTTACTATTTATTAACTGTGTACCTTCGAGAGGTTATTTGGTTTTTCTGTGCCTTGTGTTCCCAACTGAAAAAATGGGGATGCTGATAATACCTTACTTATAGGGTTTGGGGGAACCTGAAATGAGATATCCATATAAAACAACTGGAACAATGTCTGGGATCGACTATAACTACTACTATGACTATTAGCAGAAAACATCCAGGGACAATTCCTAAGCACCTGGGTAATTGAAGAATTCCTACGAAATTCATAGAGAGTCATAGGACTATTTTATATGTAGAACCTGATGAAAGTTAAGTTGAAGATCAAGAATTGCCATAGTCCTTCTATTTCATATATTCTTAATATTACTACATAATTTATCATGTACACTAGGACACTTGAAAATGCAAAATGAAGCTGTTAATAATTACATGAGGACAAGTGATATAAACCTGGACACGGGAAGACTAGTTTATTCCCAAAGTCATAGTTCAAGATGTTTTTCACTAATTACTAAGGCTACCATTGACAGAAACAAATTTTCGTATTTACCCAAAGTTCTCAAAATTCAAATTCTTGACCTTATTAAATGGATACGTTTCACTCTAATATAGCTGGAACATAAGGAAAACTAAACTTCAACTGTCAGGACTGTAAATCTGACCATAATATTCTATATGTGCCATCAATAAAGATTGTAATTGAGGAAGCAACAAATCAACCCTCTCAAAAAAGAGCAAATTTATTTGCACTGCAATTTAACAAACAGTCAACGAGGCTCAGCTAATCTTCAGGCTATATTATTGTAGTCATCCACAGAATCAATGAATAGTATTTCAGGGGTCCTGTGGTGAAAGGCATTGTTTTACGAGCAAAGTAGCATTCATTTTAATGGTACACAACCCAGTCAAAGGCAGTGTAGCAATCTGTGGTCAGTAATGAATTCTGTCCTGTTAGCTGATGGGGATGTTCAGCTCAGTTTATTGCTATTCATAGAGCTGATAAAGGTCATCACTGCATCTCATTTATTAAAGCTCCCTCTCTGAATGGTGGAGGTGCAGGGTAAATGATGTTGAAAATTTATCTTGCAGTAGAATATCTGTTTACTCCATTAAGGAATAGGTTTTCTTTTCTTTTCCTTTTTTTTTTTTTTTTTTAGCGCTCAAGTTCTACTGGTTTCCTTTTTTTTTGGCATTTTTGTTTGTTTGCCTTTGAGTACATACAACTGCTGTGATTTTCATGTGTCCAGTTTCCTACGTTAAACAGGAATGGTACAATTAGCCAGATGCAACTTAAAAGGTAAAATACTTCTTCCCCTCCACCACTGAATTAGAAAGTAATTTTTCTACCCCCAGGAATATTGTTATTCCTAATTTATTCTATTGAGCTAAAACAATGTCGACTAGATTAACATCAGTAACTCTCACATGTGTGCACATGATAGCCTGTGCACGCGCGGGCACACACACACACACACAATCCTACCTAACTGGTGCTAAAGTATCTGGCTTGATGAACAATGGGCTAGCCTTCTAACTCTGTTGTAGGATTGCTGATTTCATCCAGTTCATTCATCAAACATTTTCTTAAGGTGATCTCTGTACTAGACACTCAAGCTAAGTGCTAATATCTTAAAATATGTTTGACCCCTACTCCAGCAGAAGGGTTGAAAACTTCTGCCTCCACACTCAAGAAGACAACCTAAACCACCTTTAGAAATGGAATATCATTTATTCAAACCTTTAACAAATTCACACTATTATTCCAACCGAGAACATCAAATAAATATTACTGTGGCTATGCCCACTACACGTTAGGCATTATAATAGGAGCTTTCCCCACCATCCCTCTAGCCTCTTGGTTCATATTTTCTTCCCAAAACATCTGTGCCATGTGTCATTCCCTTTTCAAAGTAAAGGCATAATGAATATTTCAAAAGGAAAAAAACTGAAAATTGTGATGGGGAAAAGATTGGAAGAATGTGAGTGAAACGGGAAAATTAGGTATGATATTCTGGTGTTGTGAAACCAAAGGCATACTGTCAGAACAAACTACACCAGAGAAACATCCAATCCTTGTGTCCTTTTAATACCAAAAATGAGAGCATATTATGCAAGTCTGACAATTTGATTTTTGTTTATGCTTCTCTTCTATTCAGTTATATATTTAAACCATGAGCAAATAAAACTATTTCAATTTTATTTTTATTTTTGAATTTTGTACATTTTATAGTTATCAAAGTCCCAATCTTAATCACTAATCTATGTGCTAAATCAAAGTATAAAGTCTTACGTAAGTGAATAAATAATTGTTCTTCCCAAAAAGGATGCCCATGTGTGATTTGTCTGGATGCTGTTCACAATATGAGCATTTATTGACTTATAAGTCACAGTTTCTTAAATCACTTCATGTGGTGCATTTCTCCTAGGAGACCATTAATGCCTTCCCTGGCTCTTTGATACAGTTTGTTATTCTACCTGTAGTTCGTTTCTTCTCCTTTCAGCAGGGCACACTACTCTCAGTGCTTTCTCGGCTGGTAAGTGGAATTAAATAACATCTCAAGTCCTTTGGCTTCCAAACATCTTGGAATACTGCACCATATTTTCATATATTTTTGTCTGAACCAAGAATGAACCAGAGCTCTTTGAAGGTGTAGAAGTACTTTTGGACATCAGGGAAAGCAAGTAAACAACCTTATCACAACTGCTTTAAGGACTAGCTTTATGAAGCAGTTAAACAAAACTGGTGCCACAAAGGAGCATAGCGAAAAAGGAAGATCCCTGAGATTCACCCCAAAGTTCATTGGAATATCACCAGACCACAGAAAGAGTGACGAAGTGACTATTTTTATAGAGAAGAGAGAAAAGAATAGGGACAAGCTAGGTGACTGAATGTGTATCAGGGGCCAAATTTCGTAAAATTGAGCACTAATGATGGTCTTGGGCAATTTGTATTGTGGAATGTTGGAACTAGAGGGGACATTGGCACTATCTTTACATGTCCAATGTATGTATTTTACTAATGAGGAAACTTAGATTCCTAAAAATTAAATCCCCACATTCAGAGTGCTAACCATGGCAAAGGAAGAGACCCTGATTCTCCTTTTACTGCACCATCTTGCCTTTCATTTGCCTGATGACTTTTGATAGATGCAGAATGCACATAAAGGAAAACAAGACTGAAATTATTCAGTGAGGAAATAGAACAAATCTGCTTTTCCAATCATATGGATGGTAAAGTCAAATATAGCAAGTCAATGACAATTCATATGGAAGCTCCTATTTAGTTGTTTTCTTTCCTCCAGAGTATGTTTGTTCTTATATTTTAGGAAGAAGTTCTTTTTCCTCCAATATTTGTTGCTATAAATATGTTCACTTTTGGGGTATCAGTTATCTGAGACAGGTATGTGCCCTTTCCATTTAACAGACATTTCCTAGTGAAAAGGTGGTGACAGATGCATTTTATCATTTTCTTAATTGGAACCAAATGTGATTACACATTCAATTTGTGGCCTCCAATGAAGTCTTTCCAAAATAGCTACAATCAACAGATAAGCATTAATAGATCACAAAGCAGGTCTTCATCTTCCCCCACTCCCTAGCTCTTATTTTTTACACCTTGTTGACTGGTACCACATCTACCCAGCATCATAAGTGAGGAACCTAACATGTTTTAGGCAAAGTTCCAAGGCTGGAGTCAAAAATAAGCTAGCTCTACATCATTGCAAAGCCCATTTCAAAGCCCAGCATTTAGTTTTTGTATAAATTCTTTAAAGAAATGCTGCCATACCAGTGCTTTTGATGACACCAAGGAAGATACTGTTTAAAAAAAAGGCAAACACATGCATCAATGACTCAGAGTCAAAAGGTTTTTCAGAGTCATTAGAATATAAATAAGGAGATGATTTAGGGGGAACTGTAACAATTTAGTTTGCTTGTATCCTTTTTTAAAATCTATGTTCAAGAGTGATACCTGAAAAAAAAAATCCTGTCTAAATAAATCTAAAATAACTCTTTCAATTAGTATAAAAATTGTGAGTGATACAAAAACATTATTTCAGTTTAATTGACATTTTTTTCTTTCTTAGTGTTATACAGAAAATAATGCATATCTTATAATCAAAGTTCTTAGATGGATGAAATTTATTATTAATTTACCTATAATGAATGTAACTTTGTTCACAAGCTCTCGTTTTTGACCTGTTGCAGAAAAAAAACGAAATCTTCCCAATTCAATATAAACTCAGTATCTTTAAAAAAATTATTCAATCAATTAAACATCAACTCAAGTTTCCCAGATCAAGTTATATCTGCGATGTGGTAGAGTGAAGAGAAGTCCCTAGTTGAGTTCCTGATGGGCCCTTCCCCTAAGGTAACTCATTGTTGGTCATCTCAGCTTGGCCATTGTACAAGGGGTTGGCTTTGAATGGTATAATTGGCTTGCCTGCAATTCTCTCTCTCACTTCACCCAAATCCCATGGAAAATGCACCTGTAAGACTGATACTTTTAAACTTCTCCTGGAAAGAAGTTTCCTCCATCCCCTCAAATTCAGTGAAGGCTCTTTTGTTGTTTCCTCTTGCCCCCTTTAGAAGATCTCAGAGGGTATTTATATCTGAGTTGGGGCTGGCAGAAATTAGAATTGGGGAAAGAGGTAGTTTTTTTGCTTTACACAAACTGCATATTCTTTTCGTCTCTTAACATTTGGGTCATTTTGATGACCAGTCAAGCATCTCAAATCTTCGTTTCACTAGACTCTTGGAGGACATGGATGCAGAGTAGAAGAACAATCCTTTTGATGTCTAAAATTTTAGGTCTGCTACGTATCAATACTTCATACACCTTCCCAAACATATTACATGTTTATCTTCCAATTTAGGTCATATTTGAGGGAAAATAAAAAAGCTTAGCCCCTAATAGGTGCTTAGTTGATGTGTTTGAATGGCTGAATGAATATGCCAATACCAAAAGAAGCCACATGGATATTCATGATATGCAGTGATCTGGATGTTTTTCAGTGATTAATAAGAAAGAGGTCACTTTTCCATAAGGATATTGTACTTTCAGACAAACACATACAGACTCTAAACCTGCTGAAGGGATAAGCAACAAAATAGGTGGACTTTTAGTACTATTCCTTCCTCTCCCCATTCTCCACACCCTAAAACACTAACATCAGGGAGCGGATATGGCTCAAGAAGTTGAGTGCCCGCCTCCCATATGGGAGGTCCTGGGTTCAGTTCCCGGTGCCGCCTAAAGAAAAAAAAAAAGAGCAAACAGACGAGGGAGCCAGCTCAGGGGAGCCGATGTGGCTCAGTGGTTGAGTGCCGGCATCCCTCATACAAGGTCCCAGGTTCAATCCCCAGTACCGGTACCTCAAAACAAAACACTAACATCTGCAGTTTATAAAGAAAATGGAAGTCAACCAAATGCTTAAAATTAAAAGGATTGGTTGTTCCACAAATATAATACTAGTTAGCTGTCCTGAGGTAACTCAGAAGAATCATTGACTATCATTAAATAGCTAAATCTCTGATCTTCTTGTACCTGAAGGCCATATACATAGAGTTTCCCATGTAAGAAGTAGATTAATTCTCTGCCCTTGCGACATTGGCTTTGGGATACACAGGTGTGTTAATTCACATGGTTTGGCTTTACAAATCAGCATGAAGGTGGACCTCTGCATCTTTAGTTATCTGTTCTAGAGGATGGTGGCTAACCTTTGGAGGGCCATACCAGAGACCTCAAAAGTGAATTTTGTTTCAGACCAATCTAAACAGACTTTCTCAATTAGATAATTTCTATAGTTGCTTTTGCATAATGTAGTAACAGACTAACAAACAAAAACAAACGCTATTTGACTTAAAGAAAGAAAATTATGTATCATTTGTCCTTTAGTATGTCAAGCATTTTTATTTCAGGCCTAATTTCCTGGGTATTTGTGCCAAAATGGCATCAAAACAACATTGTCTCCTTTGGGGTCATCCACTAATTGGATGATTTCTGAAGACTAAGAATCTCTGACACAGAAAAATGGGTTTGATATTGATATGTTAAAAAAGGGAGAAGGTCTGAAAAAGTATATAAATATATATTTAGTTCTTTCTTTCATTCAGACTTGGGTTTATAGTTTTGGAAATCATGGGTTCTAAAAAAAAAAATCAGGGTCAAAGAAATGACTTATGGCTAATTTAAGATTTATAAGTTCAAATAATTATTTATTTGATTTATTTACCACCTCTCCCCAGCAGGTTACTCTGAATCACTGCTGGGTGATACTTCTCCAGGGTTGGTAAATGATCCTGGGATGACTCTGCGGTAGAGATCAATTTTCCCTGCACAGAGCTAAGTTGGTCCTGTAACAAACTAGACCAAGGAACCACTGAGAGATTTTGGTGGAATTATTGCACGACTTTGGATCACATGAAATTATTTCCTGTATTTCTGATGGCCCCATTTGCAATGGATTATCTATTTGGAAGACAGACATGAGCCACTGTTTCAAGTGTAGAGCTTCTACACTGGTTCAAGCAAGACTTACATTTACTCCTGAAGGTGAGAAAGAGAGTGAGTTTAACACTCACTTGAAATCTTTCTTTTTATCTCAGCATGTGTCCCACACTAATAAAAGGTTAACTGAGCTTATAAAACAACAACAACAACAACAAAACCCAAATCCTTAATTCCAAGAGGAGTGTTTGGGGTAATTAAGTTTCTGTGGATGGTATTCTGGTAAAGGATCCTCCCGCTGTATCTGACTGACTACACAGGGCAATGCCGACTCCTTGGATTGGAGCCCTGGTGAGAGTTCTGTTGTACATTAATTATTAACAAAGAGCAGTATTATGAATTCAACAAAAATTCAGTAGCACTGAATAGAAGAAATAAAAAATCATTCTATTTGTTGCAGAAAATAACCCTGGAGGGCACCTGAAGGCATTCTGTCATGGAATAGATTTAGGGCCTTTGGATTGAAGTGAAGGCAGAAAAAAAAAAAAACAATGGAAAAACCAGTGGGGAATCACGCTCTTAAGAGATGTTTAATAAAACACATTTTGTTTCCCTCCTCTGTGTTTAGGTACAGTCATCGCTAATCATTGCAAAAGAGGAGGCAGTTGTTCTCATTCCTAGAGGTAAGGAAGTTTATTATGTATTCTGTGGTCTCCCAGAATTGCCACTAGACTACGTTTTCTTGTGTTTTATCTATTTACTAACATATCACTATATGACTGTTTTTGTCCCCACAAAATTTATTATCAGTCAAGGGATGAGACATCATTTAGCCAACTATCTGCAAACAACAGGATGTTCAGTATGAACTCATTCATTCTCAATAAGAATTTGTCATTGCAAAAGAATACGATCTCAGTCTCTTCCCATTATAGGTGATTTCCGTTTTGTAAGGTGTGATTTGAGATTTTATTTGTGGGACAGAGTGATAGGGCACTAAAGTCTGATAGTGTTCACTTTCTGTGGAAGAACCATCCTCATCCCCTTCATCATCTACTCCATCAAAGCTATTCCTCTTCCACAAATGGGAATGGCACATTGCAATGTAAATGAGTATTTCAGTATTATTTTAAATTTGCAATTCTCTTTTCTTTACCATGGTCAAGGATCTTTAAAATTCAAAGCTTTAGTGATGTGGCATTACGCCTGGAAGCTAAGAAGTGTGAAGGAAAAATTACCTTTAGAAGTATCATTGATACTATTATGAAAAATAAAATAGCATCCTTTAAAGTATTTTATATAACATTACACATAGAAGTACATGGGGTAACTCTGGTTAAACAGGAATAGAGAAAAATGGTCATTTCTGTGATGGGATTACCTGAAAACAAATATAGATCTTACTTCACTATTACAAAGAAACTCTCATAGGTTTTTCTATTAACTGGGCAAAGTTAAAACCCAATTATGTTTAAAAGATTACACAAATTAGAAGAAAACTATTGCAATGTTTATGAATTAGATGCCATGATTTTAGAAAAAACAAAACAGCCTTTTCTCAATGGCATCAATGATTTTTGACATTTATTGTTAGTGTACCAAATTTGTATAAGTAGATTCCATTTTCATGAAGAATCATGGGAATCATCAGATTAGATCCGTAAACCATCCTCTGACAGTCTATGGCAAGTATTAGTGTAGAAAACATATAGAGAACTGTGTTACATTAATAATTTAAATGTTTTCGTAAATTCTATTAGGATCATTTTCAGCATGAGAAAAATTATATTACCAATTAATGTTTGAATAAATCAACTTTATTTGAAAATATAAAAACTGTAAAAGCAACACTATGGTAAGATCATAAGAGCTTCTCTCTAAAAGTTCAGAAATTTGTATGGCCTACAATTCAGTTGAATCAGAGTACAGTATTCTTCCCAGGACAAAACATATATTTTCTAAGATGTTCTAGAATTTGCCAGTTATGAACACTACTTTGGTAGTTTTTACTCTGTTTTGGATAACCAGTACAATATTTTTCTTTTTTTGGTCTTTTAGTTTCTCTCTCACTCACCTATTCTTTCTTATAGGTTATTGGCAGCGATTCTGTAATTTCATTGACAAGTCAGCTGGTATGGGTTAGGAATAGAGTATCTGACTACCGAACAAAACATCAGCAACTCGATGATGGGGGTCCATTATCTGCTCTGAAGTATCAAACACATGGTGTGGTCTTTCACTCTCCAGATCCAGAGAGAAGCTTGTTCAAACTCTGGCTTCAGATCTGACTTTATGAATAAGTTACTTAACCGCTCTCAATGGGTGATCGTAATATTACCTACTTCCCCGGGTAATTCCAATGGTTAAGACTCAATGCATTCTAGATGTTTGGTGCTAGTGTCTTTCACCTTGTTATTTTTAACATTTTCCTAGCATAAATCTACTTTAGACTGCAAAAGGTTAAGCCACCTGTGCATCTAAGGGCTCTCATTTCCTCACCTACACCCTACCCCTTCTAAGGAAATGATGCTTAATCTTCCTTACTGATTTTTGGGATCATTCTCCTTACTGGGGAAGATCCAAGCATATGATGAATGCTTCTCACAGTCATGCTAATCCTACACAGTCTTTTTCTTGCTCTTTCTTTCTTTTTGTAACAACTCTACTGACCTATAATTCACATACAATTCATTCATTTAAATCATACAACTCAGTGGTTTTTAGTAAATTCACAGAGTTGTGCAAACTCTTTGCTCTTTTATTTGCTCCAGTATCACTAGGCAGTTCTTTCCCATAACCTTTATGTTTTTCTCAAGGTTCACATCCTGTCAGTCACTCTGGCACTACTCCCACAGTTTTGAGCTCAGCTCTATTTTTTAGTCACATTTTTCTTAACATGGAAATCATCAGAAAGCATTCCGCAGTGCTACACATTGGTTCTAGGGATGCTTGTCCTATTTCTTCCTCATTAGTATTTTTCATGATTGTGTCATCAGAACCCTATTTCTAAGGGCCTGCCATGACCCTCTCACAGTCGTTCCTTTGGGTAGCCCAGCGATCATAATAGCAATAATGCCGCTGTTGCCAACCATTTTGATACTGCTCTATAAGATTCTAAGCACTTTCACGGGCATTGCCTTATACAATTTGACTCCATGGCACAGAGGACCAAAGCAATCATCTACCCCTGGGGTTGAGGATTGGAAAGTATAATCACTGCTTGTTCCTTATGGGCCTTCAGCAAGACAACACTTCCCAGATTCCTCTGAGGCTAGCTGGAGATGTGCCGTGAATTCTAGCACACATGGGGGCCCACTACTTCCAGATTTGGCCTTTTTCCTTCTAGGCACACAAACTAGACTACGCATCCCAGCCTATCTGGCAGTTAGGTGGAGTCAATGGGAAATAGGAAGTGGAAGAGACATACCCCTCTTTCAGGCCCATTCCCTAAAGTGCTCCCCTGAGAGCCTCTACAATGTCTTCCTGAGTCTGCCATCAGGATGAAGAGCATACAGTTGGGGAAATCTGAGACCGTATGGATACCACAGAGTCTTAGCTAGAAGGAGTCCAAGTCCCCGAAAGGCTGCAGGGCATAATCCCCACTGCAGCCCCGTCAACATTAACTGCAACAGGGGAAGGAATGAAACTATTCACTTTGTCCTAGAGCCTGGGCAGAGATGCAGCGTCCTGGTACAAGACAGTAAGATGGAACTGGGATCTTGAGCTAGGACAGCGATCCTGAAGAAGCGTCACAAGCTAGGAAGCAAGAGGAAACAGAGACAGCAGATACTTACTGTGCGTGACTACCAGCTCAGACAGTTTGTCTCCTTTGCTCACAAAGCTAACAAATAGCAGAGCTGGGGCTAGATACTCTTTTCTCAGATTTCTAATCTAAGGCACATTCAATTAAACTGAATGGGGGAGAGAGATAAATAATATCCACTTCCTCCAAGATTTGAAGAACTCGCACAAAAATAATTAGATTGTTTCTGAGTTGTTCCAAAGTAAATGATATGATATGCCATACTAATAGAAAAAGGACAGAAACTGCATACTCATCTCAATAAATGTAGAAACAGCATTTGACAAAAATCCATCACACTTTTATGATAATAAACACTCACCACACCAGGAACAGAAGGGAACTTCTATAACCCGATAAAGGGATCTATGAAAAACCACAGCTATCTTCATACTTAAAGAACAATTCATTGTCTCCCCCCTCACCCCCCTTATGATCAGGAACAAGATAGAGATGTCTGGTCTGGCTATTTCTAGTCCATACTGTACTGGAAGTCTACCCAGGGCAAGTAGCTGAGAAAAAGTAATAGGAGGCATCTAGATAAACAGAAATTTCTATTTGTAGATGACATGGATATACTAAAAACCCTGGTTTGTACACTTTAAACAATAATAGCAAATAAACTTTAAAAAGGGTAAAAATATTGGGGCAATAAAAAATAAAATAAAGTTAGGGGAAAGGCTAAATATAAAAGCAAATGTACATATACAAGATACCCAGATTTATACATTTAATTCTCATGGTGGTACAGGTAAATAATTCTGAAACTGCTTTATATGTATACTGGGGTTGAACAAATAAGTGAATGGATGGTGGGACTAGGTTTCTTACTGTCAATGGGAGAATTTACAGATAAGCAAGAAGTGACAGAATGTTTCATGTGAAGACATTAATATGAAGTCATGTTTACCTTAATATAGATCCAGATGAATATACATATACATAGAGATGCAGATACGTGTATGTACACAAGTTAGCATGCACACATTTATTTCCTTGCTCTGTCAGCTGGAAGGGCCTGGAAGCAATGGTATCTTAGTAACTATGCATAACCTCGAGTCCAGATCTTGGTTTCTAACACTATTCGTCAATAAAAGGAACCAGGGTTCCTTGGAGAAATAAATCTGGTTCTGGGCCTGGAGTGGGTGATTCTGCAGCATCTTTTAGTGCTAGAAAGTAAGAAAGTGATAAAGAGAGGGGGGAGGGGAGGGAGGGAGAGGAAGAAGAGGAGGAATGGAAAAGGGAAAGGACCCTTGATGATAGAGGTGTAGCAAAGGGTGTAGGAGTCAAATGAAAGAGCTCCCAATGGCCAAAGCTGGAACAATTTGTGTTAAAAAAATAAAATACTATTGGATCATAACCCAAAGTATAAAATAAATGTCTACAAGTCCATATTGATAGAAATAAATGATTGGATAAAATAACAAATGAGGGAGAACAGACAAATCTCTCATGCAGAAGAATTCCAAATATGTCTAGATAACTCTGCTTTCAAGGAGGGGGACCATCAGCCCTGCTCTCTGGACTGTACACAGTGACTTCCTTCCAAAGAGCAGAGTAGAGAAAGAGGCGGAGAAAGTATCTTTACAGTGGAGAAACCAAACACGCTCTACCTCACCAGGTGATTAAGGACCGCATCAACAGTGATAAATGCCTGACCAGTACTCCTCCAAACACCTGAACTTGATTGCTGTCAAGTTCATCAAAAACAAGGGAATTCTGAGAAACTGTCACAGCCAAGAGGAGCTAAGGAGACCTGAGGACCACATGGCATGTGGGATCTGAATGGAATCCTGAACAGAAAAAGAACATTAGGTAAACACAAAGGAAATCCGAATAAAGTACGGACTTTAGTTAATAATGATGTACCAACATCGGTTCATAATGACAAAGGTACCATACTAATGTACGATGCTGATAATGGGGAAACTGGGAGTGGGGTATGTGGGAAGTCTTCATACTACTTTCACAACTTTTCTGTAAATGTACATCTATTATAGAATAAAAAGTTTATTTTAAAAAATCTTACAGAATGAATTCAAACAAAGGATTAGTGGGGGATGGATGGAAGGTGCTAGGCTACAAGAAGTCCCTCCAAGCTCTGGAATCCTTGTAATCTGATCCGTAATTCTCTTATGAAACTGTGGTGTTCAGATTTTCCAGATGCTGCTATCTAGACCCAGTAAAAAGATCATGTTCCTGGTTGGTGTGGAGGCAGCCTTCCAGCTCAACTTCTGCAATGACATAATAGAACAGGTTTGTCTGATTCAATTTACCAAATATTTATGGACCTTACACTTTCCCAAAATAAAGTCTCTTTCAAGAAGATAATTTTGACTACATGGTCCCTGCTGACTGGTAATGCATAATTGAGGACATAAAACCATGAACTCCAAGTTTCAAAACTCCTCTAATTTTAGTAGCGTTTCAAAGCAAAAAAAAAATGAAATTGTATAATTTTCATTTACTGTTTAAAAGCTGACTAAATTTTTCAAAGGATAAACTTGGATATTTTTAGTTGAGAGAGGCTATTTTTAGAGGCAGTAATTAATTTGCATTGTGAGAAAGAGGGTTTTGAGGTTTGAATCCTAATGATCAGTTGCACACAAAAAGAAGAATGAGACAAGAGTAATTTTTCATAAAAATTAGGTCCCATAGTTGATCCTTTGACTCATCTATTCCTGTGCTCATATCTCTTCCAAATCACACCTAACTACATTTTAAAAATTAATTATTAAGCTCTTGGCTTTGGCAGAAAGCAGTGCTCTTGCTCACATGATCATATGTCACACCTCGCTAACGTTATTATAAATGACAGGCAGCTAAATTTACACTCAGGGTAACATTATTAATAAGCAAATTAATAGGTTAGTGATCAAGAAACCATATACCCAGTTAACAACCAGATCATATCTGTCTTCATGCTTATTTGTTAAATACATACAATATATACATCTGCAGCAAGATCATGTGCCTGTTAAATGCTGGCCTTACAGTTCTTAGCTAGCCTAAAAATAGTGTTATGGTAATTGTCAAGTGCATCATTCGCCACTGGAGGGCACTGTTTCACAAATGCTCTAAGCACTATGGAGGCTAAGAAAAATAATTTAAAATAATAGTGGGTGCAAGACAACTAAAGACGCATTTCTGAATTCACCAATGTTGGTAAGCTGGGATAAATCAGGTATTTTTTATATTATTTATCCATAAATAAGGAGTGCTGGCCTTAAATCCTATCCCTTCATTTGGGGATCTACGTGTAACCTTGATGGTCTTAAAATGCCGTAAGCTTCAGTTTCCTCACCAAAAAAATCAAACATTTGTAGAAACTTTTCAAAATATATTTGGAATATTTTCACAAAATATGTGATTCTGATTTTAAATGTTCTGGCTATTAGTCTCACGGCTTTCTTGAAATTCTCCTTTATTGAGAAGTTTTTGTTGCCAGATATGAACAAATGCTTAGTGAAAGTCCAAAGGAAATAGCAGATTCCAAAGTTAGAGCTGTATTATTTTGTCATTTACAACAGCCAAGGCTGTGTGTTTAACAAAGTGCTTTCTGTAAGTGATCCCATCTGCACCTCAAATAATTACATAAGAAGTAACATGATAGGTACATTTGATAGGTGAAGAGCCAGTTAATTGGGAGGCTGGGGCCACTCAGGTAGTAAATAGAATCCCCATCTATTGATTTCAAAATGCATGTTATTTCTATTTTACTATGATGTTCTTTTCCCCTCTTACACATCACCTAGCCTGGCAGGTAGATGATGATCAGCAAATACATGTTGGCTAGGGATTTCAATACTACTGCTCTACTGAAGTATATTGAAAAGTGAACCTTAAGCTAATCAAGTTTCAATTTTCCCTGCTTAAAAAAAAAACAGGACGTGAGACTAAATGGGATTCTCAGGTAATCCAAATCACACACTGGCAGAATAATACATAGTAGCAGCTGTTCTGCTGCTGACCAGAAAGAGACCTTGAAAGACAAGTTCAAGTTTCTTGATTATAACGATGACTCTCAAATTTTAAAAGACTCTAATGAAAATGTTAGACAAGGCTGTGCCTTAGTTTCTCAGCATACTGTCCTTTTTTCCCCCATCTGCTGCCTGTTATCTTCCTCAAATACAGTTTTCATCCTGTAGTTCCCATGGTCAAGCATCCTTGATGGCTCCCAAAGAATAAAGTTCAAAATTCTTAGCATGGGAGTGGATGTGGCTCGAGTAGTTGAGCACCTGCCTCCCACATGGGAGGTCCCGGGTTTGGTTCCCGGTGCCTCCTGAGAAAAAAACAAAAACAAACAACAAGTAAAACAGAGGAAAAAGCCAACTCAGGGACGCTGATGTGGCTCAGTGGTTGAGTGCCAACTTCCCACATATGAAATCCCAAGTTCAATCCCTGGCATCTCAAAAAAAAAAAAAAAAATTCTTAGCATACTATTTAAGTAGGTCTTCCACAGTCAAAATGTCACCTATATATGTAATTAAATCTCACAACATATGCTTCCTTCTCTACTTAATACATTTAGTTACACAGGAAATAATATATATTATATGCCAAATATGTGCAAGTCTCCTCTTCCTTGACTCAAGCTGTTCTGTCTGCTCAGAACACCCTCCACCCATCTCTCTCTACCTTCTTTCATCTCTCATTTAAACTCCAGTACAAATGTAAAATTTTCCTAAATCTTCTTTAGCAAAAATATCCTCTCTTTCTTCAATGCTTCAAAGAAGCTTTTCTCCTTGACCCTTTTGATACACTCACCATCTACTTTGTGCAATACCAGTTTCCAGGGTAGACCATAAACATCTCCAGGGCAAGGTCAAGTCTCCTTCAGCTATGTATGCTTATCCCTGGGCAGGCTTAGGGTTTAGTCTACTTTCCATGTGAAAAATAGTCAACTGATGCTGAATGTCAGGCAGATAATTTTTTATAGGTGCTTTGGCTAATTTAAATAAATTTATTATTATTTTTTGAAACACAAAGTAACTCTTAGAATGAATTCCACAGCTATCACTGAGGAGATGTGATTATGATCAGGTTAAAGTGTTGCAAAATATAGCCAGAGAACATTCCTACAGTGGTGTCATGCTGATAGGCTGGTTAGCCTTTTTTGTTTATTGGTTTGCTTTTTACTTATTTGTTTATTTTTAATATTCCAGACACTTCATACATGGAGAGACAGAAGGCTCAGCATGCTTTAGGTGTGTCCTCTTTCAGCAGTGGAAGAAATATCCCCCAAAGAAAATGGGCTGGATAGAGAACAAGCATCATTCCTGGTCCACCATCCACCTGTGCTTCACGCAGCAACACCCCTACTGGGAGGTAGAAGTGAAGGCAGAGGATGGAATACAAACTGGCTAATTTTCCTAGATGTCATTCATAGAGTGGGAAGGAAATTCACAGTGAATATCACCAGAAAACTTGTTGGTATCTTAGGAAAATACTGTAAGGTAATAATAATAGGAGACGTAGGCTTTGGGTAAATTGCATTTGTCCATGATATTGGACAAATTAAATGGTCATCGTTTTCACAAGTAGTGACCTAGTTTAGGTCCTCAATTCTGGCCTGGGGGGTTATAAAAGCCTGCTAATTAGTGTCTCTGCCTTCACACTCTCCCCTCCACCCCACCCCACCCCCACTTCCAACAGTTTCTACACCCTGTTTTCAGTGCACTCTCGAATAAAGTCAGCATTCCCCTCAATAAAACCTTCCTGTGATGGCCTTCCTATTAATTACAAAAGAAAATTTGAGCTCCTTATATGACATTGCATATACCATAATATGACCCCAAAATCAACTTAAAAGCTTTATCTCACACTATTCCGTCTTACAAAAATGGTGTGGGGTGGGATTTTTTTTTTTTAGATAAAATTCACATAACATAAAATTCACTATTTTAACCATTTTAAAGTATACAACTCTGTACCTATTAGCATTCACTCAGGTATGTCTTACTATGGAAGGAATATATCCTGTCTTCCTTCATGTCTTTCCCTAGTACATGTTCCATTATCACTATGCACATCTGCCCATCCTTCAAGTTCACACTTTCCACGAACCCTGCCCTGACAGCTTGAAAAGAAACCTACCCCTCCTATTGATTCCATGGCATTTTGTCTGCAATTTCTTACAGATCTACCACATTTGGCGTCATACAGAGTTCATCATTGTGAACTTACTTAATTTTTCTGGAGGAAAGGGGTTGTGATGGTTTGAAGCTGCATGGAACCCAGAAAAGTATGTTCATAAAGCTAATACATTCTGTGGGTATAAACCTATTTTAAGTAGGACCTTTTGATTTGGTAACTTCGGTTAAGGTGTGGCCCAGGGTGGGTCTTAATCTTCTTACTCAAGTCCTTTATGAAAGAATGAAATTCAGAAAAGAGAAAGCCATAGAAGCAAGATGCTGAAAGAAGTGAAACCCAGAAGAGAAGGGAGAGACCAGCAGATGCCACCATGTGCCATGCCATGTGACAGAGGAGTCCAGGATCGTGGGCAGCTGGTCTTCAGGGAAAAGGCACCATCTGACAATGCCTTGACTTGGACATTTTTCTCGGCTTTGAGAATGGAAGCTTGGAAACTAATAAATTCCCATTGTTAAAAGCCAACCCATTTTATGGTATCTGCTTGAGCAGCTTTAGCAATCTAGAACAGGTGTGGTGACCAATTTGGCTACACTCTGGAACAGGGGTTCTTAACAAAGGGTCCGTGAGCTTGAATTGAAATTCAAAAAAACATTATTCTTGTTGGGACATGTCGGTGCAGATGTGATATATTTATTGAATATTACACAGTAGAGTGTGAGCTTAGTAAGGGGACCGTGGTCTTCACCTGTCTGGCAAAGAGGTCCGTGGAACAAAAAAGGCTAAAAACGCCTACTCTAGAAGGGGAGAGAAAGTTACCCATGACCACTGGTTGCTGTAGTGAGAACAGACTAAAGCAGGCACAGGGAAGGATTACAGAGGCGTCCTGCTGGAAATTTTAGTTACCCACGGAAGGTAAGTGGGGAAGATCAGAGAAGAATGTGAAAGGTGGTTAGATTCCAGCTATATTTTGAAGTTTCTGATGAGATTCTCTCACATATTAGATGTAGGCTAAGAAGAAAGAGGAATCAACTTGGTACAATTCTTTTAGCATGGGAAGAGGATTGGGTAGTAACAGAATGTAGCTGAATTTTAAAATGTTGATGGACAAAAAATTACTGGATTTAGGCAAGGATTTTCAATAGCTGCTAACATCATGAAATTAAAAGGCAGCCATATTTAAGTATCTCCTGATTACATAAATGCCACTCATGAAGTACCAAGAAAATCATACCAGAATCTGAAGATGCCTTTTATTAAATAGATAATTTTTTTTGAAACAGAAAATAAATGAGGAACGTTGTTACATAACCCCAAGGAGATATAATCAGCAATATGGAAAACTCTACAGGGTAAGTGATCTTGTTTCCTTAACAACAACTAAAAAACATGGCAAAGAACAAAAAGAAAAAAGGGGAGAGATCTTTAGACTAAAGGAAACATAATATACATATCAACCAGTAGCAATATGTGTCCCATACATCCTGATTTAATCAAAGGGTTAAAAATTAAGTCAATCAGGGATATGTTAACAGTGATGGGAATTTTGATGATATTAACAAATTATTATTTTTTACATTTGGTAGTAATGTATGGTCATGTTAAGATTCTTATCTATTAGAGAGACAAATTAAAATATTTACATATGAAATAAGATATGTGGGATTTGCTTCAAAATAATCTGAGAAGGAAGGAGTGGAGATGATTTGGATGAAACAAGAATTGACCATGATGTAAGAATTATTGAAGCAAGGTATGGAATTATATAGTAATTTGTTTTGCCATTCTCTAATTATGCGTGCTTGAAATTTTCTATTAAAAAGTTAAAATAAAGAATGTGGAGCATTTTAAAAATGTTTTAAACTAATAAGCTAATAAATTGAAATGACGAAGTGACTTATGTGATGGCCAATTGTGCTACTCCATTTCAACTCTTAGCTGTTGACCCCACACTACAGTGAAGTGCAAAATGTGATGACTGTACATTTACACATATGGATCTGAAAGTTTCCTCATGGCAGTCAAACTGGATATTAAAGTATAATGGAGAAGATACCCCTTCACACCCACTAGACTAGCTGTTGTTAAAATACAAAACAAAACAGAAAAGAACAAGTGTTGATATGTATGTGCAGAAATTGGAACCCTCATGCATTGCTAGTGGGAATGTAAATGAGTGCAGCTGCTATGGAAAACAGTTTGGTAGTTCCTCAAAATGTTAAACATAGAACTGCCACATGACCAGCAATTCCTCTTCTAGGGATATACACCAAGGAATTGAACATGGAGACCCAGATCCTTATGCTGCAATGTCCATAGCACCATTATTCACAATAGTCCAAATGGGGCAACAGCCCAAGGGTCCCCAATGGATAAATGATTAAACAAAGTGTGATACATGCACAATGGAATATTATTCATCTATAGAAAGGAATGAAGGTCTGATACCTGCTACAACATGGATGAACCTTGAAGACATCAAGCTGAGTGAAATAAGCCAGGCACAAAAGGACAAATATTGTATGATTCCATTTGTACAAAATAATGAGAATATGCAAATTCATAGAGACATAAAGTAGAGGCTATCAAGGGCTGGGGGAGGGGTGGTGAATAGGGAGTTATTGCTTAATGGATATAGAGTTTCTGTTTGGGGTGATGAAAAAATTTTGATAACGGATGGTGGTGATGGTAGTTCAGTACTATAAATGTAATCAATGCCACTGAATCGTACACTTAAAAATGGTTAAAATGGAAAATTTTATGTTATATGCATGTTTATATCCGTATGAATAAAATGCAGAGTCCAGTTTCTTTAAGAATG
The DNA here is from genome assembly GCA_026826555.1 of Tolypeutes matacus. Lineage (NCBI taxonomy): Eukaryota > Metazoa > Chordata > Mammalia > Cingulata > Chlamyphoridae > Tolypeutes > Tolypeutes matacus. The sequence goes on from JAKSZT010000049.1 coordinate 30,813,683, forward strand.
GAGCACTGTAGAGTTCAGAGATACTTTGTGGTCTTAAAAACCCGGGAACTAATGATGTAATGAGCGTGCAGTGATGCTCTTCTCCGTGACAACTTTTCGGTGTAGCACACTACAGCAAAGGGGCCCTCTGTTTGTATCTACAAACAGATACACGTAGGCCCCTGAAAGACCTTCTTTTACTCCTTTCCCCTCTAATATCTTGTGGTAGATACCACCAGCTGCCTACCCACTATCCATTATCCCTCGTAAGCACTGGATCTTTTCTCTGGTTCAGAAAGCTTCAAACTGCCACATACCTCCTTGAATAAGCATGCCCTGGTCAGCTAGGCCATCCCCACTCTGCCCTCAGACCCAGGATAAACTCATGCTCTGACAGCAAGACTCACCCTGTTGTTCTGAGGAGGAACATTTTGGCATCATCATAGTCAATGTCTTTAGAGATCTTCAGGGAAAGTAACTGAGTTATTTCTAGCATTGTAGAGGACCCAAATTTGAAGTCTTATACTCAGATTTCTTCCTTTTCTTTGTTCAGCATATGTAATAAAACTCAAATATTTACTGCCATAATTTTTAAATTTTGCTTTCTTCCTTATCCAAGGCATCTTTCTCTCCCCTTTTTCTTTTCAGTCCTAACAACTAAACTTACATCATGAAATTTTAGAAGAAATAATAGAGATCATTATTTTACAGACTAAGAAACTAAATCCCCCCTAAAGTGAGTCATTGATGATAATACAGCTATTTAGCGGCAGAACTTGGACCAACAGCGAGTCTTATGATGTCCAAGTCCACCATTCCTTCTACTAGAGTGTATCACAACTGTGCTGCCATGATCAGGGTCACTGCCTGCACCAGAATATACAACACTGAAAACCGATTTGAGGGCAGAGATCATGCTATTTGTGAAGGTTAAATTTTACTCTAGAAATTTATTATAAAAGAAATCAGAAAACTCAGATAAGTAATAAGACAGAATGTATAACCTTAAATCTAGGAGATAAATATTAATGACACATTGCTTTATTCTCTTCCATATTTTCCCCCTAAACATAGGTAGAAAATACAGATCTTTTGTAAGGAAAGTGGGTACATTTTATACTATTTTCAAATTCTGTCATCCAATACTATATCATGAATATCTTTCTGTGAGTGGTGATCTTATTTAGACAGTCCAGGGATTCCTGAAGGCCAAGACCTACTTTTGAGAAAGGAACCACTCATCACCTCTCCCTCCTTCAGTCTCAATTCTGGGTTATGAAAAAAAAAGACAGTTCAGAAAGGACAATAGTTTCAAATTAGAAGGTACTCTAATTGGACAGATTACACTAGTGTTTTTAGATCTTTAATATGTAAAATTAGAGAATGAACAACAAGATCATAAAAGCTCTTTTCAGCTCTACCAGTCTTTAGCTCTGAAAAATACCAGTCTGCCTTGAATGACCTAGCTTCACGAGGGAGGGAGATTTGTCTTTTTCACCTCTTTATCCCCAGCATCCAAAACACTGCCTGAGCCATGGTACGTGCTCAACGAAATGCTGAATTAATAAATGAATGAACAAACAGACGAACAGACTAGATTTTCTTTTATATCCTCTAAATGTAATGCAGGATAAACAATAAACACATCCAAAATTATTTACTGATAATCATGGAGGGCCGAGTGACAGGAAGGGAGAATTCCATCCTGGTCCCCCCCCACACACACACACATTTGTGAGTTATTTTAAGAGATAGGGTTAGGGCCATTCATGTGTGCTCAGTAGCACTATTGGATGATAATGATGGATCAGATCTAAATTGACTCTTCCCCTTTTTGTTAAAGAGGTCCCCTCACAAACCTTATAAGAGAGATTTGAAGACTCCATCACTGCTATGGATTTAAATGGGCTCGCCTTTTCTGCTGGGTTCTCCCACATGTGCAGATCATTCTCAGTGTTCAGGAGATATTTACTGTGGAAGAATCACCCTCCAGTAAAGTTGTGAAAATTACGGGATAAATACATGACCCTTAGTAATGGGATATTCTCATATAATAAAAACCTAAAATCTCTGGGCTCAAATATGCCACTTTGGGGTCGAGTTAATTATATTAAATAAATTCTCATAGCTTTAAGGTTCATAACACCTTCATGCTGCTTTTCAAAAATTAATTCATTCTTTCCAGGAGATTTGCAGGCTCAAATTCTATTTAAAAAAAGAATATATTTAGCACATTTAAGGGGCCTACTTACATTTGTTATTTTTCTTGCAGTAAATTAAGTTCACTTGTGTTTATTCCAGAGAGAAAAAAAATAATAATCTTAAGAACACATCTTGGGTCTATCATTCAAAACTAAGATACATAGCAAGTGTGAAATACCAAAATCATAAGCGATTCTTCTTTACGAAAATTTAAGACTTTGCCCAGTACATTGCCCATTACAAATATGTAGTCTGGGTTGATATTCCCTATTGTTGAACCACTGTGGAAGAGATGTACTCCATTCCAGCAGATATTTATTTAATGTTCATTAACAAGGGCCTGCAGACCACAGCTCTAATGATCCCTTGCTAAATGCACTGCTGTGCCAAAAAAGCTTGGTGATTTTTTTCCCTCCTGTTCCACTTTCTGCATTTAGCCACATTCCACAGCTATTTGTATATATGACTTGCCATCCCCACTAGATTCTGAGCTTATTAAAGAAAGCAGCCTTGCCTAGTCACCCCAATTCCTCTACTGTAGCCTGAAAAAGAACTTTGAATGTAGAAAGTGCTTCATAGAAACATGTTTGTATGTCCCTTTCCCAGTGCATTATCATCCCATGAAATACAAGGGAGCATGTCTCAGCCACTCCAAACGGTCATCACCCCTCCTGCTAAGAGGAATAGGCCTACCTAATGTCCTTCACAGTGTGTACTCAATCCAACCTTGCAGCCTCATTTCCTACCAGTCTCCCGAATGTTCCAAACTTAAGCCAAGCCGTCGTTCCCATCAGTTTCTGGATATGCCACAACCCTGTCCCTACCCTTTTTGCCTCCAATGTTTTAACAAGCTCCCTGCTCTCTCCTTATATCACCAAACATTTTCACTTGGAAAGTCCTATTTATATGAAAATGTCATGTTGATTCAAATGTCTCCTCTGTAGGGACCCTACCGCAATCACAAAATGAGCTGCTGTTTCTTTGTACTCTCATTCCATTCTATATCTTTGGAAAATACTCATGGTTCATTATATTATTTAATGATTTATCTGAATTTACTGCTAAACTCAGAGTGTCTGGAAGGCAAAGATTATGTCTTATTTGTCTTTGTACCACTTTTTCAATAACTGACTGAATAAATGAATGATTGAATGAGTGAAATCAATTTATTTGGGGGAAAGATAATTGTATTGGGAATCATGAGACCTGATTGTATATATAAACTTGGATAAATTATCTAGCCACCATGGGCCTCATTTTTCCATCTATTAGATGGTCCTTGATTTATCTCAAATTCGACAGTTCCTTGGAGAAGTTTAGCAGGTCTGCATTGGAAAGGAGATGGTTTTTGCAGATCCATGACACATCTCACTAAAACATGTAAACTCCTTGTTTGTGTCTATAAGTCTTACAGAGCCTTAGTAAGCATAGTTTGGGTCCACAAGAAATTCCAGAAATGGACTCCCCGGCCCCTGAATTCTTTCAAAAATTAAAACCAATTACACCATTTCAAGAAAGCCAAAGAACAAGATAACTTTGTGTAAATAAACAAGATAAGTATTATTATTATTATTATTTTAAGATTTTATTTATTTATTCATTTATCCCCCCCTTGCTGCTTGTGCTGACTGGGTCAGCTAACCACGCCGTGCGGGCGGGCTTGCCTTCACCAGGAGGCCCCGGGAACCGAACCCGGGGCCTCCCATATGGTAAACGGGAGCCCTACTGATTGAGCCATAGCCGCTTCCCGTATTATTATTATCTCTTAAACTAGTAAGATTTCATAACACTAAATTGTGTTTTCATTTATATAAGATGACTGTCATATCATAACTATTTTATCCCTCTTGACATTAAAAGATAAAGAAGACCTACTTCAGAACAAAATGAAACCAAGCATTTTAGTTCTTCTTGATGTTTAAATGAAATTATAGTCATTGAGCATCAATTGTTTCATATAAATAAAATTTCCCTAGAGGCCTTCTGTAGCCGTTTGGCAGTTTTATGTAATTATGAATTCCAAAAATCTATATTAGATTATGCCTGTAAACTGATCTGTTAATCTGGGCATGATTAGGTTATGATTAGGGCGTTGACTGGGCCACATCAGTAGGGTGCTCAGCCTCACCCCTTGGTGGGTGGGGGAATCAAATATAAAAGGCATGGCAAAGAATAATGTTGAAGCAACTTTGAGGAAGAGTTTTGATGTTGGAGTTTTGATGTTGGAGAGAAGGCCCCAGGAGAAGAGAAGTGAACCGTTCACCTGAGAGTCTACAGCTGACCTTGTGGTGGAAACAGAGAAGCTAAGCTCGGAGAGAAACAAAGCCCCTAGAAGAGAGGAACACAAGAAGCCTGAACACTGGCAAAGGTCGACAGCTGTCTTGCTCCAACATGTGGCAATGGACTTTGGTGAGGGAAGAAACTTATACTTTATGGCCTGGTGGTAACTGTGGACTTCTACCCCAAATAAATACCCTTTATAAAGACCAACCAATCTCTGGTATTTCACATTAGCACCCCTTTGGCTAATTAATATACCTTCTATGGATGTAATTGCTTAACATCCCAGGTTCATTGAATGGTCGAAAAGTAAAATGACACTTAACCAACCTATATATAATTCCTTCACTAAACTCATACTTGACACAAAAGCACAATGTGGGCTTGAAAGAACGATTGAAGACTGAGCTTAAAAAGATCTGACTCTTTCCCCTATTTGGTTTCTGCAACATACACAGTGGTTATTGTCCATAGGTTGAATGTCTTCCCAGATAAATCCCACACTTTCCAGGCACATCCATTAACCCTAGTCATCTAAGAAGCACTATCTTCTAAGAGTGTCTCAGGCTTTACCTGCTGACTGAGGTCTCTGAGTCTTTTGTAAGAAAAGGGATGTGGTAGGTTCATGGATTTCAATTGGCTGGTTAAAGGCCATTTTCCACTCTGGGCCATTCTTATTTCTGGGCTATTCTAAAATGAGTCTCACCCCCTGAGATTTTACAGTTGACCTTCAGAATGAAACTTTAGATGCAGAGGGAAAGAGAAAGATGAGAATAACAAGAGCTTCTCTATTGCTGTTTTAAAAAAAAAAACACCTCTTTGTAGCATGGCTTACGGACCACATCACAGGCTTAGAGACAAACAAACCTAAAGTCACATCTCCTCTGGTATGTTATGTGGTGTATTAGTCAGCCAAAGGGGTGCTGATGCAAAATACCAGAACTCTATTGGCTTTTATAAAGGGTATTTATCTGGGGGTAGAAGCTTATAGTTACCAGGCCATAAAGTGTAAGTTACTACCCTCACCAAAATCTGTTGCCACATGTTGGAGCAAGATGGCTGCCAACATCTGCAAGAGTTCAGCCTCCCTCTTCCTCTTAAGGCTCTATGGTCCTAGCTTCTTCCAATATCAGCTGTAAGCTGGGATAAGTCTCATCTCTCTCCCAGGGCTCATTCCTCTCCAGGCTCAGCTGCTCTGTTCTCTCCACAAGGTCAGCTGTAGACTACCAGGCTTTCTCTCTTCCTGGGGCCTCTGCCATGTCTATGGAGCTGTCTCTATTCCTGTGTTCTTCTCCTGTGTGTTTATTTCTCTGGACTCCAGCATCCAAAACTCCAAACTTTCTCCTCTGCTGTGTGGTTTTCTCTGTGGGCCCCTGCCCACCAATGTGGCCCAATCAAAGCCTTAATCATAATTTAATCAAGTAAAAGTGAATCTTCTGAATCCAATACAATCTAATATGCCCAGAGGAACAGACCAGTTTACAAACATAATCCAATATCTATCTATCTATCTATCTATCTATCTATCTATCTATCTATCTATCTATCTATCTATCTATCTATCTATCTTTTTCTACCCTCCTTGTTGTTTGCACTCGCTGTCTGCTCTTCTTTTTTTAGGAGGTACCAGAAACCGAACCCAGGGCCTCCCATGTGGGAGGGAGGTGCTTAATTGCTTGAGCCACCTCTGTTCCCTCCAATATTTAATTTTGGAATTCATAAATAATACCAAACTGCTACACATGGTATGTTAACATGGGATGATTCCTTAACTTTTCTAAGATTCAGCTTCCTCACCTGTAAAATGGAAAAACCATCACCTTAAAGAATGCTTGTGAGTGTCAAATGAGTTAATATATATAAAACACTTGGTCCAGTACCTAGCCAGAGTAAGGAACAGGTGGAAGAAGAGGAAGAAAACAAGAGTGAAGTCAAGGAAGATGCAGAGGGGGAGGCAAGGAAGCCAAGGAGCAGGAAGCCTCCTTTAGATATTCCAATCCACAGAGGGTTTTCATTTCTTTGACCTTTCTGGGAAATCACATACACTGTGGGCACTTGTCTCATTATTTCTATTATTCCCTTTTTGGGGGGATGGGGGTTAGGATCATATAATTGCTGCCTGATGCTTCCTTTGATTTGCCCAAAATACTTTCTGGAAGAAAAGGAAACACTGTACCCATCTATCCATTCATTTAACTCTTACTTACTGAACATTGTTCCAGGTGTGAGAGATACAGCCCCCAGTATAATCAAGCAAATAAAAATGAACACATGCTTTATAATTCAACATTAAAATACTCATGTTCTCCATGGAAGGTGCAAGCCATATTTTGTATCACTTTATGTCCCCAAATCATCTAATGATTCAGAACTCTAGGCATCTAGTAAATGATTAAGATATTTATGAAGTTAATGAAAGATGCTCTTAGGATGTTATTTTACCTACTGCATTGTTTTGTGTAGCAAAAGCCATTGAAAACTTGAATCTTTTTTGGTACTAAGATGGAACCCTTGAGATACTGATGTTGAACAGCTGCTGTGAGATATTACCACCCCGGATGGAAAGTCATGGGAAAAAAAATTGTTAGAAGATTTTCTAAGGGTCATGAGCAAGCAGATAAAGGGAGCTTTCCACATTCTGCTTGGGAGCCCCAAATGACAAGCCCCTACTTACATCCAGGACATTCCCTACAGTACACCTATGAGAAATGTCACCTAGTCACAGGTGACAGTGTTGGTTTAAAATACTGACCCCCGAACAATAATTATAAAATGACCTTGCTTTCCTGACCCATTCATTTTTTCCTATTTATCAAGTATGCATGCCAGCTGGATTGGAATGAGATAAAGTGGTAGAGTACCTATTCTTTTAATCTCTGGCCCCTGCTAATTCAAAAGCGTGAGGCGGCAAATATTCTGTACAAAGTTGAGGCTATAAGGGCCAAGGAAGATGATGGGAAGGGTAAAGGGGAAACAGGTTTACATTAGAGTAAAAGTGAAATGCAAACTTCAGCCTTCAATATGTTGTGTATTTTCTTAGGCATTTAATGATTTCTTCTAGCCTATGGGATTTGAGTAATCAGAAAAAAAGGCTTTTAATAGTGTAAAGAATTCTGAGAAGTGCTAATGTGGTCGTTGTTTCTAATGGCCATTAACCAGTAAAGTAGTAGGCTTTAATGTTATTTTCAACCCATTTGTTTGTTTTTGTTTAACCTTACTTATTAAGGGATCATAACCAAAAATTAAGTTTAAAAACCCAACAATTTGGCTTCAGGATGGCAATGAACAGAGGCACTTTGTGTTCAGTGAAAGTGTATTTTAATGTGGTGAGATTCTGTCATTGAGAAGAAAGTTAGAAAACATTCCATGAAAGACTGGTATTACATTATGTTCCCATTTAATCCTTTGATTTCAGCCCCAAAGGCCCATTCTCAGTACCTGATCATAGCATATCCTTTTCTCCCCTTTTCATATTGCATATGCATATTCACATGCAGATTACAGGTAGGGAGTTAGAGTAGAATCTGAGGTGGATCTCATTACTGAGGGAGTTCAAACATAGTAGAGAATAATTCAAATGGCTTCTAAAGATTCATTCCTGATGAATGGTGAGAACTAGGCAGCAAATGGGCAGTATCCATATAAATTTGCCCCATTAGAATTCCTGACTTAGAACTTTTCGATCCCCAAGTAGTTAGCATGCATTTACTGCAAATCTACAAGCAAAGTGTTAGGTTCAAACAGACAAATAATTTAAGACCCTCAAATTATTATGCAGCAATATTGATCTTTTCGGGCTTAGTTTATTTCTTCCTTCACAGATCACAATTGCATTAAGGAAAGTTTTTGGTACCCAGAAGTGCTTGAGATGGGGCTGAGAAACTAACATAAAAATAATTCAAACAGCAAACATAAGTAAATAACATCTGGTAGACAGAGCAAAGCTCCCATTCCATCTGGCTGCCTTGCAGAGCCCCAGGAGGCCAGCACGGGACTGCCAACAAAACCATCACTGACACCACAGGCTTGCAAAAGACTAGCAACAAGTGACAGGGCCATGGGCTATCTCAATGAGTGAGGCTGATTCTGAGATAGTCCAAGTGGAAGAGAATCCGCCCATTATGTCTAGCCAGTCACAAACTCTTCTGGCTTCCATTGCACATTAGGGTTCAACCCATGATGACTAAATTAATTCCCTTGCATTTCATAAACATAAACTTCCCACTGAACTTTGAGCAAGTTCTCAGAATTCTCAATATTTTCCGAGTAAGTCTGACAGAATTCTTAAAAAGACTAGTTCTGCCACTCCTGTGGCCCAGGCTAGTTACTTAATCTCTCTGAACTTCAGTGTTCTTATCTTTAAAACTGCTGTTAATAGAAACACTCTGCTGCTCCTTAACTTCTGAAGTATGTTCCATTTCCCCCCTACTAATGGAGGGGGTGAAAGTCCTGTCTAAGAATATGCTCTGGAAGCAGTTGAAAACAAAACAAAACAAAACAAAACTCTCAGGGAGAGGGTGTAGTGCAGTGGTTGAGCACCTGCTATATGAGGTCCTGGGTTCAATCCCTGTTACCTCCTTAAAATATATATATATGATGGCTCCCTGCCTTGCAAAGGACAGAGATCCCAGAAATGTCTCTTTAGTTCAGAAAACCTTAATCTAGATTGTATCTTGTGGTTGAGAAAGGCCAAATAGCACCCAAGGCAGGACCACCTACTAAGAGAGGACAGGTAAGAACAGATAAATGAATCTGCACAAGCAAAGTTGCTGAAATTTGGGAATTATTCCCTGATTTCTCTAGAGGGATGTGATGTTAGAGGAACCTAAAATATTGAGAAGAGAGGGGATGGATAAAAAAGGGAAGACTGTGACCCAAGAGGCAGTCTAGACTGGGACCTAGGAGTGCTGGTCCAGAAGGATTAGATGTGAGGTTGGCACTTCTTTGTGGAAATTGGTTCTCAAAGCCCAGAACCTGTTTAGTATGAAAAAATCCAGATGCCAATATATCTATTTATATAAATTCCCAATATTTCTACTCCAATAAGAGATGCAATAAAAGAGGAATTCCACTTCAACACTTTTTAAACTACAAGATATTAGAAAGGTCTATTCTGTTACGCAGAACAACCTCCTTCTGGAAGATTCTCAGCTTGCAGAAACAATGCGGGATGCTGGTTATTAGAACTACACAAGTGACTCAAGGACATACAAGGATGAGAACAACAGTTCTGGGTAACTCTCTGATTTCCCCTCACAGCAGCTTCCTGAAACATTTAAAACCTGAGCATGAGATTCACCCTACGTTAGAAGGTAACTCTGAGTCATTTCTACAGCACTTGGCCCTAACTCCATCCTTGTTAGCAACCATGTGGGGACTAGTTTAAAGGTTCTGTGACTGAAGCAACAGCAGCAAAATCAGGACACACAGTTTGCAGGAGGCCTTCAAAACAAGAAAAAATGAGGGCCAGTGAAAAACTCTCTGTGGCAAGGATGCCAAGGGAACTTAAGAAAAGTGAGGTGTGACGTTCATTTTTCAGTTGCTTCATCTTCTGTGGTGGGCCACAGTTCTCTATTATCCTCTTAAATTTCAGTAAAAGTCTATTATTAATTAATTTTGTGTTGGCATATTTTGGAGATTAAATGAGAAGTGACAGTGTTCACAGGTGGGTCAAAGTAGTGAGGGGAGAGGACTGTAGACCTGGAAACCAAGATGATAAGCAGGGACAGAGAATTTAGGGGGGTGTGGGTGAAGAGACACTGAACTTTCCATAGGACTTGGGTTCATATTTATTTTTATGATTAACCCATACGGTTGGAAGATTTGTGGCTATTTGGGCTCTGTGGTGATGAGGATTGAATGAGATGATGCATGTAAAGGACTTAGCACCATATCTGGCATGTTTTCCTTATGATCACGAAGTGGAGTTAAAATTATGAGGGAGCGAACCAATCTGGTATCTAGCTGTTGCCACCAGTATGCTTTTCAACTATGAGGACAACCCCCTGATGCTGCATCAGTTACTACTGTTTCTCCAACCAAAATGATCATTATAAATGACATGGCAAAACTTTCTGGAAAGGATAATCTGACAGAATTTTCAACGAAAACAGTAAAAGGAGCGGACTATATTAGAACCGTTTCCAAAAGTGTTCTCTTACTGAGAGCTTCGCTGGTTGTTTGGTATGTTTTAAAATATCTTTATACAGAATGTCTTTCTTGGAATGTTACATTTTCTGTGAATTTTATAGAAGATTTTTCCATTCACAACTTCTCTTTACTCACCTAATGCCAACAAGCACAAATCCTCCATTATTTCTTGACAGAGGAGAGGGTGAGGGAGGGTGAATGGCTTCATATATCTTGTGCCAATTTATTAGCCTGAGAGGGAACTTAAGAGGTGTCCTTCTGTATCCAGGGTGCCTTCCACCTCCAGAAGGGACGCAGGGTCCCAGGCCAGGCTCACTGAGGGGCCATCGCTCTTTCAGCCAATAGTCTTGATATTTTCTCCTGACTCCACCACCGTGTTCCCATTCTCATCTCTCCTTCTACCCAGAAATTATAAGGAATGCCTGTGGAGCTTGGAACTTCCTGAGTATAGAGCAGGGGTTCCTGAATTTGAGGACTTGATCAGAATTCCCTGGAGGGCTTGATAAAACACAGATAGCTGGGCCTCAGTCAGGAGCCCTGTGCTGGGGGCCCAAAGAATTTGTATTTCTTATAACTTCCCAGGTAATGGTGAGGGAGCACACTTTGGGAACCACTGCTTGAGGGTAGTGATCAGTGAGCTTTTTAGGTAAAGGACCAGATAGTCAATATTTCAGGCTGTGCAGGCCACACAGTCTCTATCACAACCACTCATGTCATTTTCACATGTCAAAATTATTCTTTTGCTTTTTTTCCCAACCATTTAAAAATGTAAAAATACTCTTAGCTTTGCGATATGCACAAAAACAGGCAGCTCCACAAGCAGGCTTTGACCATAATGTGCTGCCCCCTGCTTTAGGGGACAGGCTATTGCTGATGATTTGATGATGCAGATTTCCACAGCTGACTTTATCATCAATGTTCACCTTACCTCCGGTAAACCTGGCTGCCCTGTTTTAGCATATCAGCCAGGCCAAGCCAAGCCAAACTTCTGCTCGAATGCCCAAGGAAACTTCTGCTCGTATGCCCAAGGAAACCTGAGCTATGGGGTTTCTTGCCTCAGATAAGGCAGATGGCAAGATACTGTTAGTGGTCCTGGCCTCTTCTTCCACATGCCCCCGAAACCAGTCCTTTCAGGTCTCTCACCCTTCCCCCTGACATATCTCCTAGGTACTGGCTGCTCATCTGGTTTGGCTTCTTCCTGTGAACTGCTGGCAGGGACTGCCTATCTCAGGGCGGTGGCCATTCTCAACTGGCCCTTTCCCAGCTCTAGCCATTTTTGATTTAGCAAGTGTCTGACCTGGCACTTCCCACAGACAAAGCATTCTCCCTCTCACCTGGCTCATTCACATACAAAGGGTTTCTCTCACACGTCAGAAAGATGAAAATGCTGTACTGTAGGGAAACCAGCTGCACAAGATTCTTTCTGGAAGGAGGGAAGTAGCCCATCCATGGGGAGTGGCTATGCCAGACTACACATGAATATGGTCAGGCTTCAAGTAATCAGGACCTAACCTACCTAGACACTCAGGTAAATATATTTTTCCCTAAGCTAACATTTTTTGGAAAAGTGTCACAGGGTCCCATTTTGAGATTTGACTATTTAAATAAAAATTTAAAAGTCCAATCAATTCTCTAAGATTAATTAATATTGTCTCAATTTTTTTTTAACTAATGAGAATTACTATCCAAAATGATGGTCGAAGCAGAAGTCAGCAAACTTTTTCTGTAAAGGGCCAGGTGATAAATGCTTTTGGCTTTTCGAGCTACAGAGTCTCTGTTATAAGTAAACTCTGCCCTTGTAGCAGGACGGCTGCAGCCACAGACAAAATGCGAACACTTGTGCAGGGCTGGGTTCCAATGAAATTTTACCTACAAAAACAGGCAGTGGCCAGATTTGGCCCATGGCCATAGTTTGCCCACTCCCAATCTCTAGAGGCATAGTTCAATTCTTACACTAAAGAAAAATAAACTAAGATCTAATAGAGTCTCCTTATTAAAGCAGTCAAATAGAATAAGACATATATTTATCATTATAAATATATATATATATAATTTCATAAAATGCTAAGGGATACAATAAAGAACGTGTTTAGCCCTCAGATCAACCAGAAATTCAGTTACTTGAACACTTCTATGAATATTCAATTTGCACATGCGCCGAGTCATTCATTCAATTAATAAATTTTATTGAGAGTTTACTGCATGCCAGACATGCTGGTCTATGGGAAAAATATACCAGTCACCTAAATGTATTTATGGCCCCCAAGAAGCTTATTATAAAGGGCAAGACATAGATGTAAACAATAACATCTGAACATAAAATTAGATAAACTGTGGGAAAGGATTGATGGGTCATAGGGGATTATACTCAATTATGGAAGAGATCAAATGATTCTTTTTTATTAATTAAGATGAGCAAGCATTTCGAAAAGATGTCAATGCTAATTAGCCTCTTGTCGATTGACATGGTTAAGGACTGTGTGGGATAATTTAACTGAAACAATAAATGATAATGCCAGTGCCCCTGTGTGTGTCACTACTTCCAAGGATTCAGAGTCTCTAATTAATGGTACTTTCTGATTTGCTTTTAAAAAAGACTACTTTAGAAAGTGCACATAGAAGAATCACGCCCTTGGGCTAAACAGGCTACAGTAAATTGCAACCTACCTGAGTTCACAGACTCTCTTAATTTGGATGAAACTAAATAAATGCAAAATATGTGAATCCTGGCCTGGAGGTTGCTGAGATAGACATACTCTTTTTTTTATCTAATAAGATAATTGTGTGTTTAAAAACAATATTGCATAAAATACAGGATACCCATACACCACCTTACCCCAAACCCTTTGCATTGGGACACTGGTTACACTGATGATACCACATTTTAATAATTGTACTATTAATTAAAGTCCATGGTTCAATTTAGGGTTCACTGTTTGTGTAGTGTAGTTCCATGGATATTTTTTTTAAATTTTATTCTGTTACCATATATACAATCAAACATTCCCCCTTTTATTTTTTTTATTTTTTATTTTTTTTAAGGATTTTATTTATTTATTCATCCATCCCCCCCTTGCTGCTCGCGCTCGCCGGGTCAGCCAACCACGCCGCGCGGGCAGGCCCGCCCCCACCAGGAGGCCCCAGGAACCGAACCCGGGGCCTCCCACATGGCAAACGGGAGCCCCACGATTGAGCCACAGCCGCCTCCCTTCCCCCTTTTAATCATATTCAGATATATATTTCAGTGCTGTTAATTACACTCACAATGATGTGCTACCATCACCACCATCTATTACAAAAACATTCCAAATAAGAATCCTGTACATTTGAAGCCTTACCTTACCATTGCTTATCATGTCCCCTGGTAATCTGTATTCTAGATTCTAGACTCTATGAGTTTGCTTTTTCTAATGATTTCAAATCAGTGAGATCATACCATATTTGTCTTTTTGTGCCTAGTTTATTTCACTCAACATGATGTCTTCAAGGTACATCCATGTTGTTGCATGTATTGGGACTTCATTCCATTTTACGGCTAAATAATATTCCACCGTATATATATACCACATTTTATGTATCCATTCATCGGTTGATGGACACATGGGTTGCTTCCATCTTTTGGCAATTGTGAATGATGTCACTACAAATATCGGTATGCAAATATCTGTTTGAATCCCTGCTTTCAGATCTTTTGGCTATATACCTAGTAATGGGATTGCTCGGTCATTGGTAATTCTATACTTAGCTTTCTGAGTATAGAAATACTTGTCTTCCACAGCATCAGGTTTCATACCAAAATGAATAATCACCCAAGAACTTACAAAAAACGACCTAATCCTACTTCCAATTCTACCATTTCACATTGCCACCAGCAATGACTGAGTGTTCCTATTTCTCCACATCCTCTCCAACACTTGTTGTTTTCCATTAAAAAAAAAAAAAATAGCAGCCATTCTAATGGGTATGAAATAGGTTTCTCATTGTGGTTTTGATTTGCTTTTCCCTGATGGCTAATGATGTTGAGCATCTTTTTATGTGCTTTCTAGCCATTTCTATATCTTCTTTGGAGAGATGTCTTTTCAAGCCTTTTGTCCATTTTTTAATTGGGCTGTCTTTTTGTAGTTAAGTTGAATATAGGATTTCATTATATATACTGGATGTTAATAGCTTATTGGATATGTGGTTTCCAAATATTTTCTCCAATTGTGTAGGTTGTCTTTTTGTTTTCATGAGAAAGTCCTTTGAGGAACAAAAGTTTTTTTTATTTTGATGAGTTCTCATTTATTTATATTTTCTTTTGTTGCTTGAGTGTTGGGTATAAAGTCTAAGAATCCATTGTCTAACACAAGGTCCTAGAGATGCGTCCCTATGTTTTCTTCCAGAAGTTTAATAGTTCTAGTTTTTATATTTAGGTTTGTGATCCATTTTTAGTTGATTTTTTTTTTTGTAAGTGGAATTCTAGTTGTCCCAGCAGCATTTGTTGAAAAGACTAGACTTTCTCAATTGAGTGGTCGTTGCCACCTTATCAAAAATCAGTTGGCCTGAAATGAGAAGGTTGATTTCTGAGACCAAAATTGAATTCCATTGATCTATATGTCTGTCCCTGTGCCAGGGCCATGCTGTTTTGATTACTGTGGCTTTGTAATAAGTTTTATTTTATTTATTTACTTTCATCCATTTTTACCCACCCCCCCGCTCCCCGTTTTTGCTGTTTTTGTGTCCATTCGCTGGGCAATTCTCTGTGTCTATTTCCCGCCCTCTCTTCTCATTCTTCTCCTCCTGTCTTCACTGGGATTCGATCCTGGGAACCTCTGATGTGGGAGAGAAGTGTTCTGCCACCTGCGTCACCTTAGTTCCTGGTTTTTCGGCATGTCTTGTCTTGGCTCTCCCTTGGCTTGTCTTGTCATATTGCTGCGTGGCTCGGCAGAGCCTAGGGGCTCATCCATGCGCGGGGCCTGGCAGCCTGCGTGCCTTCTACATCTTTCTTTATTTTACCAGGAGGTCCCGGGGATCGAACTCAGGTCCCTCCAGATGGGAGATGGACGCGCAACCATTTGAGCCACATCTGCCCCCGCTTTGTAATAAGTTTTAAGTTCAGGAAGTGTGAGTCTTTTTCAAGATGGTTTTATCTATTTGGGGTGCCTAACCCTCCCATATAAATTTGATGATTGGCTTTTCCACTTCTGCAAAGAAAGTTGTTGGAATTTTTATTGGGATTGCATTGAATCTATAAATTGCTCTGGGTATTATTGACATCTTAACAATATTTAGTCTTCCAATCCATGAAATTCCATGGACATGGAATATCTTTCCATTTATTTAGATCTTCTTTCATTTCTTTTAATAATATAGTTTGCTCTGTATAAATCCTTTATATCCTTAGATTTATTCCTAGATATTTTATTCTTTTTGTTGTTGTTGTGAATGGAATTATTTCTTGATTTCTTCTTACTGGTCATTGCTTATGCATATAAACACTACTGATTTTGAGGTATTGATCTTTTAATCTGCCACTTTGCTGAATTCATTTATTAGCTCTAGAAGCTTTGTTGTGGATTTTTCATGATTTTCTGTGCCTAGGATCATGTCTTCTGCAGAAAGGGAAAGGTTTATTTCTTCCTTTCCAACTTGGGATGCCTTTTACTACTTTTTCTTGCCTAACTTTTCTGGCAAGAAATTCCAGTACAATGTTGAATAACAGTGGTAACAGTGGATCCTTGTCTTGTTCCTGATCTTAGAGGAAAAGTTTTCAGTCTTTCACCATTAAGTGTATGTCAGCTGTGGGTTTTTCATATTAATATATGCCCCTTATCATGTGGAGGAAATTTCCTTCTATTCCTAGTGTTTCACGTGTTTTTATCAAGAAACAGTGCTGTATTTTGTCAAATGTCTTTTCTACATCGATTGAGATGATCATGTGGTTTTTTCCTTCATTGTGATAAAATGGTGTATTACATTAATTGACTTTCTTATGTTGAACCAACCTTGCATACCAGGGATAAATTCCACTTGATTGTGGTATATAATTCTTTTAATATGCTGATAGATTCCATTTGCTAGTATTTTGTTGAGGATTTTTGCATCTATATTCATAAGAGATATTGGTCTATAGTTTTCTTCTCTTGTGGTATCTTTATCCAGCTTTGGTATGAGGGTGATATTGGCTTCATGGAATGAGTTAGTCAGGGTTCCCTCCTCTTCAATTTTTTGGAAGAGCGTGAGCAGAATTGGAGCTAAGTCTGCTTGGTATGATTGGTAGAATTCCCCTGTGAAGCCACTGGTCTGGGGTTTTTCTTTGTCGGAAGTTGTTTGATTACTGATTCAATCTCTTTACTAGTAATTGCTTTATTGAGATCTTCTATTCCTCGTTGAGTCAAGGCACGTACTTTGTGTCTAAGAATTTGTCCATTTCATCTAAGTTATCTGATTTATTGACATACTGTTGTTCATAGTATCCATTTATAATCCTTTTTATGTCAGTGTGGTCAGTAGTAAAGCCCATTTTCATTTCTAATATTTGTTATTTGTATGCACTTTTATTTTTTCTTTGTCTACCTAAAGGTTTGTTGATTTTATTGATATTTTCAAAGAACCAACTTTTGGGTTTGTTGATTCTCTTTATTGTTTTTATTTTGTTTTGTTTTCTAGTTCATTTATTCCAGTCTTTGTTATTTCCTTCCTTCTGTCTAGTTTGCTCTTCTTTTTCTAGTTCTTCTAGTTTTGAGGTTAGGTCTCTGCTTTGAAGTCCTTCTTTTTTAATGTAAGCATTTAGAACTATAAATTTCCTTCTCAGAACTGCCTTTGCTGTATACCATAAGTTTTGATACATTGTATTTTCCTTTTCATTTGCCTCAAGATATTTCCTATTTTTGCTTCTGATTTCCTCTTTAACCCATTGTTTGTTTAAAAGTATGTTGTTTATTTTCCACATATTCATGAATTTTCCCTTTCTCTCTCTGTTATTGATTTCTAGCTTCATTCCATTGTGGCTGGAGAATATACATTGTATGATTTCAGTATTTTTTAATTTATTGAGACTTGTTTTGTGACCCAGCATCCTGGGAGAATGATCCATATGTACTCAAGAAGAATGTGTGTTCTGTTTTCATTGTTTGCATTGGTCTATATATACCTGTTAGGTCCAGTTGATATATGTATCATTCAATTCTTATACCTCCTTATGTATCTTTTGGCTAGTTGTTTTAGCCTTTATTGAGAGTAGTGAGCTAAAGTCTCCTAGTATTAATGTAGAATCGTCAATTTCTCCCTTCAATTCTGTCAGTATTTGCTTCATATATTTTGGGGCTCTGATGTTACGTGCATATATTTGTTACATTTTCCTGTTGAATTGTCCCCTTTTTCAGTATGTAATGACCAACTTTGTCTCTCATAACAGTTTTTCACTTAAAGTCTATTTTATTTAATATTAGTATAGTCACCCCAGCTCTCTTTTGGTTATCACTTGCATGGTATATTTTTTTCCATCCTTTCACAATCAACCTACCTGTATCTGTGACTTTAAGATGAGCCTCTTACAGACAGCATATAATTGGATCATGCTTTTTTCTCCATACTGCCAATCTATGCCTTTTGATGAGAGTTTAACCCACTTACATTTAAAGTCACTATTGATAATACAGGTCTTTCTTCTACAATTTTGCTATTTAGACTTTGTAAGTCTTACACCAGTTTTGTCCCTAACTTCCATTAAGGCCTACCTTTATATTTATTTGCCTTGTTGTGTTGTACCATATTGAGTGCTTTCTTACTTCTATCTGTATATATTTTCATCTGTTTTCCTTGTGGTTACCATAGAGTTAAAGTTTAGCATCCTAAATATATAGCAATTTTATTTGGTTTCATACCAACTTAACTTTCATAGCATGCACATATACTTTTCTTATACCCCTTTCGCCCCCCCACCATTTGTAAATACTTGCTACCACTTATATCTTTGCACATTTAATGTCAAAAAACAGCTTTACCATTACTTTCATGCATTTTTTTTTTTTAATTTTAGCACCTGTAGGAAGTAAAAAGTGGAGTTACATATCAAATAATACAATAATACTGGCATTCATAATTGCCCAAATCATTATCTTTACCACAGGTCTTTATGGCTTTATGCTGCTTTGAACCACTGTCTAGTGTCATTTCAGTTTTGTCTGAAGAAGTCCCTTTAGCATTGCTTGTAGTGCAGGTCTAGTGGTAATGTACTCCCTCAGTTTTGTTTATCTGAAAATGTCAATCTCTTCCTCAGATATAAAATTCTTGGCTGGTGGTTGTTTTCCTTCAGCACTTTAAGTATTTCAACCCACTGCTTTCTTGCCTCCATGGTGTCTGACGAGAAATCAGCACTCAGTCTTAATGGGACTCCCTTGTATGAAACATGTTGCTTTTCTCTTGCAGCTTTCAGAACTCTCTCCTTGTCCTTTGCATTTGATAGTGTAATCAATATATGACGGTGTTTTTTTTCTTCATGTTTATCCTGCTTGGTGTTCTCTGAGTTTCTTGGATGTGCATATTCATAATTGTGGGAAGTTCTCTGTCATTATTTCTTTGACTATTATTCCTTCTGCTCTTTTCTCTCTTTCTTCTCCTTCTGGAACACCCATAATGCATATATTGGTACGCTTAATGGTGTCCCATAGCTGCCACAGGCTATTTTCACTTTTAATATTTGTTTTCTTTCTGCTCCTCAGCCTGACTCATTTCAAGTGTGTCTTCAAGTTCACAGATTCTTTCTTTTGCCAGCACAAATCTTTTCTTGAAACATTCCTGCGAGTTTTTCATTTCAGTTATTGTGGTCCTCAACTCCAGTAGTTCTGTTTGGCTCTTTTTAAAATTTTCTATCTCTTTACTTAGACTCTCATATTGTTCTTTCTACTGATATCTTGTAATTCTCTGTATTTTAATTCATGTTCTTAAATATTTTTAAGATCATTTTGTTAAAGGCTTTTTTTGGTATGTTCACATTCACATCTACTTAGTTGATGTTTTCTGTATTTTTATCCTCTTCCTTTGGATGAGCCATCATTTCCTGTTTCTTTCTTTGTCATGTACTCTTTTGTTCATACTGTACATTTTAACCTTTTAAAACATAAACCTCCGAGATTTACTCCCTGGGATGTCTGTTTCTTGGTTTTATAATCAGCTGGTGATAAGAGAGAGATTTTCCTGAGCTTCAGCCCTCCTGTAAGGAGGGTCTGCCCAAGGCGAATATACTGTGCAGGGTCTTCCCTGTCTTACTGGGCCCCTGTCTTGTCCTGAACTTTTGCTTGTTGGTTGTTTTGGAGTTCCCCTGTTTATACAAGTTTGTTGCCTCTCTGTTTCCCAAGGGACAAACCTCCTTCTCCTGGATATCTGAAGCCTGCAGGCCTTTGTCCCAGACTGTTCCTATAGTTTTTTATACTTCTTTCATTGTCTCATGCTGCTTTTGCCTGGAGGGCAAATTCTGGGAGGAGGGTCATCCTAGGAAGGCCTTTCCTAATTTGGTCTTTTCCAGCCAAAACAGAGCCAGGGACCCATGAAGGGGGCTCAGACTAATTCCAAAGTGCCCTGTGGAGGGGGTTAGGAAGGGCACCCAAAACTTCTCCAACAGCTCCCCAAGCTGCTCTTTCCTGCCTGCCCAGCAGATGCAGACCATCAGCCAACTTTCCCCTGCAACCCTCGTGTGTCTTTAAATCTCTACCCCTTCTGACCCTGTCCAGGGAGGGTTGAAACAATGGCTGCTGCCACCTTTATCTGGGTCAGTTTGAAATAATAGCTGCCCACAGAGCCAGGGCCCAATGATCTGAACCTGCTAATCAAAAGCCGTGACCATGATCAGCCATGCATACCCCCATTCTTGGGGAAGAGGATTTTTATGTCCCTTTCTTTCACCAGCCACTAGCCAGGGAATGGATCCCATAGCAGCTTGCCATGAAAGCTGGGGTGCCAGCAGATGCCATATGGAGAAAACAAATTACAGTTTTTTACTCTAATTTTTCAGCCTCAACCTCCCATTCTTTCCTGGATGTTGTACAATGTTCTTCTGGCCTCTGGGGTTTCAAAATAGTTGTTTCATACAGTTCTTTACTGTTTAATAGTTGTTTTGGTGGACGGACTGAGTTATGGATCTGTCTATTCTGCCATCTTCCCGGGAAGTAGGAACATATCCAGTAGACATATTATTGACATTATATGGCTGGGCCACATTGTCAGGCAAGAAATTCAACTGCCCTGTAATTTGATCTAGACTCAAATAAAGAACTGGTGTAGTAACATGCCAGGTCTCAAGGCATATCTTGCTCATCTGCTCCAATGGAAAGGAAAAATTAAAGGGTTGAGTCTTGTAGGGGGTCCTAAGGAAAATTCCCAAGAAAGACCTGAAGCCCTTGAAACAACCATATAATATTCTGGAAGGTATCTACCTAACTGAGGAAGAAAAATATAATAAGTCAATCTCACCTGAGGTTCCTTTCCTCAAGAATAAATATATTTAGCTAGATTTTTTTAAAAACTGTTCCTTTGTAATGCAAATAAACAATAATAAAGTTGACATGGGATTTAAGTCTCAGCAAAGGTCTGACTTGGAGTCAACAAAGATGGAGGCTGTGTTTAAATTTCCTATGGAAGCGACATTTACCAAAGGTAAAGTAATGAAAAGAGTCAGAACAGGTTGTTCTTTGCTGGAAGAGTGCTGGCTCAGTTAAGTCCATATCATGAATTAAACCACATCAGCACCACGGGTGAGCATGATGCAGTTGTTTAGGCAATTGAAAAGTTTAGGCAGAAGCTCTAAAGCAATGTGTGTGATCATTAAATATTGTTTGTGCACTTCTGGACGGAAATGTATGGGAGAACTTGACTGATCTCTGTTTCTGTGCCCTGAACTATTCCTTCTGTTGCTGTTGAAGTGGTCAACACTCGGTCCGGCTTCTGCAGAAGGTGCTGCATCACCATGTTTGGCTGACCTTTAGATGATGCTCTGGCTGTTTTTCTGATTGAAGTTTTATAGCATTCTATTGCAACACGGAGGGGTGAACAACTTAATTCTAATTTGGAAAATTCTGAGATAATTTACTTTATTTTAATCCATAATGGATGAATACATTTCTGAAGGAGAGAGGTATTGAAGAAAAACATTTACAGAAAAAAAGGGGAAGAACAAAGACAGAGGCACTAAGATATAAAATAATCTGATATGGTCAGGGGTGTGCTAGTAGAATGGTCTGATCTGGAGAGAAGGGAGTGGGTGGTGGGAAATGAGCGGTAAGGAAATCAAGAAACATGAAGAAACACGAGGTGTAGTGAGGAGGAACATTCTAGATTTTCTACAGCCAGTCTTGTAACTTTGAAAAAGTTATTTCTTTGAGTTTCCTCATTTCTATAGAAAAGACAAAAATATCTGCCTCCTTAGATTAGTGAAGTAATTGGAATTTTGACATAGCTACTGCTATTACTTCCATTACTACTTATTTTATTGCTGCTACTGCTACAGCTACTAAATGCTACTGTCTTTTGAATATTTCCTCTAGGTACCTATTGGGGATTGAATCATGTCTCCCATAAAAAAGCATGTTCAGGTCCCAATCCCTGGTCCTGTGGGTGTGAACCCATTTGTAATAGGACCTCTGAAAGTGTTATTAGGTAAAGTGTACCTGAACTGAATGAGGATGGGCCTTAATCCAATATAGTTGAAGTCCTTATAAGCAAAGGAAATTGGACATATAGAGAGAGGCCACGAAGAGCAGCTAGAAGCTGGAAGTCAGTGGAATTCGGGAGAGAAAGGAGAAGATGCTGCCGTGTTCATTGTCATGTGACAGAAAAGCCAAAGAAACCCAAAGATTGCTGGACAGCCAGAAGATGCGACGCTGGGCAGAAGCAAGTATTCTAGCTCCTGAAACTGTGAGCCAAAAAATTCCTGTTGTTTTAGCAGCCAGGAAACTAAAACAGTACCTATGGGAACTGCAATAGGAAACTTTCGGAGGACTTCAGACAGTTTTAGTTCAGACACTAGAAATATTGAAGATGCCCTGTAGGATGACACCAGAGACAGAACAACAAGGCAAGTGGCTGTTGAAATAGTTTCATTCCGAATAAATGGGAGCAATGATGTGGGCAGATTTTACTATATTAAAATTCTTGGAGATATAATTGGCCTCCTTAATGCCAGACAATTGAGCCTCTGCTCCTGAGAAAAAGTGGAATCTTGAAAGAGATTTAAAAAATTAGAACAAAAGAGAGAAAATAAATCAGTGGTTTAAGTGAACTTGTACTGTAATTACATTTAGTTTCTTTCTTAAGGGCTTTAATAAGACACAAGGTCTTTCTTCAATGTGTACTTTATATAAAAACTTCAGATTATTATCTCAGTCTAGTCACTGTGCCCTTGAAAGACAATTTCACTCTTTTGAAACCTATCCTGTTTGGGCATTTTCCTGAAATAATAGATGGCCGATTGGTATAGATTGTACCAGATGATCTCCTAGAAAGCTGTTTTCTCTCTACACTTCTAAGATGTATTAGTTTTGATTGAAAAAAAAAAATGTGTCCTCAAAAAATAGCAAAAATACCCAAACCATTTTAAACTTGAATCCCCACTCTACCTAGCCCTACAAGCTTTCTAAAAAAAAAAAAAAAAAAAAAAATCCATTTGCTTTTTCAGAATAACAAAAAGGAAGAGGATAAAGTAAATATGGAAATCAAGTTGCTTTGAGGCCTGTGCACTAACTCCAATTTTATCTTCTAAAACATATACTTTTCTAGTATCAACTAGCCAGCTGATATTTTCCTACATTCAAAGGAAGCAATTTTCTCCAATTTTACAGTCTCTTGTATTCCATCCTAGAGACAGAGAGGGTCTCTTCTAACAAGTGGCTGCATTAATGGAAATGAGCATAAACAAACACAGGCAGCGGAGAGATGCTGGTGCCTGCTACAATGGTCTTTCCAACATATTCAGACTAAAGTTGAATACGCCAAGGGGAGAAGAAGAGAGCAGGGATCGGCTGTGGGGCCAACCCTGGCCTGGAGCTAGCAGACAAGCTAGTCAGGCCTGTTGATTGGCTTCTCCCAATCAGCCCAGAGCCTGCCTGAATCCTAAAGATACTAGGAAAGGCGAGCTGATCCATGCTTGCTCAGAGCACAGGGCACAGGGCTCATCAAATCATTTCCAAGGTTTGGTCCAGATTGCCTTCATAAAAGGCAAATCTGCAAAAGCATATATGTTTGGTGAGAGTGTGTCTCACTCCTGAAGCTTTATTAGGTGCTATAAAACTACCTGTGCAGAGTGACACAATTCCACTGAGACAAATGAAACCATTTCTGTCCTTCACAAGTACAATGAGGAGGAACCTGAAAGTTGTTTATATAGAAATATCTTTCATCCTCTTTCTAGTCTGTAGCATACATGACTTTGCATTTTCGCCTCCAACCCTTCCAGCTCTTTCTCCCTCTCCGAATAGTAGCAGAATTCCTAAATAGTTAAAACTGCAAGCTCCTCCCTGGGACTAGGGGATGCTAAACCTGTTTTTCTGGAAGTCTGCCAAGTGTCATGTTTTCCCCAAACTGCCTAATCACCCCTATATCAATAAACCTTTCCTGCCTTATTGAAAACATCTGTTCCTTTAGGATCTGTTTCCTGTAATTATTGTCCTTTTGGTTCATGAGCAATTCACTGCATTCCTTGGAAAGTAACCCCCGCCCCCAGCTGCACCTAGACATGCCCCAATTAAAGACTCCTTCCCTCTGGCAGTGAGTGCAGCTGTCAAGCTTGGGAGGTGCCATCTCTCCTCCTGCCGCTGAGGACGAGGGCTTGGCCATGGCTAGGCTCAGAACCTTCTCACCCTCCCACCACCAAGGATGAGAACCCCACGCAAGTCCCCTAAATAAATGCTCATTACTCACCAGCTCGACTTGTCTGAGTCTTTCTTTGGTCTGATGTCTCCCCACCAGTTCAGCAAAAAGCTGCTGCTTTACACAGCTCCTGGCCACATTTGGGACACAGGCTCTGTTACAGTATGAAATGAGGCTAATGTGAGGGCATTTGCCATGCAAATCAGCCTAGTTAGGGGGAAATCCAAAATCGAATATGAGTTAAATTGCCCAAATGACTTGTAGCAAACAATTTTTTTAGGGCTGTTGTGCAAAAAGGACTATGTGTCTATAGCAGGGCAATTTTTCATAGACATATTCTTCATCTGCAATTACAAAATCTGCAGAGCACTAACTCTAAATGAGTTCCTCCCATGTCTCCTTCGGTGGTACACCTCTTGGGTCTTCCTTGAGGCCTTGCCTTCTCCTGCCCTTTATTTCTTCACCCTTTCCTCTGGAAGGCCTAAAGCAGTACTGCTGTTTTGAACACTTCCCACATTTCTCCCAGTAGAGATAACTTTTCCATTTATCTTTTCATCAATTTCTACTCTGAGTTCATCATCTAATCACTGAAACTGACTTCCCATCAATGGAATCACCAGTCTACTTAACCAGGCTTAAAAACTTCAAGTCATCCTTGACTAGACTTTCTTCTCTAGTCCTCCACTTTTACTCTGTTAGCGTAGCCTATTGATTTATGATCCAAAATAGCTTCTTGTTTCTGTCACTTTGTTTCCATTCACAGAAGACTGGGCAAATTAAGGCACATTTATATAAGGAAATGTAGAAACATTAAAACAATAATGAAAATGCATTTTTATTTATATGGAAATATATTTATGATATATATTATTAACTTCTTTCCCCTCAGTATGTTTATTAATATACCACATGTTATGTGAACTTTTAAAAACAGTTATTTCTAGTTGGTAGGGTTAAAAGTGGCTTTTATTATCTTTTAAAATTGTGTTCTATTCCAAACCCATTTGCCCATCCTCATCTTCTAAGAACAACTCGAATTTCATCTATTATTCTTGTCTCCCTTGCTCAATATTGTTCAAAACATGCCAAACAGGCTCTTGAGGCTCCACTCTGCCTGGAACAACCCAAATATCTATATGATTGTCATGGTCAGGTCCTGCTGAAAATAACTTTGGGAAAGTTTCCCAATGATTCTGTCTAAAGTAGCAGGTCTACTATTAATCCTTGTTCTCTTCGATGCACTTGACATATTGTGAAAAGGAAACAAAACCACACCAATTCTCCCCAGCAGGAACCCCAAGCTTATAAAATACGTGTGGTCATTAAAAACCCGAACACCCATCCGGGCCAAATGGGGAAATGGTGGGCCTAATGGGGGAATGGCACCACTCGTGCTGGGAAAAGGTCAATCACCCCCCACCCCACCCCCCACCCCCGCTGAGATGCTAACAGCAAATATCCGCCTCTGTAACTCTGCTTGCTTGCTTTGCTCAGAACCCTATATAGAAATGTATATGTTTAAACCTACCAATCCTGTCTCTTGGCACGCGCAAAAAGTTTGGCGCGCACGGGAAGAAAATCTATAAAGGCTGCAGCCTCCAGATTTTAGGCGCGACTCTTACTAAGGAGCACGCCCCGGCTGGTAGTGAAGGTTCCATTAAATTTTTCTCCTGGGAGTTGTTATTTATATGAAGTGCCCCACTTCACACTGGAGGTCCCACCGAGATAGACCGGAGCCGGCCACACTGAGGCCTGCAGGGGGAAGGCCTCTGAGGAACGTTCCTCAGCCCGGTAGGTCTTCAGTCTGGCCAGAAACTCCACGGGAGATTATTAATTCGACCTAAGGAACCGCCAGTTCTGTTCTGTTTTGGTAAGTCTGGATCCAGGGCAGGCCGTTGGGCTGCCGGACGCGGCGCTACTCCCGCGGCCTGGCCACGGGGTGAGATGCCACCCGGGGCCTCAGAATAGGCTCAAGGTTCGTGTGTCTGTGCGTGTAGCTGGCTGTCTGTCCGTAACGTTTCTGCTCAGTTTCTGTTCTGTGCTCCTTTTGATTGTTACTATG
Organism: Tolypeutes matacus; assembly: GCA_026826555.1. Taxonomy (NCBI): domain Eukaryota; kingdom Metazoa; phylum Chordata; class Mammalia; order Cingulata; family Chlamyphoridae; genus Tolypeutes; species Tolypeutes matacus. The sequence goes on from JAKSZT010000049.1 coordinate 30,840,195, forward strand.
GGTCAATCCTCCTCTTGTCCTACCACACCCCTTGCCTGTTTTCTAAAGAACTTTCAGGAATTCAAGAAGGCAGCAGCTGGATATGGGGCCAAGGTCAACCTGGGGACCCTCCAAACCCTCTGCGAATTGGAGTGGCCCACCTTTGGTGTGGGCTGGCCATCTGAAGGAACCATGGACCTCCCAACAGTCTCCAACGTCTGGAGGGTCATCTATGGCAAACCTGGCCACCCGGACCAGATTCCCTACATTGATGCGTGGATAGATCTTACAGACACTCCCAAGAAACTAAAAATTTGTCTTGCAGGACAAAGGCACCCGGCCCAGCCAGAGCCCCAACTTCCGTTGAAAGCTCACGTTAAGAACCCCAGTCCTTCCATCCTGCAAGATGCTCCTGATGAGCCCCCCACTTACCTACCCACCCCCCCAATCTACCTCACATCCCCCTCCGTCTGCCCCCTCCCTGTCCACTCCTCCTCCTCCTGTCCTTCTAAACCAATCATCTACAGACAGCCTATACCCTCCACTTCCCACACCCGCTGATACCTCTCTAACCAGCCCCCCCATACACGAAGGGACACCCAGTATTAGGCTTCTGCAGATCCCCGCAACTTGCCTGACTCAGTCCCCTTACTGCCCCTCCACCAAGCAGGTCCAGGCCTGAGTGACAAAGGTCTCCCGTTCATGGTATATGCCCCCTTTTCATCTACAGACCTGTATAACTGGAAAAATCAAAATCCTCCGTTCTCGGAAAAACACCACGGCTTAATCTCTCCCCTAGAAACTATCTTTTTCACCCATAATCCCACCTGGGATGACTGCCAGCAACTGTTACAGGTCCTGTTCACTTCGGAGGAGAGAGATCGTATCCAGAGGGAGGCTATAAAAACCATCAGGGGTCGAGGCCAACCCACTACTGACCTTACCCGAATAGAAACTGTGTTCCCCTCTACCAGACCAGACTGGAATTACAATCAGGATCAAGGTAAGGAGGCTCACGAGCAGTTTCGCCAGACTCTCCTACATGGCCTTCGAGCTGCTGCCAGAAAGCCAAGGAATCCTTCTAAGGTGAGTGAAACCACCCAAGGCCCTAATGAGTCACCCTCTGCTTTTTTAGAACGTCTAATGGAGGCCTATAGAAACTACATCCCTATAAACCCTGAGGCACCTGAAAATCGTAGGGCTATAAATATAGCATTTGTATCGCAGTCTGCTCCTGATATACGAAAGAAATTGCAAAGGCTAGAGGGGTTTGAAGGGAAGCTATTATCTGAACTGATGGAGGTGGCGCAGAAAGTGTATAACAATAGGGAGGATGCCAGTACTCTAAAAACCAAGAAGGTGGCAAAGGTCCTGCTGAGCACAATGGCGACAGAGAGCGCTAGGGCCTCTTCCTCTCATGGATTCTCTGGGAACCAGAGAAAGCCAAGGCAAGGTAGACCAGGACTGCAAAAGGACCAGTGCGCTTACTGCAAAGAAAAGGGACACTGGAAAAACGAATGCCCCCAACGCTGGGTCGACCCCAGCCCAGCCCTGCAGTTGCTAGACTGATGGGGCCAGGGCTCGCCAGGCCCCTGGGAGCCCATGGTGAAACTAACAGTCAGGGGCAGCCCTGTTAACTTCCTGGTCGATATGAGGGCTACATACTACGCCCTAAAATTGGACCCTGGTCCCTTTAAAGCTGAACATACTCTGGTTCAAGGGGCCACCGGGAAGATACACTCTTATCCCTGGACCACCACCCAGACCATTAATCTTGGATCTGGGACCGTCACCCACTCTTTCCTCATTATGCCCGACTGTCCCTACCCCCTGCTGGGACGAGACTTGCTACAAAAATTGAAAGCCACCATCTCCTTCCAGGATGGTGAGACGAAACTAAAGTTCGGCGCTCAGCCCCAGACCCTCCTAGTAACCTGCCCTATCTCGGAAGAATATCTCCTAACAGGCCTCGAGACACCACCAGCGACTAATTGGTTGCTGCAAGAATTCCAGCACCTGGTTCCTGGAGTCTGGGCCGAGACAACCCCCCGCCCCCCCCGGGCTGGCTCAGCATCAGGTCCCCGTGGTGGTACAACTACTCAGCACATCTCTCCCCATCGGGTACGGCAGTATGCAATCAGCCACAAGGCCAGGACTGGGATTGAAAAACATATCAACCGTCTACTCGATGCAGGTATTCTTGTTCCTTGCCAGTCCCCGTGGAACACCCCCTTACTTCCTGTGCAAAAGCTGGGGAGCACAGACTATCGGCCGGTATAGGATCTTAGATAAGTAAATAAGAGGGTTGAAACAATATACCCTGCCGTCCCTAACCCGTACATGCTTCTAAGCCAGCTCCCTCTGGAACATACTACCTACACTGTCCTGGATTTAAAAGACGCATTCTTTTCTATACATTTGGCACCAGTTAGGCAGCCCATTTTGCCTTTGATGACCCTCGGCCCGGGATATGTGGGCAGCTGACGTGGACCAGGCTTTCCTAAGGATTCAAAAACTCCCCCATCTTGTTTGGGGAGGCTCTGGGGCGAGATTTGTCCCCCTTCAGAGAGCAGCATCCAGGTGTTAGCCTACTCCAGTATGTAGCTGACCTCCTTCTAGCCGCATCAGACTCGGACTCTTGCAAAGCGGCAACTCAGCCTACTCAAAGCCTTAGCAGAAATGGGATATCATGTATCCGCCAAAAAGGCTGAGCTCTGCTCCCACTCCGTAAGGTATCTTGGATACATCTTAGAAAAAGGGGAGCGGCGACTTTCACGCGACAGGACACAAGCCAACCTCGAAACGACAGGTACGTGAATTTCTTGGCACGGTGGGATATTGCAGACTGTGGATCCCCGGATTTGCAGAAATTGCTAAGCCCCTTTACGCCACCGCAGCGGGCAAGGGAAGTGACTTGTGGACCAACGAGCAGCAGGAAGCTTTTACAGGCCTGAAGACAGCTCTGGTGAGTGCCCCCGCCCTCGGGTTACCTGACTTGTCCAAACCCTTTCATCTATTCGTTGATGAAAGTCACGGGGTTAGCAAAGGAGTCTTAACCCAGTCCATTGGGCCTTGGCGCCGACCAGTAGCATACCTCTCAAAAAAACTGGACTATGTAGCTGCCGGATGGCTTAACTGCCTAAGAGCCGTCGCGGCCACTGCCCTTTTGGTTAAGGAAGCCTCTAAGTTAACCTTTGGCCAAGATCTGTGGTAACAGCCCCACATTCGGTAGAAGCCCTCCTCTGCAGTCCCCCAGACTGCTGGATATCTAATGCCAGAATCACGCAATATCAAGTGTTATTGTTGAACCCACCCTCTGTGGTATTCTCAAAAACGGAGGCATTAAATCCGGCCACCCTGCTCCCTGACTCTAGTGCCCCCCGGGTGGCCCACGACTGCTTACACTTGCTGGAAACCCTGACGGGCCTATGCCCAGACCTCACCGATGTGCCTTTGCCGGAGGCTTCCCATAATCTCTACGTAGATGGCAGCAGTTTTGTTAAGGACGGAATCCGTTACGCGGGAGCGGCTGTAGTAGATCCACCCAAAACTATCTGGGCTCAATCTTTAAGCCATGGCACCTCCACCCAGCGGGCTGAACTAATAGCCCTTACTCAGGCTTTAAGATGGGCAAAAGACCAAACTGTCAATATTTACATGGACAGTCGCTATGCCTTTGCTACAGCCCATGTACACGGTGCACTGTACCAAGAGCGAGGATTCCTAACATCTGGAGGAAAAGAGATTAAAAATGGAGCTGAAGTCCTAGCATTATTAGAAGCCATTTGGTTCCCTGACAGAGTAGCCATTGTTCACTGCAAGGGACACTAAAAGGGAAACTTCCCGCAGGTTGAAGGCAACTGACTAGCAGACGAAGTTGTGCAAGCTGCCACCTTCCTACCGCTCACCCCTGTCCAAATGCTCCCGACAGTCCCTAGGCGGGAGCTCCCGGTACTACGCGACTCCCCAGAAGACGTCAAGCAGGGGGAAGGTCTAGGAGCTAAAATTTCCCCAGAAGGTTGGTTAGTCCTGCCCAATGGCAGGACATATCTACTTGAAGCAGTGGGAAGACAATTAGTCAAAAGGCTGCACAACACCACGCATATGGGTGGCACTAAATTAATAGAACTAATAAAGAGAGACTTTTATTTCCCAGGTTTGTCTAAAATCAGCAAAAGCATCACATCAAGATGCGAAGTCTGCTCCAGAGTAAATCAAAGGGGAGGTGCCCAAGCTCCAGTGGGAACTAGGCTCTGAGGGATGGAAGCAGGGGAGCACTGGAAGATAGACTTCACTGAAATAAAGTTGGGAAAATATGGGTATAGGTATCTCCTGGTGCTGGTAGATACGTTTTCGGGATGGGTGGAAGCCTACCCGACTAAAAACGAAATAGCCACGGTAGTAGTTAAGAAGCTGATAGCAGAAATCATTCCGAGATTCGGGCTTCCTCTTAGAATAGGGTCAGATAACGGTCCAGCCTTCACAGCACAGGTGACTCAACAATTGGCTAAAGCCCTGGGTATAAATTGGAAACTGCACTGTGCATTTCGGCCCCAAAGTTCAGGACAGGTTGAAAGGATGAACAGCACCTTGAAAGAAACCCTAACCAAGTTGGCTCTGGAGTCTGGTGAAAACTGGGTGAGTCTCCTTCCTTTTGCCCTCTTTAAGGCCAGATGTACCCCTACGTGCAGGGCATTACGCCCTATGAAATATTATTTGGCAGACCACTGCCCCTGTTGTCCAAGTTGGGGTTGGAAAAAATATCTGAATATGACAATCAATATCTTTTCTCTACTCTAAAGGAACTGGACCAGATTAGGAAAATGGTCAATCGAATGGTCCAAGAAGCCCATCCCCCTCGTCCATGTACTAACCCTCCTTTATTTCAGGCGCAGCCCAGAAATCTAGTCTGGGTACAGAAGCTCCAAGCTGGAACACTTGAGCCACAGTGGACCGGCCTGTATGTGGTGATCCCCACAACGCCCACGGCAATAAAAGTCGCGGGGAAAAGACACTGGATACATGCATCCCAGCTAAAGGTCATCAGGTCCGGTACAGGGGACTCAGAGGCAGAAAAGTGGACAGTCACCAGAACAGAAGACCCCTTAAAGATCAAGATTCACCAAAAGAGTTAAGACTAAGGGTGGGGAAGAGGTAGGGATATGGCAACAGCCTGGCAAATGAGTTTGCTGCCCCTCTTGGTCATTAGCGTGTGCGTCAATAGTTTTCGATTAACCTCCTATAACTGGAGTATTACAAGGACAAGGGACGGAAAGGTTCTAAATGTCACTCAAACTACTGGGAAAAATCCCACCCTCTCTTTCGACCCATGTGCCTTCCTTGGGGAGAATTGGAACAACCTAGACAAAGAGCCAGATGGCCCTCCTGCAGGTCGCGGATGTGGAGACAAATATTTAGAAAGAGGACTAACCCAGGCCAAGCTCTATGCCTGCCCTGCAGACAGGCCCCCAGAATGCCATACTCGAGGGCAGTACCACTGTGCTTAATGGGGTTGTGAAACCCTAGCCCCATGGACTTCCAGAGATACTGCTTCAGTATCTCTGACTTCAGCGTCTTCAGGGGAGCACAGCCCCAGAACCCAACCATAGGGTCTGGTAACTCCATTCATATCCATATTATTAATAGGTTCAATAATGTCTGGAAAGGAGGCAAAATATGGGGCCTCAGACTATATGTAGTTGGTCAAGACCCCGGAGCTGAGTTTACCATCCAATGGGGTATTCTAAAACCCCCTCCACCCAATCTGGTGGGCCCCAACCAGGACATTCTCCTTAACCCAGAACTAATAATTTCACCCAAAAGAAAACCAGGACCTTTAAGGTCCCCCAAGCAAAAACCCCCTAGAACCCCCTTGTTGTCAATGTTGTCCTCTGTCTTCAGTTTCTTAAATGAGAACCAGCCAAATGCCACCAATGATTGCTGGCTCTGCCTAAACCTCCAACCCCCTTATTACATTGGAATAGGAGCAGATGGAAGCACTATCCCCAATACAACACTGTATGTTCAAAAGATATCAGGTATTTTGTTTTGTTTTGTTTTTTATTTGTTTGTTTTTTTCCCCTGAGTTTCCTTATGTTTGTCTCTTGCATGTAAGCTTATCATTGTTGTTTCTTTTTCCTATTAAGTGTATTTGATTATTTTATGGACTACATGTTCATGGAGGATTTGGATCACAGAAGGGTTACAATGGGTACTGCAGGGGATTATTGGTTGGGGGTGTCTGGAAGGGGGGATTCATGGGAGTTAGTTCATCCAAATATACATGAAAGATATACAAAATTGTTCAAAAGATCAAAAGATGGGGCATGGTCACGATGGGTGGACAATCACACAATAAATGAGGGAATCTGAATTCCTAGCCTGGAGAGCTCTGCCACAGTCTCCAAGGGAGCAGCAATAGTCCTCTGAGTGCAGGGACAGTGTCTGTCAAAAGATGATGACCAACTGATGAGTTCTTTTTATTGATGACTACCCTTGTGAGTCTTTGCTCTTGTAACTGAGACTCAGCTTGCTGTTGTGGGGTGCCTAAGGGTTGGCACCTGAGAGCCTCCTTGTTGCTCAAATGTGGCCTCTAAGCCAAACTCAGCATATGAATGCATTACCTTCCCCCCAACGTGGGACATGACTCCCAGGGATGAGCCTCCCTGGCAACAAGGGATTAATACCAAGTGCCAACTGGCAACACAACTGGAAAAAGACCTTGAATAAAAGGGGGAAAAGGTAAAGACAAATGAGTTCAAGTGGCTAAGAGACTTCAAACAGAGTCGGGAGGTCATCCCAGAGGTAACTCTTACGCACACCTCAGTAGGAGCTCATAGAATATCAAAGTGCCTAGCACCCCACACAGAGGGGCTCCTAGGAGCTCTGGAGACACCCAGGTCCTTTATAAGGAGGGATAGCCCCGGAGACTGACGCCTTATCAGTGGGCTCTGTTTTGGAGTTTGTGCTCCTGAGAGTGACAGAATTGGACTCAAATGGGTCCTCCCTGTACATAGTTCATCAGTCCCTTCTATTCAAACCTATATGTGATACAGGAGTTTTTAGGTATACTTCCAGAGACTGGAGCCTCTGGCCTACCTATATGCCAGGTGTGTGTGGAATCTCGGTGGAGCTGCAACTCCTACCCTACAGCTCAATGGACTCATGCAAGTCACCTGGCGAGGAGACAACGATGGGCAACGGCCAGACCAGGGAATGGAGAGGGCCTGCATCTGCAGGCAGGATCATCCCACCCACCATATCCATGGGATACAAGCCCTCTCTCACTTGGAGGTGGAGTGGACATCACCATCCCAGTCCCCTCAGGATTGGGGGAAGAACTATGGACTAGAGTGGACTTGATGGTATTCTGTTGTACACGTATGGTGATTCTAGCAATGGAAGAAATTATAACAATGAGGTGGAGCCAGTGGCCACTTGACACTTTTGGGGCAGGGAGGGGACGAGCAGTTGAAATACAGGGGCTTCTTTGGGATTTGGAGGTTGTCCTGAGTACCATTGTGGCAACGGATGTAGGCCATTTTAAATCAGCACACACCATTCAGAACTGTGTGCGAGAGAGTGTGGTCTACTATGTGAACTGTGGTCTATGGGTGGTAGCAAGGCCCCAGGTTGTGTAAGTCCATTGAGGGTGGTGGGCCACACTTGTGGGAGATGTTTGTGTGGGATGTGGTGGGAGGTGTGGGAGGTGAGCAACATGGGAATCCCAGTGGGTTCCGTGTAATATTTTAGGTAATCTAAGCACCTCTTAAAATATATTTATATATATATATAAATAACATTTTTGTAAGCAAATACACATATATGCATATATATTTATATATCATTTTACAAATATTGGTATGTATTGTGAAAATTTTGATTTTTACCCACAATAAAAAATTTTAAAAAATTAAAAAAAAAAAAAGATATCAGTAAGCGAGAGCCAAAGGCTATGTAAGTGGGGTCATGAGCCAATTCTAACTCTGGGGGACCTACAAGGAAACGGCACCTGTTTTGCCCCCTCCTCAACCAATATCAATGCAACCTTCCTAGGCCCCCACTGTTCATCAGTTGTTTTCTCTGACAAAACTGATGACTCCTATTATTGGAAAGCCCCCAAAGGCACCTGGTTCGCCTATGCCCAAGGAATCACCCCTTGTCTCTCCCCCCAAACCTTGTCACAATCTAAGGCTGAAAAAGACCCAGTCATTTGCATCCTGGTGCATATCATACCACAGGTATACTGGTATTCAGGTGAAGGAGGCCGCGAGCATTTTAGAACTATGAGTAGCTTTAAACAAGTTCCTATTCTCGTTCCCATTATAGTCAGCCTTGGGATTGGGGGGTTAGCAGGCTTGGGAATGGCAGCCATGATCACCAGTAACTGAATCAACCACTCAGGTTGACTCAGACCTAAAAGAGTTAGAAAAATCAGTTAGTCATCTCGAAAATTCCTCATCCTCTCTGGCCATAATGGTTCTGCAAAATAGGCGTGGGTTAGATCTATTATTCTTAAAACAGGGAGGACTATGTATAGCCCTAGGCGAAACCTGCTGTTTCTACGCTAACCACTCAGGAGTGATTAAGGAAAGCCACTCATTAGTCAGAAAATGCTTTCCCACACTAGACTGTAAGCCCCATGAGAGCAAGGACTTTGTTTCTTTACCTGCTCTAACTCCAGGACCTAAAACTGCCTGGGACAAAGGGATTTACACACAGAGAGACATACACACATACCCTCTGCTCTTACAAAACAATCTCTACCCTATCCTCGGAACTTTGCAATTTGTGCATTGTTTTGCTGCTTTCTGGTACTTTGGATCTATGGGCCTAAATCTCATGGTTTGCCTCCCATTATTCCATTCACATTTATTTTAGTACCAAATACTCTGGATTTCTTTGGTAAACTACCCATCTTCCTTTCCCAGTCCACATGATTTTATGGCGCTATCTCGAGATTGGACATTCACGTGTAGTTACGGCCTCGCTCTTTAATCATGAGAACCAGAAAAGATGGTATGTGTCAACTGCACTGCTAGGCAACATTGCTTATGGTAAAAATGACTCCTGATTGGCAAACTGCATTTGAACAGGGCTTTGGGTTTCCCTGAGTGGGAACCCTGGATGCTAAGCCTATGTAATCTTACAGGAAATATTGGCTCCTGTGGGGCATGAGTCTTATCATCCAAGATGGACTTCACTGATGTAGCACTCTTTGCCTGTGGGGAAGGTAACTCCCAAGAGCTGCATATACTGCAATGTGGATGGCCATAAGGACTCCGTCAAGGGAACACCTGCCACTGCCCTGCTGGCAAGCCGTGACTCCCATCTCATACACTTCTGTGTAGACTGGTTTCTAATGGGGCCGGCAGTCATCTCATGACTATAAATGCCTAGTTAAAATTAAGAAAACCCCCTAATGGGTGTGGAGCATGTCCTGTAGACCCAAGGCAATCAACACTTTCCCTCCTCCTGATGTAGTCACTGATTCAGGGAGAAGCACGGGACCTAACTTGGAGGGCTGAGGGAGTTGAACCTAGGATTTTGTCTGAAATACTGAGAAACAGGCGCTCTCTCTCATCACTTTTCCAATAAACTTGAACCTGGGAGTATGTAGGCTGAAGATCCCAGCTGCCAGCTTGTCATAAGGTAGAACCTGAGAGCGAAGCAAACTCAGAAGAACTGAGTCATGAAATAGGAAAAAACAAACAAACAGGTAGAATGACAACTTTTGAACCCCTAAATCCAGCAAAGTCTGAGTCAGCAAACATGCCCTTGGAAGTTTTGTTTACTTTAGCCCAGTCGTTCTAAACCAGGAGTGATTTTATTCCCCAGGGACCATTTGGCAAATGTCTAGAGACATTTTTGATTGTCAGGACTTGAGGGGTGGGTGGGGGAAGTATTACTGGCATCTACTAGGTAGAGGCCAGGAATGAAAATAAATATCCTAAAATGCACAAGAAAGCCTCCCACAATAAAGAATTATCAAGCCCAAAATGTCAATAGTACTGAAGTTGAGAAACTCTGTGTATTAGTCAGCCAAAGGGGTGCTGATGCAAAATACCAGAAATCTGTTGGGTTTTATAAAGGGTATTTATTTGGGATAGAAGCTTACCAGGCCATAAAGCATAAGTTACTTCCCTCACCAAAGTCTGTTGCCATGTGTTGGAGCAAGATGGCTGCCAATATCTGCAAGGGTTCAGGCTTCCTCTTTCTCTTAAGGCTCCATAGTCCCAGCTTCTTCCAATATCAGCTGTAGGCTGGGATAAGTCTCGTCTCTCTCCCAGGGCTCATTTCTCTCCAGGCTCAGCTGCTCTGCTCTCTCCATAAGGCCAGCTGTTAACTATCAGGCAAACGGCTCGTCTTCCTTCCTGAGACCTCTGCCATGTCTAATGGAGCCTTCTCTCTTTCCTCACGTATCTGCTTCTCTGTGTATTTACTTCCCAGAGCTCCAGCATTAAAACTACACCTTTCTCTTCTGCCATGTCATTTTCTCTGTGAGTCCCCGCCCACCAAGGGGGGTGGGGACTCACTCAACATCTTACTGATCTGGCCCAATCAAAGCCTTAATCATTATTTAATCAAGTATAAGTGAAACCTCTGAATCCATTCCAATCTAATATGCCCAGAGGAACAAAGCAGTTCACAAACATAATTCAATATCTATTTTTGGAATTCATAAACAATAGCAAATTGCTACACCCTACTTTGGATAAATGATTCCCTTTCCTTTTGAAGCTTGAGTTTCATTTTCTGTCTCACGACACAGAAATGGTCCTTCCTGATATATGTGAACCAAAACTTTAGTTGAACTCACCCTTCAGGGACCAAATCATGTTCCATTTCTTTCATGAGTAGATTTTTATTCATTCTATTCCCTCTGCTGAATGTTAATCTAACTTGTAATAACATTTCTTATTCAGCTTTGTGTTGGTTTTTAAATATTTTATGTATATAACAACTAGACATCAGCTTTCACTGAGCAATATTTATACAACTCCAATAACCTTCATCTCCATTCTATTTTAGACACTCAATTCCCTTGGCTATATCATAAACATTATTATATCAATCCACTTTTTTTTCTATTTCTAAATCCATCTATTTATCCATCCACGCACCCATTTGTCTGTCCATTTGTCCATTCATCCATCTATCCACCCATCCACTTTCTCATCCATCTCTCTTAACTACCATGAAGCTTATGAATTCTATCTCTGACACTTCCTAGGTGAGTGTTCTTGGTCAGGTCACTTACATTTGTAAGTCACAGTTTTCTCATCTATTAAACTAGGTTGCTTACATATTAAATGAGAAATTGTTCAAACAGTGCTAGCATATGGCTGTGTACCAGATAATTTGTTAGGTGCTGGGAATAAGTGGTAAATAAACAGACTAGGCCTTACTTTGTAGAGTTTACATTTGGAAAGAATGACAGATATAGAATAACTTATTATACTTAATGTATGTAACAAAAGGGCAAGTCCAAGATACATGAGAACCTAAAGCTAGAGGAGTTAATGCTGTAAGGAAAGACTGCCAGAGGAAGTGGGAATCAGGGAGAGATCTAAAGGAAAATGATAACAGGTAGGGTGGGAGTTGGGAAAGATGATAAGTGGACATAGGAAGAGAGGGAATGTTCCAGGCAGAAGGAATGAGCTATTCAAGAACCCTTAGAAAATATGGACTTTTGAAGCAATCAAAGAAGTCCAGGTAGTTCAGATTAAGAGAAAACTGGAGAAACAACCAAAGGATAAAGCACAAAACATGGACAGCCCAAGAAATGAAGGGCCTTGTAGGCCAGGAATGTGTGCCTCATCCTAAGAGCAGGGAGAAACCAGTGAAATTTCTAACATGGTGGAGAGGTTGGAAGATGATTAATTTAGACGTGGCCATGTGAATTTGAGGTGCTCATGAGAGTGGGCATGTACGTTTGTCAGTGAGAAACACACACACACACACACACTACAAGTTTATAGATCAGAAGAGCATTTGATCTAGACATACATAACTGAAACTCAATATCATATGGAGGTAACTAAAGTCAGGGGAGTGAATAATTTCCAAAGGGGAGTAGACATGAAAAGGCATAAGAGCCCTGAGGACTTAAGACACCTTAAAATTGGAAATATAAACCTTCCACCACAGTCACTTAAGAGATCCATTCTCCTTGCATCTGAGTCATTATCTGAGAGGCAGAGAAAAGCCTGGGACCTTGTGCCATTTCTGTCCTTCTTAGTAGAATGGGCCCACATACAGCCTAGACAGTCATGATTCTAAGTGCCCATTTGAGTCTAAGATGGGCATTACATATTTGGAGTATAAAACTGGATTGGCTGTGGGCATAGGAGAAAGAGTAGACTAAAAGATGACTCTGAAATTTTTAGCTTGGGCAACCAGAAGAACGAATTTCCTATCAACTGCAATAGGGGAAACTATGGATAGGACAGGGTTTTGTTTTTGTTTTTTTTTGTGTTTGTTTGTGTTTGGGGGGGAGTTCTTCTGTTTTTGTTTTGTTTCATGAGGGAGATCGAGAACCCGGTTTTGGAGGTATTAAGGTAAGTTTGCCATGTCTGTGAGACACCCAAATAGAAAGTTGAAATATTTGGGTCTACAGTTCAGTAGAGAGGTCTGGGCTGGAGATCCAAAGTTAGAAGTTCCTTGGCACATTTTATAACTAATGAAAATGAAAGGACCAAAGACTGAGGCTAGGGTTATGACATTACAAGTCAAAGAGAAGAGGAAAAACCAGCAAAGGAGCCAGAAAAGGAGCTACTGTGAGGCAGAAATAAAATCAAGAAAATGGAATAACCTAGACGTCAACTGGAAAAATATATCAAGAATGAGATGCAAGCCTTGTGTCAGATGTTGGTGATAGGTCAAATAAGATGAGTTCTGAGAGTGACCATTGAAGTTAGCAAACTGGAGGTTATTAAGACCTTGACAAGAGGAGTTTCACTGGAGTACTCTGGGGAAAGCCTAAATGGAGTAGGTTTAAGAGAGAATGCGAGGGGAGTAATTGGAGATGTCACAGATGGACAACTGTTTCAAGCTACAAATGGGAGCAGAGAAATCAGGCAGTACCTGGCAGGGAACGTGGAGTCAAAAGAAGTTTACTGCATATGTTTAAGATGGGAGAAATAATAGTATATTTCCTTGATAATGGGAATAATCTGTACAGAGTAAAAAAATTGGGGAAGAAACTAGAGATTTGCTGCAATTATCCCTTAAAAAAGTGATTTGCTTTAGATCAAGCATAGATAGATCACCTGCAGTTACAGTCTGGATGGCAGGTGTAGATGTTAGTAGGTGATCAGATGTGATGGTGGAAGAATTTGTAAGCTTTCTTCTGATAGTTTCAGCTGAGAGGGAGAATGGGGGAGGAGTTTGGAGGGATGAGGATCAAGGAGAAGGTTTGAAGTCATCATCTAGGAATGGAAAAGAGAGAATGGACTAGGCCAACCCAGGATGACTGTTCTATGTAAACAAATAAGCTTAAGTGTCTAAAGTAATCAAAGACCTCATCACAATGGCAGTCACATATCATGGGACTGCAGCACAGTATATCAAGGGGTCCAGAAGGTTGAGAAGTACAATGTGATTACAGTATTATAACAGACACACAAATTTACTCAACTGAGCAAATCGGCAGGGAGACTACCCTTTAACTAACTTCAAGAAGTGTATGCCTCCTTCCTTTGTGAGAAAAGAGCTCAGAATGAGCCTTTGTCTGTTGTCAGTTCATTTATTCTGTATACCTCATTTGGTGTGCCACAGGGGTTTTAACAAATATGGGAGGGAAGTCTACAAGAGCTTTAGGACATTACAGAGTTTAAAGGCTGTTGAAGCAGATGTGGCCCAAGTGATTGGGCTCCCGTTTACCATATAGGAGGTCCAGGGTTTGATTCCTGGGGCCCCCTGGTGAAGGCAAGCTGGCCCACACAGCAAGCTGGACCAAGTGGAGAGCTGGCCCACGCAGAGTGCTGGCCCGCACGGAGTGCTGGCCTGAGCAGACAGCTGGTGCAGCAAGATGACGCAACGAAAATAGACACAGAGGAAAGACAAGAAATGCAGCAGTCCAGAGAGCTGAGGTGGTGCAAGAGACTGAGGACCTCTCTCCCGATCCGGAAGGTCCCAGGATCGGTTCCTGCTGCCACCTAAAGAGAAGACAAGCCGACACAGAAGAACACACAGAGAGCGGACAGCAAGTGCAACAACAATGGGGGGGGGTAAATAAATATATCTTTTAAAAATAAATAAATAAATAAATAAAGGCTGTTGTACCAATCATTTTCAGAAAAGGTAGATTTTAAAAAGTGAAACCTCTGATATAAAAACACATTTCCTTCTGATAAATAAAGCCATCAGTTCTAGACTACTAACTCCAATATCAAACATGAGATAATGTTTGTTAACTTTACTGGTTAATGTGCACTAAAATATAAAAAAAAAAAAATTTTTTCTCCATGGGAAATTACACCATTTTCTTTATCCCTTGGGTGTTTTGTTACTTCAGTATAGGTAGGCATTATGGAAATAAGGGATGCTAGAATAGAGAATTTAAGAAAAGCAGTAATTCCGATATATTCACAACCCATAATTTGGTTAAAACATTCAACGTAGCTAGTGAAGTTGGGAACAAAATTAAGTGGAGAACTAACCAAGGTAGTAATGTAATGTGGCATAGTTTATAAAAACCAGAGAGACCTCGGTTTAAGTCTGAACTTCACGACTTACTATATGATAGTGATCAAATCATGTGGAGACCATAGAGGTTTCCTCATCTATAAAATGGGACTAAGGATGGTTGTAAGAATAAATTGCTTACTATCTGTACAGTACTTAGCTTAGCTTAAGACATGGTAAACACTCACTAGATGATGATGATGATGATGGTGGTGGTGATGATAGTGATAGTGGTGGTGATAACATGGTTAACTCTTAAGTCTACCACTAGGAAACAGTTTCATGTACAAATCACTCACCCTCTCTGAGCCCAGAAATCTGCCTGCTACACGGTAGGCTCTCAATAAATATTTATGGAATGAATGAATGTTTTAATAGTTTTTAAAGTTCATCCTAGCTCTGCAACACTATAATCCTATAAATTTGTATAGTTCCCTGGATATTAACAGTTAGACTTGTGGTATATACAAAAGTGAATAACTTTTGTGGTATATATTTTTTTAAATCAACTATAAAGGCTTGGTTAATCATTGCAAAGTTTTTTCATTCACTTTAAGCTCTTACATCTTTAGGAAGCAGGAAGAAAGGGTATGATCAAGAAG
Organism: Tolypeutes matacus; assembly: GCA_026826555.1. NCBI lineage: Eukaryota > Metazoa > Chordata > Mammalia > Cingulata > Chlamyphoridae > Tolypeutes > Tolypeutes matacus. The sequence goes on from JAKSZT010000049.1 coordinate 30,855,464, forward strand.
AGGAGTAAGTGAAAGAAAAGTAGGAGGGCAGCTAAAAGAAGTAGAAGGGGAAAATTTATTTTGTTCCAATACACTTTAAATGGTGCCCAGTCTTTGGGGAGATCGACGACCCAGTTACTTCTTAGGAAAACCTCACATCGGTGTCTAAATTAACAAAAGAAGAATGTTTCTAAGGACGCTCCTGAATGCCAAGGACACAGTTCTTCAGAACCACAGGTGCTCTTTATGACTAGCTTTAATCTCCACAGAACAGGCAAGTTGGGCATCATCTGCTGAGCACAAGGCCACTTCTCAATTGCTTGGATTAATGCCCAACTTTGGGGATATAAAGAAACTCTGGCTGTTTCCTCTGGGCCATCTCCACTCATCTGCACTATGAATTTGCTCATGAAATAAAACTCCTTCTAACATTAATCAACAAAGGGTCCTGTCTCAATGACTCTGCTTACACACTTATGTATAGAAGGCTGATTTAGGCCAAGTCTAAAACCAGGCACACCCTAATAAAGAGAGTCATCAATATCTACAATTATCTTAGCACCTCAGGGAGACTGTCCAGAGCCCTTCTCTGACCTTCTTCTCTGAACCCTATTGTTCTGGTTTTGGTGTCACTTGGTGTATCATTCAGCCAAAGGGGTGCTGATGCAAAGTACCAGAAGTCTGTTGGCTTTCATAAAGTGTATTTATTTGGGGTAAAACTTAGTTACAAGGCCCTAAAGAGTCCAACTCATGGCTGCTTTCTCACCAGTCAGTTGCCACATGTTGAAGCAAGATGGTGGGCAATCTCTGCCTGGTCTCTCCTTCCTTCTTCCTCTTAAGGCTCCATGGGCCCAGCTTCTTCCTATCTCAGCTGTAGGCTGGCATAGATATCTCCCAGGGCTTCCTATATCAGTCTGGCATAGGGCTCATTTCTTTCCAGACCTTATCAGCTGCTCAGCTACTCTGTTCTCTTCAGCTGCAAACTATCACTTGATCAGCTCATCTCTCCCCCAGGGCTCCAGGATCAAAACTAAGTTCTCCCCTCTAGCATTTATGGAGCTCCCTCTCTCTTCCCTTGTGTCTTCTTCTGCAAGTGTTCATTTATATGAGCCCACCAAGGGGGCAGGGACTCACCCTTGAGTCAGGCCCTACTGATGTGGTCAAATCAAAGCCCGATCTTTTATCAAGTAAACTTAAAACCTTTGAATTTAATAGAATCAAACAGAGGAACTGACCGGTTTACAAACATAATTTTTCTCCTTTTTTGGGATTCATAAATAATCTCAAACTGCCACACTTGGTTTTAGTCTCTGGTTTCATCCCTAGATTCTGCTTCTCTGTCAGCTTTCAAAAAAATTAATATTGTTTTCATTTCTATCTCTGATAATATCACTCAGTTTACTCAAGGTTCTCCCAACTGGGGTTTAGCACAGGCTAATGTTTCAGACATATTTTCCCCAGGGTTCTAGTCTCTATTTTCTCTAATATGCAAACCCTAACCATCTCTTTAAGACCATGTTTATATGACTTCTCTGAAACATCCTAGGAAGAACGAGAAGGATCTTCTTCCTCCGTCTATTTGGAGTGTTAAGATTACCATTGGATGTTCACTGCTTTGTCTCCAGAGCATGACTCTGAGCTCCTTAAGGAGAGTAATCTTGTCTTATTCCCAAGAGCTGGCCACAGCATCACATAGATACTTCATGCCTGCCTATGCAATAGGTAAATGCAAACATAGAACAGACACTAAGCCAGCCTCAAGAAGAAGAAGAAAAAAAAAAAGGTAAAATTAACTCCTAAGTCAAGCCAAAAAGACCAAATGACCTTTGTTTTATCTTCTTTTTTGGGGGGGTGGGGGTGGGGAATCTGTATCCTCCATTAGTACTCACAAAACCCCAGCCTCTTTTCTCCCCAATTACCTTTTCTAAAAGACTTTCCCTCCAAGATCCATCTATTTCTGTCAATACTAAATGAGTTAATCTAAAGGTCAGAAATTAACAGTGAAGCCATAGCAGAGGACAAAAGAGAAGCTATTGCCCTAAGTAAGAGATTAAAGGCAAGGAGTCATTGCTAATTGATTTTCTGAAAGTGTGTAAAGCATGAAAAGTATCTCAGAAGCAGTTTGACAGCAAAAACCACAATGGTCCGTGTCATGCAACACAACAGTGTAGTAGAAAGAATATTGAACTGGGAGTCGGAAGATTGGCTTCTAGCACAACTTTGCAACCAACCAGCTCTGTAACCTATGAAAAGTCCCTTAACCTCTCTGGACCCCAATTATAAAAGCTTGGATTTGAACTATACCTCTAGCATTCCACTGGAAGTTTCTCTGACCTCATGATTAATTATCAAGTGTATCCCACTGAAACCTAAGACAAATCAAACAGTATCACTGGAGATTAGAGGACAGGTGCGATGGCTAGACTACTTAAGAGGGATATAGCACAACCCATCAAGAGATGGGTGAGCATTAATTTACATCTTTTCTTCCATAAATGTATGCCAAATTTATTTCAGATCCAATTAGAGGAAGTACTTAAAACATAAAAACTGGATTTTATCTAGATTAAAGTTCAAGAGAGAAAATGAAGCATTTGTCCACTTGGTTCCACGGTTTCAATCATTTGGCAATATTCTGCAAGTTCCTTTTTAGCTACTTTTGGCCCCTCTCTCTCCTGGAGAGGGAGAGCAAGGAGAGCACAAAGGGAATAAAGAACATGGGGATGGAGGGAAGGCTCCGCTCTGGCCCTGTACCGTTGCTGTTGCTTAGCAACAGTTCACATCTCCATCTGAGAAGTAATGATTCAGGGAGGTGCATACAGAAGCATCCTCAGCAGACCCATTCCTCATGAAGTTAGTGCTGTGCTGATGCCTGTGATGCAACCCCATGAAAAAAGGAGCAGCCCAATTTAATTTTACTACATCTACACTTTCTTAGAATTCTAAGAAGGTGATTATCACAGTAAAAGCCTGGTAGAACCAGTTCTACAGCCAAGGAGAGAGTTTGAGAGAGACAAACGACTCATCATAAACTATACAAAAGTCAAAAGTCACAGGGAGCATGGAAGTGATTACTCAGACGCACACAGGACACAGGACTCACCACTTATCCACTTAGCCTCTGGGTCATGAATTTTGAAATCTTCACTGAATAGGTCTTCCACGGTGACCTTCTTCTTTTGAGACAGACTGTTGTCTTCCGCTAGGAAAGAAGAGCAAGTAGTTAAACTTTGTGTGTGGGGGGGAAGAGGAGGCCCATAAGACATTCTGACTGCCATTTATAAATAGTACATATGGCAAAACACATCATTTCTACACATAAGTGGTGAACTAGAGCCAGTCATATTTTTTGTTTTTTAATTACACTATCAAAACACTGTGCTTAGGAGGTCACGATTCCATAAAATGGCATCACTCCTGCCCTCTGTTTGTCACAAATAAATGATCACATTTCTTAGGTATGAGGTAAATAACTGTTTTAAGATGGATTCATGAGCATTTAGGGAGGAAAATGCACTACTAGGATATTAGGAGAAATCAATGTCCTGTCTATAAGAGTGTGGATGGTCAAGACAGAAGGGAACAAATGTTCAGAAAGGATGTCAATTATATTATGTAATCAATCATGCATTAAGCTATTATTAAATGCCACTAACTCTAGGCAGTGTGTTGGGTGCTAGGAATGCAAAGACAAATATATTGATCCTTAGGTTTTTATTCTCTATAAACTTCATGTGTCCTTGGCCACATCTGGGTTGTGGATTAGTTGTTTAGATGGGATCACATGCCAATTATTCATGTGCTGACCACCAGATTCCATCCTGCCTGATCTAGATTATTATGCTTAAGAATAAGCACACGGGATAAGCTGATGAAGGCACTAAACTACTGTTATTACTTAGGTAATGACACCTGTGGGTAAGACTTTACCACCCTGCCAGCTGTGATCCTATTTCTAAAAGTCAAAGCTTCTGTTGTTTTAGATCTCCTCAGAGGAGACTCTTTTCATTCAGAGGCACAAAAAATCCATTTATCTACTTTGAAAAGACAAAGAACTTGCAAGAAAGCTGGCAGGATGCCTGACTTTGTGAGCCTAAACTAACAGACAAAATATGAGTCAGTTCATTAGATCACTCTCACTTCTATTCCATGGAAGGGCGTGCCTCAGAAATTCCAGAACATCTTTATCTTAAGTGACCACTTTGGATTCACATTATCTATGTCAAATGCTTACACACTCCGCTGCCCTCCTAAACAGAAAATGCTTGTCAGCTTGTGTCCTGCTGTTGTACAGGGTGGGAGTGGAGCAGGGTCTCCCTGGTGCTAAGTAAGGTGCAAAGGGAAATGTTTATTCTACATTAAGTGGCTCCCATTTGCTGTGTTTTTGCATTTATGTCTAGTTGTTAAGTCCATTTCTCTTTTCAATTCCTGGCTTTTGAACCACACAGTTTTCACTTTTTGAACTGTCATTGTGTTGCCCTCAATGGTCACTTGCCTCTTTTAATTTTGTTTCTATATCTGTGGCAGGTCAGGAAAACAGCAAGAAACTTTGTTGGGATTATATAGTACAATAGGAATAATTGATATCTGAATTACGTCTCTGAAGCTTCTTCGAGAAGTCTAATTGCATATATTTTATTTTTCATTTTTATTCTTTATTTTCATTATTTTTTCCCTTTTTGGACTCTCTGAAAGTTATAGATCACTAAGGTTGTGAGAGAAGTCTTGCATTGTCTTTTACATTGATTGATTTCTTGAATATCAAATAGGATTAATGTGTGTAAGTTTTTTGGAAATTACAAAATGATGCAATGCAAGGTGGCCCCGTTATTAGACACGATTTTACGTGGAGCTATCCCAGGTGCTGAAACACATATTAAACCAAATCAAGTTCTTTTTCTAGGAACTTTCTGAGACTTAAACAGCCCTGGAAAAAGACACACAACATAGAACATGATACATTTCAGTATGGAAAATGGACTATAAATACAATATTAAAAATTAATAGACATGGGTTTATTACAGTTGCACTGTGATCTAGCAATTAAAAAGTATAAAAAATTTCTGAGACATTCTGAAGTATATCATCATAAAATAAATGATCATATGTAATAGTTAAGTTCATACGTCCACTTGGCCAGGTTATGGTTCCCAGTTGTTTGATTAAGAACTGGCCTGATTGTTACTGTGAGGATATTTCATGGACTTAAATCGTCAGTAAGTTGATTGCATCTATGGCTGATGACATCTACAATCAACTGAGGAGACTTCCTTCAACAATGAGAGAACTCTCATCCAATCAGTTGAAGACTTTAAAAGGAGAAGTGGTTTCAGCAGACAGAAGAGAGAATTTCCCTCTCTACGTCAGCCAGCCAGCTTCTCCTGGAGAATTTATTGAAAAACTTCACTGGAGTTCCCAACTTATGTCCTGCCCTACTGAATTTGGACCTGCCCAATCCTGACAGTCATGTGAGGCAATTCTTATAAAAATCTCATATTATAGCCTGTCAGTTCTGTTTCCCTAGAGATCACAGCTTAATACACCACAACAAATTGTATTTGACAAAACTTCATTATTCAAGGAATGATTCTATCTATTTTGATGCATCCATGTGTCAAATGAGAAAAAAAAATGTAAGACTTCCATTTAAACAAACTTTGGGTAAAGGAAGGAAAGGTAACTTATTCACTTTCTGAAAATTTTTCTTTTCCTAAGTGACTGTTATTCTTTTTAAAAAAACTGTTTTTTAAAAGCAGTTTTATTGACACACCATACAGTCCATCCAAAGTGTATCATCAATGGCTCTCAGTATAATCATGGATTTGTGCATTCATCACCACAATTTTCTTTTCTTTTCTTTTTTCTTTTTCTTTAGGAGGTACTGGGGGTTGAACCCCAGAACCTTGTATATGGGAAGCAGGTGCTCAACCACTGAGCTACACCTACTACCCAATCACCACAATTTTAGAATGTTTTCATTGCTCAAAAAGAAAAAAAAAAGAAAAAAACACACCACTTATAACTCCATATTATTAACACTTAGCATTGGTGTGTTCATTAAAACTGATGTAAGAATATTAAAATATTACTGTTAACTATAGTTTATAGTTTGCATTATGTATACTTTTTCCTATATACTTGACACCTTGTAATAGTGACATGTAGTTGTTCTAGTTCATGGAAAAACAGTCTAATGTTTGTTCTGTTAACCACATTCATCATCCATAACAGGGTTCACTATGCTTTACAGTCCTAGGTTTCATTCTCTAGCATTCCTTTTAATGACATACACAACTCTAAACCTCCCTTTTAACCACAATCACATTCAAAATTCAGTGCTGTTAATTACATTTACAATAATGTGCTACAAGTACCTCTATCCATTTGCAAATACTGACTGTCAACCTTATTGAAAATTCTACTGAAATTAAGCACCAGTTCCCATTCTCTACCCTCTTTCTTTCTCCTGGTAACCTGTATTCTAGATACTAACTCCATAAGTTTGTTCATTATAATTGGTTTATATTAGTGAGATCAAAGAATATGTGTCCTTTTGTTTCTGGCTTATTTCGTTCAATATAATGCGCTCAAGGTTCATCCAGGTTGTTGCATGCACCAGGACATCATTTCTTCTTACAGCTGAATAATATTTCATCATATGCATTTTTGCTTATCCATTCATTGGTTGATAGACAATAGGGCTGTTTCCATCTTTTGGCAGTTTTAAGTAATGCCACTATGAAATTGGTGGGCAAATGTCTGTTAACGTTCCTGTGTTCAGTTCTTCTGAGTACATACTTAGTAGTGGGATTGCTGGATCATATGGCAGTTCTATACTCAGCTTCCTGAGGAACCGCCTAACTGTCCTCCACAGCAGCTGTACCATTCTACATTCCCACCAGCAGTGAGTGTTCCGATTTCTCCACACTCTCTCCAACATTTGTAGTTTTCTGTTTTTTCTTAATAGTGGCCATTCTAGTAGTTGTGAAATGACTATCTGATCATGGTTTTGATTTGCATTTCCCTAATAGCTAGTAATGTTGAGCATCTTTTCATGAGCTTTTTAGTTGTTTGCATTTCCTCTTTGGAAAAATGTCTTTTGCTCATTTCTTAATTGGATTGTTTGTGTTTTTATTGTTGAGTTGTAGGATTTCTTTATATATTCTGGATATTAAACGCCTATCAGATATGTGGTTTCCAAATATTTTCTCCCATTGAGAAAGAAAGTTGTCTTTTCATCTTGACAAAGTCCTTTGAAGCATAACAGTATTCAGTTTTGAGGAGGCCCCATTTATCTATTTTTTTAAATTTAATTCTCATGCTTTGGATATAAGGTCTACGAAACCACTGCCTATCACATGTTATTTTGTTTTTGAAGGTATTTAAAAACTTATAATAGGGCTTTTACTTAGGAAGAGTTTATGGTAGAGGAATTATAAAATATACTATAAAAAGTACTCAGGTCATAAGCCAGGAAGCTCGACTCTGTCAATAATTAGCTGTGCTACATTAAGAAACTCATTGCTGATGTCTCTGCACTAGCTGATTTGTTTACACAGTCAACTATTATCTAGCTTGTTAATTTATTTATAGTTTGTTGCATTCCAAAAATTATTTGAGGTAATAACAAGAACAAGGGACTTCTATGTTTAAAGAGCCATTCTCAGCCCAGAAGAATCAAAATTGAAAGACCTTATAATGGACTTCAAGAAACCAACAGAGTAGTGGGAGACCAAAGTCAAAATAAATAATCACAAAACAATAGGAACGGTGCTGAGAGAAACATGAAGTGGGGACATCCTATATCAACATTCTAAGGGGGATGGTGAATAAGAAAGTGGCAAGAATTCTGGAAAGCTTGATGAAAGAACCTGCTAGCCAAGAAGAAGAAGATATGAGAATATTCAAGCTAGGAGGCATTGCAAGAGCAGAAAAATATCAGTGAATAAGGTATTTTCAAGGAATTGTGAGTGTGTTGGCATCACTAGCAAGTGGCCAGAGATGAAAACTGATTCTCTCATTATAGCTAATATTCTGTAATTCGATTAGAAAATGTCTGGCTGTGGATTTAAAAAAAAAAAATCTTTTATAGCAGTCAGTAGCATTTTCAGCCCAAGAATTATCTATTTTTCATGTCAGGGATATTGTCAATGATCATCTAATTCAATATTGCCTCTCCATCATACTATTTCCTCTCTCCAGAATTCCAGTTGGACCTGTGTGGGAGCTTGTAGGTCCAATTTCCATGTCCCTAGCTTTTTTCCCATACTTTCCATCTTTTTATCTCTTTGGGACTAATTGCCATATTTCTTTGGTTCAATCTTCCCATTTTATCCTTTCCTTTTCTTTTTTAGCATGTGTGGTAGCTTGGAGCTATGTAGCTCAAAAAAACATGTTCTTAATCTTAGTTCCTTCCTATAGGTGTGAAACCCTTGTAAGTAGGACCTTTTGGTGAGATTACTTCCCTTAAGATGTGGCCCAACTTACTCAGTCTGGCTCTTAATCCTATTATTGGAAGGCTTTATAAGCAGAATGAAATTCAGACACATAGAAAGTCACTGGAAGAAGCTAGAGGCCAACAGGACCCAGAGAAGCCAGGAGAGGCCTCCATATGACAGAAAAGTCAGGGACCAAGGATTCCCAGCAGCCTGCCCCAGAAGGCCAGGCTTCTTGAAGAAAGCATCTCGATATTGCCTTGATTTTGGACTTCTCCTAGCATCAAAACCGTGAGCCAATAAATTCCAGTTGTTTAGGCCAACCCATTGCATGATGTTTGTTTTAGCAGCCAGGAAACTAAGACGGCATATCTAGACTCTTCTTTGATCCATCTACTGAGTTTTACAATGTTAAACAATTATATTTTAATTTCTAATGTGTGTGTAGTGTTTGTTTTTCAAAGTCATCTGTTCTTATTTCATAGTTGCAAGCTCCTATATCAAACTGAAAATAAAAAATTAAAAAAACCTACAAAGTCATTTTCTCTTTGTCCTGATGAGTTATATTTCTTTGGATTTAACTTTGTGTTCTTTTTAAAGGGACTGTTTCTACAGGTGCTTTTATGATTCTTGATTGTAAGCTTCTCTCTTACAACAAGTGTCCTGGGTCGTGAGAGACTCCTGGTTGTGTAGACTCAGGGATGCCTTCAGGCAGTTTTGCAGCTCTCTCTGGGTAATGGCTCTCAGTCATTACCCATTTGGTAATTTGGACTGGAGGACTACTAATGGGTGATATGATTCAAGGCCTTAGCCAAGGATGAGGGGATCAGTTTTGACCATAAATCCAGGTGGTAATTGTCCAGCTCCTGGTCTTTCATAGACATCAGACCCTCCTCTTGGCCTGATTCAGTTTCTATCACTTGAAGGTGGCAAAGATTTGGCCTTATTTGATGCTCTAAGTTTATGTCTGCCTTTCTCTCAAGGAAACCTCTCCATTATTCCAGGTATATGAAGAACTCCCTTTCTTATTTTTTAATGCAACTATATTATTTATTATTTATTTTTCTATCACTTCTGTATGCTGGAAATGGAAAGGGGAAGATTTCTCTGATCAATCTGTCATCTAGAAATGGAAATTAACATGGAGTTGGAGATACAAGAAGTGACCGGTAGCTTTTATAGTTGGGATTTAATCCTAAAGGCAATTCGGGAACCATTGAAAAATAAAAGTTCCCTTTAGCCTTTTAGCTCAATATATTATGGATAACCACATAGCATTTGTCATTAACTTGGCATTCTTGTTAGAGCAACAGAAGAGCAAGGTATGCTGTAATCTACAGTAATTTAGTTATCTTTATGTAAGTCAGCATGTATTTAAAATTGCTCAAGCTCCTTTCCTGTTGTTAAAGAGTTAAGTTGTGCAATAGTAAAATTATTGGAGAACATTTTGGAATCTTTTCTCTAGAGATTTTTAAAATTAGAAATAAATTATCACACAAATGGATTAAGTGGCTGCATCTGAAGCATAACCATCCAGGTACTTCCAATCGCTGCAAATCAAGGTTAGCTATTGACAAACCCAATTTGGTAAGAGAAAACCTACCCATATTACTCAGAAGTGTCCTGTAAGGTTCTGTTTTTGTTAGCATTTGGAATAACAAACAAGGCTAACGTGCTTTAGAGTCTTCAGATTACACTGGCATTTATCTCTCCTGAGCCTCACAACAACCATGAAGAAAGAAAGTCATTTTATGGAAGGTAAACATGAGCTACTGAGAGGTGAAGTGACTCACTACAAAGATACATAATGAGTTAGTAAAGCTAACACTAACCTCATTTCAGTGCAACCTGAATATTCACATAATTCATAGAATCCGTTACAACCTTTTCCAAAAGTGGGATGTTCAATTCCATATTTTGTTATTTTTATTGTCAGGCAAGTAATGCTAATGATGATATTGATAAAACACTATGGTCTATAGATAAAAAATGTAAATAGATAAAAGTTTAAAAAATTGTATGGACAAACGTCCTGAATTAGAAAACATGGTTCAGCCTCCAAATGAGATCAACCAATAACACACACTATAATGACTGACACATAGCAAGCACTCATGGATGGTAGGGCAGATGTCAAGTACTAAGTATTTGCAAAACTCTAAGAAGAGAGAGACCACAGTGGGCTAGTCAAATATAGTTTTGTACAAGAGATGGACTCCAAGACAAGGTTCACAGTAAGAGCATTCTTTTTAGTTAGAAAAAGTCACTGGACACATCTAGATGCTATTTCTTAAAAAGTTGATAATGATATTTGTTTGCTTACAAACTCATCAGAAGAACATGTGGAAATCAAAGAAACTGTTTATTTTTCAATGTCTATATTGTTAATCCATGAGTTCCAATGAGGTACTTGCCACTCAATCACAGCCTGTTACATCAACAGTGAATCTAACATGGATAGCTACTTAGTAAAATGGAAAAGTCTAAATGAAAACACATTCTGTGAGCACATTTGTTGAATAAGTTCTCTGTGCCAGGCACTGCTAGATGCTGTAAATGGTACTTCCGATTACCTTTTTTTTTTTTTTTTTTTAAGTAAAACAAGTACAACCAATGATGTCTGTTGCAGATGCAATCAGAATTCCTTGGCAGATTTTTCTCATAAAGTAAAGATAAATTTACATCATGCTTCATTCAGTATCAAGAGCTCAGAAACAATGAAATTGAAAGCCAGGTAACATGTCTAAAATTCATGATATAGACTGGGTATTTCTGACCTAATCGTTAATTAAAATGTCCAGTTTTTGCAGATTGTTCACCATATGAAATCCTTTGGTTAGGACTGAGAAGCCAACATCTCATACATAGTATTAAAACCCTGGGGACAGAAGGAAACTGCAGCTGTGAATCCAGGGAGTACTCTCTCCCTTTACAGAGTGAGATATACTCCAAAATGCATCAAAATATATTTGTCTGGAGCAGTCTCTCTGGAATAGTCCAACACTGAATATAAAAATTAAATAACTGTGCTTGAGATAAGAATTACATTAAACCACATTGTCTGGGGCAAAAGTATAAACAATGAGGAGCTACAAGGAAATCCACAATCACTGCCTCTTGTAGCATACATTTCTTTCTTCCTTCTGAACTGGATATTTGCTTGAAAGTCCATTTTCCACAGTAGCTTGATTTTTTTTTTTTTTTTTCTTTTTAAGATAGCAATTGTGACTTTTTCATCTCTGTAAGAGGCTAGGCACACATAGTAGGTGTTCAATCAATTTCTGTTGAGTGAAGAAAGCATTTTAAAAATCTCCTTTGCTTCTGTTTTATGTTTATTCTTCTGTAATGAAGTCTTTGTGTTACCGAAATATGTATTACTTATTACGTCCCAAATTCGTATATGGGAAAAGGTTCTTGCATATTGATTTATCTTAAAGTTTTTTTTTTTTTTTACATCACTTCAATGCTGGTTTATAAACCATCTAAGAAAACTAGTATAATAATATCATGATAATTAATCACACTATAATTTGTACTCAAATCCTGGAAACTAAATGATCAACCTTATTTAATACACATCTAAAAATTAAGAAATTCTAGTCCATGTGCTCTTTTTAAAGCTTCTAAATCAAATAATATGTCAAAATTTTCTTCCCCTTTGTAGCAGTTTGATATTATTGATGAATATTGATGAATATTGAAGTAATATTGGATTATGTTTGTAAACAGATCTTTTCCTCTAGGCATATTAGAGTGTATTGGATTCAGAAGTTTTACTTAATTAAATTATGATTAGGGTTTTGATTGGGCCACGTCAGTAAGGTGTTGAGTCCCCACCTCTTGGGGACTCACAGATAAAAGACATGGAAAAAAAAAAAAAGAGAGTTGGAATTTTGATATTGGAGTTTTGATGTTGGAGTTTTGAGGTTGAAGTCTTGAGCTGGAGCCCAAGAGCTTGGTTATGAGGAAGGAGAGGTCGTCCCAGGAAGAGAAACAAGCTGTTTGCCTATTAGTCTACAGCTGGCCTTGTGGAGCTAAAATAGCAGCTAAGCTCGGAGAGAGGCAAGCCCTAGGAACAGAGGAACCCAGGAAGCCTGAACCCTCACAGATGTCGGCAGCCATCTTGCTCCCACACGTGGCAATAAACTTTGGTGAGGGAGGTAACTTGTGCTTTATGGCCTGGTAATGGTAAGTTTCTATTCCAAATAAATACCCTTTATAAAAACCAACCGATTTCTGGTATTTTGCATCAGCACCCCTTTGGCTGACTAATACACCCTTTATGCCCTCACTTCATTTCTTTAGATATAGGAAGTTATTTGAAACCTTAAAATATATTTATCAATATGTTTCCTTCAGTGAGGTTTGATCATTTGGCACCTGGAATAGGCACAAACATTGATATTTTTCCTACCTATTTTTTTGTTTTCTTGACATCTTTGTTAAGATAATATTCATGGAGAGTGAACAAGATGGCGTTAGTGTAGGAGGGCGCACACTGCAAGCTCCCAGAGCAAGGCGGATTGTGGACGGGGTCCTGCCCGGGGGTCTGTGCTGTGCACGCGTGGAGTGAGAAGCTTGGGACATCTATCTGCGCGGATCGGCGGCGTGGACCGAACGGTGGAGATTCGTGAGTTTTGAGGCTGCCGGTGGAGGTTGGCACAGGCAGCTGAGCTCCGCAGTTAGGGAAAAAATAAATAAAACGGCCATTTGGAGCCGCGGGTGGGGCGAAAAAAGTTTTATTTTCTGGGGATCTGGCTGCCTGGCACCCCTTGGACCTTGTGTGAACAGAGCAAACGAGCTAATCAGCACCCAGTGAACCGGAGGGGGGATTTTGGTCGGGAAACGCAGCTGATTTCCCTAGCCACTCAGGGATAAGACCCGGGCCGCTGCGGAGCCAGGAGAAAGGGACACTTCCCAAAAAAGGGAGAGTTCTGTTGGAAGACAAGGAAGGGTATTTTATATTTTTAGACATCGATCTGGCAGCCTGCACCGCCCCATAGCTTTGGGGAACGGATAAGCCGACCTGAAGCACCATTAAGCTGAGAGCAGACGCAAATCTGCACTCAAACTGATTTACTGAGCAGCCCGGTGACACTCGAGCTCAGCGCCAGAAGGGGCGGAATCCGCCATCTTTAGCACTCCTCACTGACTAACATCAGAGCTTCAGCTAACCTGGGGAGTCCGGAATGTGGGACGTGCTTGATTAATTTCCACAGGCCCAGCTACGGTCCCTTCCGTAAGGGGGTTGGTCTATAGGAGGAATTATTTTGGGTCCTGCATTTGGCTAAAAAAAATAAAAATTAAAAAAAAAAAAAAAAAAGTGAGGTCACCTCAACAAATGAAA
>JAKSZT010000049.1:30879225-30900948 GCA_026826555.1 Tolypeutes matacus
TAAATGTTGGAGAGGATGTGGAGGAATAGGAACCCTCATCCACTGCTGGTGGGACTGCGGTATGGTCCAGCCACTGTGGAGGACAGTTTGGCGGTTCCTCAGAAAACTAGCAATAGATCTTCCGTATGATCCAGCAATTCCACTGCTGGGTATATACCCAGAAGAACTGAAAACAAAAATACAAACAGATATATGCACACCAATGTTCATAGCGGCATTGTTCACCATTGCCAAAAGTTGGAATCAGCCCCGGTGCCCATGAACAGACGAATGGATAAGCAAAATGTGGTACATACATACAATGGAATATTACTCAGCTGTAAGAAGGAACAAAGTGCTAACACATGGAATAACGTGGATGAATCTTGAAGACCTTATGTTGAGTGAAGCAAGCCAGGCACTGAAGGATGAACAGTATATGACCTCACTGATCTGAACTGAGGAAAGTGAGCAGTCCCTGAGAACCATTGTCTGAAAGATAGGTTAACAAAGGAGAGTAAGAGAAGAACAGGCTTTGAGCCATTACCCATATGGACATAATCTATGGTAAAGGGATAGAGTGTGGTTGCATGTTGGGGGATGGGGCAGATGAGTGGTGGTGTTCCTGGGTTTGGTGGTGCAGCACTGGGGGGTGGGTGGATTAGGAAGGGCTGGTTCAAATCCCCAGGGCAGGTAACTGTGAATCTTGACATTCCATGGGTTGGGAGAGGGGGGTATCACGGGCCCTGGGGGGCTGGGGAGAAGGGAACAGTCAAGATCTAATGGGTTGTTTGGTGGTCATGGGGAAGGTTTTTCATCACCTTACAGTAATGGACACAGGACATGGTAAATATCCTCAAAATTATTAAACTATATCATCTAAATTGTAAACTATACTGTAAATCACTGACAATGTTTAGTTGCTATATTTTGCTATCTGCATAACAGTTATAACAATGCTTCAACCAAAAAAAAAAAGGGGGCAGTTAATATGGGGTGGGGAATGGGGGGGTGGTTTGGTATCTGGGAATCTCCGGCACTCCGTGTATGACTTTGCTGTGACCTAAAACTTCTTTGAAAATTAAATGAAAAATTGGGAGACAATGGGGATTGAGAGGAGGAAGGTGTCACGGCACACCAGACATCCGAGAACACAGTGATAAATGGAAGGAAAAAAAGGGAAAAAAGAAAAGAGAAAGGAAAAAAAAATGAATATATATATATATATATATATATTTAAAAGCATTTCCTTTGCTTTTTTGCCCATTTTTTGAATGTCCCAATTCACTAATTATATTTTATTTTGTTTTGTTCTTTATTTGTTCTTTTTCCTTCTCTTTTTTTTTTTTCCCCCTGAGTTTCCCTATGTTTGTCTCTTGCATGTAAGCTTATCACACTTGTTTCTTTTTCCTAGTAAGTGTATTTGATTATTTTATGGACTAAATGTTCATGGAGGATTTGGATCACAGAAGGGTTACAATGGGCACTGCGGGGGATTATTGGGGGGGGGTGTCTGGGGGGGGTTTCGTGGGGATTGGTTCATCCGAATATACATGAAAGATATACAAAATCATTCAAAGGATCGGGGGATGGGGCATGGTCACGATGGGTGGATAATCACACAATAAATGAGGGAATCTGAATTCCTAGCCTGGAGAGCTCTGCCACAGTCTCCAAGGGAGCACCAATAGCCTTCTGAGTGTAGGGACAGTACCTGTCAAAATAGGATGACCCACTGATGTGTTTTTTTTTATTGATGACTACCCTTGTGAGTCTTTGCTCTTGTAAATGAGACTTAGCCTGCAGTTGCGGGGTGCCTAAGGGTTGCCACCTGAGAGCCTCCTTGTTGCTCAAATGTGGCCTATCTCTAAGCCAAACTCAGCATATGATTGCATTACCTTCCCCCCAACGTGGGACATGACTCCCGGGGATGAGCCTCCCTGGCAACGAGGGATTAATACCAAGTGCCAACTGGCAACACAACTGGAAAAAGACCTTGAATAAAAGGGGGGAAAGGTAAAGACAAATGAGTTCAAGTGGCTAAGAGACTTCAAAGAGAGTCGGGAGGTCATCCCAGAGGTAACTCTTATGCACACCTCAGTATGAGCTCATAGAACATCTAAGTGCCTATCACCCCACTCAGAGGGGTTCCTGAGAGCTCCGGAGACACCCTGGTCCTATATAAGGGGGGATAGCCCCAGAGACTGATGCCTTATCAGTGGGTTCTCTTTTGGAATCTGTGCTCCTGAGAGTGACAGAATTAGACTCAAATAAGTCCTCCCTGCACATGGTTCACCAGTCCCTTCTATTCAAACCTATATGTGATGCTGGAGTTTTTAGGTATACTACCAGAGACTGGAGCCTCCCGCCTACCTATGTGCCAGGTGTGCATGAAATCTATTTGGAGCTGCAACTCCTACCCTACAGCTCAATGGACTCATCCAAGTCACCTGGTGAGGAGACAACGATGGGCAATGGCCATCCCAGGGAATGGAGAGGGCTTGCATCTGCAGGCAGGATCATCTCACCCACCATATCCATGGGATATAAGCCCTCTCTCACTTGGAGTTGGAGTGGACATCACCATCCCAGTCCCCTCAGGATTGGGGGAAGAACTATGGACTAGAGTGGACTTGATGGTATTCTCTTGTTCACATATGGTGATTCTAGCAATGCAAGAAATTATAACAATGAGGTGGAGCCGGTGGCCACTTGACACTTTTGGGGTAGGGAGGGGATGAGCAGTTGAAATACAGGGGCTTCTTTGGGAGTTGGAGGTTGTCCTGAGTACTGTTGTGGCAATGGATGTAGGCCATTTTAAATCAGCACACACCACTCAGAACTGAGTGGGAGAGAGTGTGGTCTACAGTGTGAACTGTGGTCTATGGTTGGTGGCAAGGCTCCAGGATGTGTAAGTTCATTGAGGGTGGTGGGACACACTTGTGGGAGATGTTTGTGTGGGATGTGGTAGGAGGTGTGGGAGGTGGGCAACATGGGAATCCCAGTGGGTTCCGTGTAATATTTTGGGTAATCTAAGCACCTCTTAAAATATATGTATATATATATATATAAATAACATTTTTGTAAGCAAATACTCATATATGCATATATATTTATATATCATTTTGCAAATATTTGTATGTATTGTGAGAATTTTGATTTTTACCCACAATAAAAATAAATTAAAAAAAAAAAGATAATATTCATGCATCATAAAATTTCACCCATTTTAAGTATTCAGATCAATGGATTTAGTATATTCAGAGAGTTGTTTAACCATCCCTATGATCTATGTTTTGAACATTTTCATAACCCCAAAAGGAAACCCACACTCATTTGCAGTTACTCCTCATCCCTGCACTTACTCCCACACCACCACCCCTAGCCACAGGCAACCAATAACCAACTTTCTATCTTTGTAGATTTGGCTATTCTGGATATTTCATACAAATGGAATCATATAATATGCAGTCATTTGTGACTTGCTCCTTTCACTTAGAATAATGTTATCACAGTTCATCTATTTTATAGTATGTATTATACTGTGACATGTTTGCTAATGTGTAAAAACACAATATTTGCATATTGAACTTTTATTCTGCAGCCTTTCTAAACATACTTGTGCTTTGAGCAATCTGAGGAGTAAATCAAGAAAAAAACTCCATTCACAATAGCAACTAAAAGAATAAAATATCTAGTAATAAATTTAATTAAGAATGTAAAGGGCTTGTTCACAGAAAACTACAAAACTGCTAAAGAAGTCAAAGAAGACTAAATAAATGGAAGGACATGCCTTGTTCATGGGTCAGAAGAATAAATTTCATTAAGATGTCAATTCTACCCAAATTGATTTACAGATTCAACACAATCCCAATAAAAATTCCAATGGTCTTTTTTGCAGAAATAGAAAAGCCAATTATCAAAGTTATTTGGAAGGGTAAAGGGCCCTGAATAGCCAAAAACATATTGAAAAGAACAACAAAGTTGGAGGACTTATACTACCTGACTTTAAAGCATAATTACAAAGCTACAGTGGTCAAAACTACATAGTATTGGCACAAGGATAGACATATTGACTAATGGAATCAAATTAAGGGGTCAAAAATAGACCCTCACATCTATGTCCAAATGATATTTGACAAGGCTGCCAGTTCTCTCAACTAGGACAGAATAGTCACTTAAAAAAATGGTGCTGGGGGAACTGGATATCCATATCCAAAAGAATGAAGAGGACCCCTGTATTAATCAGGGTTCTCCAGGGAAACAGAACTGACAGGAAATATCTGTAAATAGTAAGAGATTTTATAAAATTGTCTCATGCAACTGTGGAGATATGCAAGTCCAAATTCCATGGGGCAGGCTGCAAGCCAGGGGCTCTGATGAAGGTCCTTGATGAGTTCCCCAGGAGATCCTGGCTGTCCAAAGTAGAGATGGGAATTCTCTCTCTGAATGCTGAAATCATGTCTCCTTTCAAGGCCTTCAAAGGACTAAATGAGACGTCACTCATTGCTGAATGCAATCTCTTCAGTTGATTGTAAATGTAAACAACCATCTATGCAACCAACTCAATGATGATTAAAGTCCATGAAATGCCCTTGTATTACAATTATCACATTGTTTGTTTGACCAAACAACTGGGCACCATTACCTGGCCAAGCTGACACATTAACCTAACCGTCACAGTCTAACCCGTGTCAACTTGGCAGCCATACACAAGACCTTAAACCATACTTAGTCTTGAAATAAAATCAATAACATATATATATATATTTCTGCCTAACAATACTCAACTGTCCTGCATACAACCAGAAACACACTAATTCCAAGACAGTGTGAGACCTTGGGTAATATTCACTCTTAAACTTGATACCTTTAAATATCATGACATGAAACCAATACAACTTATGTCATATGATAAGGGGAAAGGTTAGGGAAGAAAACAATGATATTTGTTTTTATGTACATATACAAACATACTCATAATAAAACAAGGAAGAAATATTCATGACCATTACAGTCCTCATTTCTGTAATTAGCCATGTGGTCAAAATTTGTGTTTATCACTAACTTTTTCTACTACCCATTCCATGTTCCCTTTACCCCTAGCAAGCACCTCAGCTGGCCATGGTTTTTTGCCTAGGTGGGGTGACCTAAACTCAACTTTCATTCCTGAAGATTCTGGCCCATTGTTAGACCTGTCTGGATTGAGTTGTTGCAAATTTCCATTGACTTTAAATCACACAGCATGTGATGCTAAGAGATGCTCTAGGGGATTTCTTGTATTCCAGGCAAACTCTTCTTTACATCCATTGTGTAGGTGTAGCCCTATTCCTCCTTGATAGTAAGGCTCAATAACCTCAGCCAGTACAGTAATTCCTTCTTTGCCTTTTGATTCAGAGGCATGAGGAGCCCAAAATGGCCAAGTGGCAGTCTTAACTTCCAGTTCAAAGGAATCATTCTTGTGTTCCCTGCTGGAAGTATTCCTCCTTTCAGAACTGATATCTGTAGACCAGCAGAGCTTAAGGTTGCAGGGACAGGAAGCAAAAGTTTTCCTAGTGGATCACTAGGGGTAATAGTGAATGGTGCCACTCCCATTCACACCCCATTCATTCCTGGACCCATTAATCTGGCCTATGGTAGAAATAGCACCATAGAATGGATGCTGATTTAGAGTATACCCAGTGTCCTAGAGAACACTGCCCCAGTCCTGCAAGGTATTGCCACCTAGTTGGCCCAGTAATTGAGTCTTTAAAAGACTGTTCCACCATTCTATCAATCCAGTTGCAACAGGACAATGGGAAAAATGGTAGGACCAGTGAATTTCATGAGCATGTGCCGATTCCCACACATCATTTGCTGAGAAGTGCAAATGGTAGTTTTTGGAAGAAGCATAGTGTGCAGGGAAGGCAAACTTATATCCGGACCCCACTCAGAACAAGCAGCTTTTCTGGTCACTTGGTAAATGGGCTGGAGTAGCACACCCAAATGAGGAATATGTTGTCTCCACAATCCAAAAAGGCCAACTAAGTACTGCACCTTTCTTTTGGTCATAGGAGGGACCACATGCAACAGCTTATCCTTCAGTTAAGAAGGAAAATCTCAACATAACCCACACCACTGGACACCTAAAATTTTCACTGAGGTGGAAGGCCCCCATATTTTGGTTGGATTTATCTCCCATCCTCCCTCATGCAAATGCCTTACCAATAAGTTTAAAGTAATTAGTACCTCTTGCACACTAGGTCCAATCAGCATGGTATCATCAATATAATGGACCAGTGTTATGTTTTGTGGGAGGGAGAGATGATCAAGGTCCCTGCAGACAATATTATGACATAGGGCTGGAGAGTTGATATACCCCTGAGGCAGGACACTGAAGGTATACTGCTGGCCTTGCCAGCTGAAAGCAAACTGTTTCTGGTGGTCCTTACTATGGCAATTGAGGAAAAAGCATTTGCCAGATCAACAGCTGTATACCGGGTACCAGGGGATATATTGTTTTGCTCAAGCAATGATATCACATCTGGAACAGCAGCTGCAATTGGAGTCACCACCTGGTTAAGTTTACTGTAATCCACTGTTATCCTCCAAGATCCATCTGATTTCTGCACAGGTCAAATAGGAGAGTTGAATGGGGATGTGGTGGGAATCACCATCCCTGCATCCTTCATATCTTTGATGGTGGCACTGATCTCTGCAACCCTTCCACAAATCTGGTATTGCTTTTGATTTACTAGGTAGGGGCATTCTAGTGGCTTCCATCTGGCCTTTCCTACCATCACAGCCCACATTCTACAAGTCAGGGATCCAATGAGGAAATTCTGCCAGTTACTGAGTATATCTATTCTGATTATGCATTCTTTTTTTTTTTTTTTTTTTTTTTACTGGGAGGTCCCAGGGATCGAACCCCGGTCCCTCTGTATGGGAGATAGACGCCCAACCATTTGAGCCACATCGGTCCCCCTAATTATGCATTTTTTTTTTCTTTTCTCTTAAATATTTTATAATAACCAGAAACAAAAACCATCAACCTGCTTCTGGGACAGCCCACTCCAAAAAGTCCCAGAAGGCTGAGACAGGTGTGGCCTTATCTGTCAACATTTAAACTTGGAGACTGCCCTCCCTCCACTAATTTCTTTCCCAGCCCTTCTGCATTACAAATCTTCATCATCAAAGGTCTCCATGCACCTCAACATTATCATCTCATCATCAATGGGAAGGGCTGGTTCCTGCTTTAACTGAGTGTTAACACAGCAGAGGCCTTTAAAAAACTCAATAATCTGCATATAGAGCTGAAACTTTTCCTCTGGATTTTCTGGGTTGCAGCTGGCAAACATAGAACTAGGACTAGATGTACTTGGAGCCTCACTTTTGTCCAGGAAACTTGCCACATCAAGGGCATCTTCAAAAAGGATCTCCTCTGGGGTGGAGACGAGTGAGCAGCTGGCCCCTTGGCTGTCAACTCCACTGTCCTTCACGCTGCCCTCGGTACAGACAGGCTCCTGGTGGGCCCCTTCGAGGCCTGGGAGGTCACTGTATTGCTGGGCCCAGGCCAGCAGGAGACTGGTTTTCTTCTCCTCAGAGAGGTTTTGCCACAGGTGGGAGATGGCGGCAGAGACGATTGGGAGCATCGCCTCCTGTGAGGAGACAATTCCATTCCCAGTCAGAAGGTCCATTGTCTGCTTGTAAAACTCGAGATACCGTTCAAATTCCAAGAGGTCTGGTGACAAGGTGACTGGGGAGTATAAGAGCTCCACTTTTTTCTCCTCTTCTTCCTCCTCCTCCTCTTCCTCCTCCTCTTCCTCTTCCTCCTTCTGGTCTTCCTCATCCTCTTTCTCATCTTCTTCCTCCTCAACATCCTTCTCGATAGCATCAGCCAGGCACCAGATGGAGGAGCCTTTCAAACAAGCACTATTTGAGGCCATGCTGTAATGTCTGGAGTACATAATGGCATATTCTTCCTTGACCTCTTCTAGGCTGTTTGCATTCCCATCCTCCAAGTTGAAGGATTCTTTCAGCTTTAGCAAGTTGTCCAAGGTTTGCTCCAGTTCCTGAATATGATTCTTCGCCTTATTCAAAACCTGCCACTTTGAGGCTGTGAGATCAGACTGGGAATACACGGTTTTCTGGAGGTTGCTGAAGAGCCCCGCCAGGGTGGCGCGATGGCGGGCCTGTGACAGGTGTCTGCGGGCCACCCGGGGCTCCAGCTCCGGCAGCTGCGCCGTGGCCTGGGGAGTCACCTTGCCACTGGGGTTGCTGCCTTCTCCAGAGGTCGCCATTCTAAGCTTGGACTTACAGTTGGGGGCTCTGCTGCTCACACTGGGAGGTTCTAGCATATCACAAGTACTCACCAGGCACTTGACTGCTTAAGAATGCACCCCTCTTTGATCTGGGTAGTGGTTACACAGGTGTATACACATGAGAAAGTCCATCAAGCTGCATACTTTAAATTAGTGCACTTTTCTGTTTATATGCACAAGGACACCTTCCTGGAGAGGATCGGCCACGCATAATTGCAGCATTTAGTCGATACTCACACACGGCGGGAGATGGGCGCCCGTGCACACGACGTCCCCAAGCCCCGCACATGCGGCAGGCCCTCGCCGCCTGGACAGCGCAGTCCCCGGCGCCCCGGCGGGTCACTTGGCCTCGCGCGCCATCCCGGGGGGCTCCTCCCGCCAGAGTGGTAATTATGCATTCTTGAACTGGGGAAATAGCCACCAAATGGGTCTGGGGTCCCACTGGACCCATTGTGAGACAAACCTGAGCTAAAACTCCACCAATCACCTGACCACCATATGCCCCTATTGTGGTGGACTACAATGATGTTTTGGGTCTCCTGGAATTAATGTCATTTCTGAGCCAGTGTCTAATAATCCCCGAAATGTCTGATCATTTCATTTTTCCCAGTGCACAGTTACTCTGGGAAAAGGCCATAGGTCTCTTTGGGGAAAGCTGGGAGGAAGATTAACTATAAATTTTTGGCAGTGTATCAGTATCCTTCTCCAAGGGGATCTAACATTCCCCTCATTTAAGGGGCTCTGGGTCTGTAAACTGACTCAAGTCTGGGAATTGATTAAGGAGCCATTGACTGTTTATGTAAGTTTTGTTGATGACTAAAAACTCTTCTGCTTATGCAGATCAAGTAGGAATTTAGTACACTGCCCATCTATTTTACTTCTAGATACCCATGATCTATTAGCCAATGCCATAGTTCTATTGCAGCTCAGATGTTTTTTTATTTTTATTTTTTTTTTTTAACTAAAACAGATGCTTTTGATTGCAGCTTTGCATCTGCCTTTCATTGTGGTAGCCATGCCTACCTGTGTTGGAGATTAAGTGCTGCCACTTGGCTTTTGTCAGCCTGGGATCCAATCATCCCCATAGTGTTTAAAGATACTAGTTCCATGACTCCTCCCACAGTAATATCTGGACTACAGAGAAGAGTAACTACAGAATTCTTCAGGGAAGATGGACTTAGTCTCATAAATTTATTCCTCAGTTTTGGTGAAAGGTATGTTGTCTGGACATTCCTGGGGTGGGTGGGCAGGTCTTAAATGGTGAATCCATTCTAGCATTCCAATCTCTCTATGTCTTTGGATCACCTCATCTATAGTAGTATATTGGGGTAAATTGGACATCTCGACCTCAGGCATTGTAGGCCCTCTTTTGGCCCATATTTCAGCCAGCCCTCCAAGCAAACTGTTAGAGCTCTTTCTAACCCCTTGGGCTTCAACACTGAATCCAGAATCTCTGGTTAGTAGGCCCATATCAATAAATTCAGCCTGATCCAACCTTATATTCCTTCCACCATTATCCCATACTTTTAATATCTATTCCCACACAAATTCCCCTGATTTCTATCTATATAAATTGGAAAACGCATGCAGTTCTTTTAGAGTATAGTTTACTTCCTCATGGGTCACACTTTGTACTTCGCCATTGGGGGCTTGCTGTGATTTTAGTCTAGTAAATAGGTCTGGAAGAGAAGTCAGGAGGTGGGGGTAGGTAAGGAGAAGAATTAGAAGTGTCTTACAAACCATTTACCACAGGACATTCCCTTATAATTTCATCTGGTGAGACAGGATCAATCTCTTCAGGTGGGGCCATCATAACCCCTATCTCATACTCAACCAAAAATTAACTCAAGATGGATAAAAGACCTAAATATAAGAATCAGGACCATAAAACTCCTTGCAAAAATGTAGGGAAGCATCTTCAAGATCTTGTGGTAGGCAAGTTACATGAATTTTACACCCAAAGCAAGAGCAACAAAAGAAAAATTAGATAAATGGGACCTCCTCAAAATTAAAAACTTTTCTGCTTCAAAGGAGTTTGCAAAGATAGTAAAAAGGCAGCCTACTCAAAGGGATAAAATATTAGGAAAACATATGACAAGGGCCTAATATCCAGCATAAATAAAGAAATCTACAACTCAAATAAAACGGCCAAAATCTCTGGAATATATAAAATAAGATTTACCTAATGAAAGAAAATAGCCAAGCTCTCCATCATAATGCTTGCACATGTGAACCTTATTTCTGTAATAATGAAACTAAGCCTAATTTCAATGAATGCCTAAGGATTACCTCCTGAAAGCCTCCTTGTTGCCCAAATGTGCAACAAACTCTCTAAGCCAAACTCTGCAAAGAAACTTACTATCTTTCTCCCTTCCCCCCACATGGATGAGCCTCCCTGGCACCGAGAGATTATTACCAGGTGTTAACCAGCGATGCATTTGGAGAAAAACCTTGATCAAAAGGGGGAAATAGTAAATAAAATAGAGTTTTTGTGGCTAACAGTTCTTCAAGTGAGTTGGGAGGTCATTCTGGAGTTACACTTAATGCAGGTCTCAGCAAGATCCACAAACTGCCACAGTAAACAAAGCCTCAAACAAAAGTGCTCCTGGGGGCCCTAGGATGCCCAGATACCATAGGCAAGCCACACGGCCACATGAGATCAACACCCCCTTGGCGGGCTCTAAATGGGAACATATGAAAAGCTATTTCCCCAATATAACACAGTTATACTCATTTATAAATAGATCTCTTAATCATGATTTTTTCTACTGTTTTTATTGGAACCTACAATTTTCAATTTTCTTGTTATGTATATATTTCTTAGAGACTTAAAGTCTTCAGAGTGTTTCTATGCCTGTTGAGCCCTGAAACCCTGCACATATGCAGCCAACTCCTGCTCTCCAGTTCTTCAGGCCTGCCCCAGGCAAGTAGCATGATGATAATGACCAACCAGGCCCATCCCAAAGCAAGGAGGATCTTCAACTGCAAGCAAAACAATTCCATTCTTCTGCCCCATAATATCTATATCCCTTCTCAGCCTAAAGTAGATGTCAGAGTGGACATCATCCCAAATCCCTCAAAATTGAAGAATGTTGCGAATATTCTCGCTGTCCTGATTTTGTGATAATCAGGGTGGGCTAAACATTCGCTATATTAGAAACCACGCATGTGTCCCCAGACCTAGTTTTTCTCCCTAGGTCTGGTTTTTAGAATGCTGGTGATAAACTAAGCCTGATTTATTACATGACCATCCTGTATGGGAAAAGACTGTAACTCTAGGTATCTTTAGTCAACCTTAAGAGATATAGCAGAGGGACAGATGTGGCTCAAATGGTTGGGCATGTGTCTCCCATATGAAGGGACCTGGGTTCAATCCCCGGGACCTCCCGGTAAAAACAAAAAAAAGAAAAATATAGACGGCATGTGGACCACCAGGCCCCATGAGCCACTCAGCAAGATGATGATGTAACAGGAGAGTGACACAAGGAAGAGTCAAGATGAGATGCGCCCAAAAACCAGGAACTAAGATGGCGCAGGCTGTAGGACGCCTCTCTCCTACATCAGAGGTTCCAAGGATCAAATCCCAGTGAAGACAGGAGGAGAAGAATGAGGAGAGAGGGCAGGAAATGGACACAGAGAGTCGCTCAGCGAATGGACACAAAAACAGCAAAAACGGGGGGGTGGGAATGGATAAAAGTAGATAAATTAATAAATCCTTAAAAAAATGTATAAGGGAGTGAGATATGGACTATAGTTAGTAGTAATACTTTCACAATACTTTCATAATTTGTTAACAAATGTTTCACAACAATGCAAAGTATTTGTGGTGGGGTGATGTGTGAGAGCCCTGTGTGATATTATGCTTGTTTGTTTTGTAAGTTCACGATGTTTACTGAACACTTATAGTTTATATATGTTCATGTATGAATGATGTATTTCAATAAATTGTTTTTAAAAATTTAATTTTTCTTATAATTTTAAAATTAAAAAAAAAATGAAGAATGAACAGAATGAACAAAAGTAAGGGGAGAGTGTAACTGCTAACCAGAGCAGATTTATTGTTGTAGTTATTATCTTGTGTTAACTGAGTAACTTGTAACATTGATATAAAAGTAAATTTTAAATATATTTAAAAAAAAGATCCCAAGAAAAAAAGAATTACAAGAATAAATATCAGAAGAACTAAAATCAGAAATGGTTTAAAAGAATGATATTGGGGGACTGGTTGTAGGATCGAAGGTATGAGAAAATAAGTATTACATTTTGGGTTCCTGTTGTTAATTTAATGTTTTTTACTATTTATTTTGTCTATTTCCATATTTTTACTTATGTAATGAAAACTAATAGTTATATTTGATCATAAGCACACACTCAAATCCAATTTTAGTGCCTGAGCTAGAAGGTATCACCACAATGCACCTACGCCAAAGTGCAATTACTTTCCAAATGACCACACAGTTTGTAGGATGAACAAAAGGTATTCAGTAGAGAAATTAGCAAGTAAAACAATTCTTTACCCAGTGCGTGGTAGGGTAGACAGATTTAATTCAAAAAGCTGTGTCACAAGAGCATATACATAGACATGTATTTTAAGGGGCCATTTAATTTCAAAATTCATCATCTATCACATAAAATGTATTTTTTTCATTTGAATTTTATCAGCTTTGTTGATTGATTTAATTTGCCTGTTTCTGTTAATTTTATAGGAACTGTGAATAGAGTTTATACCTGTTTAATGCATATAAGTAAAATATAAGAATTAACTCATTACAGGAGAGTGATATTGATTTTCCTCTCAAAATTTAAAAAACACCAACTCATACCCTCATGTGAGTGAATGTAAATTCCTTTCCAGGTAGTAGAGATGATGAAGAACCAAGTTCCAAACTAAGAGCTGTCCCACAGAGAAGTGAGAGAATAGCACAGCATGGCTTTCTGAATATGAGTAAACAGGAAAAGAGGTAAGCAAAGGCACAAGACATGGCCATCCACTATTGCATGGTCCCAACAGTGCCAGGCACATTGCTTTCAAGTTCTGGTCTCACCACAAATCTGCAGGCATGACTGCCTGTAAGATACGGCCACAGTAAAATTGCCAAAGGTATTTCCCCTTGTGTTCCCCTTGTTTCCTGAGGCTCCTGTAATGATTAACCAGATTGATTCTCCCACAGTTCGTGAGGCCAGATGTCTGAAATCAGTTTCACTGGGTCAAAACCAAGGTGTTAGCAGCTTCTCATGGCTGACAACATTCCTTGGTATGTGGCTGCATCACTCTGATCCCTGCCTCCGTGGTCACATTGCCTTCTCCTCTTTGGTCTCTGTCAAATCTCCCTCTGTCTTCTGCTTAAAAGGACACATTTGACTTCATTTGGGGTCCATCCAGATAAACCCAGATAAATTACCCATCTTAAGATCCTTATTCATACCTGCAAAGACCCTTTTCCTTTTTTGTCATTTAAATAACATGAGTAGGTTCCAGGGTTCAGGACCTGGATCTCTTAGGAGGGGGGTATTTGTCAGCTGACCACACCTCTCGGGTCTTTTTCTCCCATTCCCAACTAATCCACCACTTCAGAGGGCATTCTCTAAGGGCTCAATAATCATACATTTACTCAGTGTGGCAAAAAAGGATATAAAGAAGAATAGGAATAAGGAAAAAGCAAGGAAGAGACAGATGAAATCTGAGGGTTTATAAATTATCACTTAACCTAATTCTAGAGATTTTAATACCTCATTTAGAAGCATAGAGGTAATTCAGGAGGAATTTGCCACTTGGGTAATGTGAACTAACAAGCCAAGAAAATGTGTATATACATTGTAGCCGCCAGAGTGCGAGGTGTTTGTTCAGCCATGGCTTAAGGTGAAAGTTGTACTTCATCGAGAAAGTGGGTTCAATTTGAGCCAGGGCTTAATCCTCTCAGTCCCCTGACCTGCCTAATTCAATTTCCACTCTAGTTCTCTGATTTCATTATATCATAGATTTCTATGTTCCTGACCCTGACCTGGTGTATTAGTCAGCCAAAGGGGTGCTGATGCAAAATACCAGAACTCTGCTGGCTTTTACAAAGGGATTTATTTGGGGTAGAAGCTTACAGTCACAAGGCCCTACAGAATCTAACTGCAGGTACCATAAAAGGTACTTTCTCACCTAGAGTCTGTTGCCACGTGTTGACACAAGATGGCAGGTGACATCTGCGAGGATTCAACCTGCCTTCATCCCTCTTAAGGCTCTGTGGTCCCAGCTTCTTCCAATCTCAGTTGTAGGCTGGGATAAGCTTTGTCTCTCTTCCTGGGGCTCATTTCTTTCCAAGCTAAGCTGCTCTGTTCTCTTCACAAGATCAGTTGTAGACTATCAAGCTCATCTCTCTTCCCTGGGTGGGGGTGGGGACTCAATGTCCTACTTTGGCCAAATCAAAGCCCAAATCTTAATTTAATCAAGTAAAAGTGAAACCTCTGAATCTAATACAAACATAATCCAATATCTATTTTTGGAATGCATAAATAATATCAAACTTTCACAGCTGGTAACTCGACTTTGACCCCTGAATTGCAGTTTCAGTTACTGACTGGGCAGTCTTCCCCCATAGCAACCACTAAATCAGCCAGCCCCGTGGAACACAGTGTACCCAAAATTCGTTTGCAATTTACCAAAAGGTTCTCATCTAAACCAGGCAAAAGACTCCAGAAAAAAAACCACATTGTCAGGATAAGATTTGTTCCTTTCCATGGTTTATATACAACTGTACCTTTAAAACTGGATTCATAATATAGCCATACTTTTTTAAAGTACCACTTTATAGATAAATATATACACACATTTGCCTTATCTTATATTAATGCAAGCATGAATAATAAGCATCTCTCACCACCCTTTAGATAAATGGCTCTTTAGTGTAAGGATTCAATAAATAAGCAATATGCACTGAACCGTCCTCCTAGAATTAAAGGTGGAAAGTCAAAGGAGACAGTGTTAAGATGCATCTAGGGAGCCAGTTCTCAGTCCCCTGGAAGTTTACAACTAACTATAAGATTAGTAAGTAGTGTAAACTAATCCTTTCTTTCATGAGAATCTGTCAGAAATCCCTCTTTTCAGATTTCTTTCAATTTAAAGCCTGATTCAAACTCACGGTTCAATTTCAAGGACTGTGGACTGCATTCCTAAAGCATTTCATAAATCAAAAGGGCTAGCTTTTTGTGGCAGAAATTGCAGGCTGCCTTCCCAAAGCCATTTCTTCTCAGACTTCTCCCAATTCAGCAGAGCA
The DNA here is from genome assembly GCA_026826555.1 of Tolypeutes matacus. Taxonomy (NCBI): domain Eukaryota; kingdom Metazoa; phylum Chordata; class Mammalia; order Cingulata; family Chlamyphoridae; genus Tolypeutes; species Tolypeutes matacus. The sequence continues at coordinate 30,894,767 of JAKSZT010000049.1, forward strand.
AGACTCTCACAGATAAGGCTTAAAATGGAAGATAATTGTTTCCCAGTCCCTTGTTCAGCTAAGGATGTCCATGCAATAGTTATAGCAAATAAACTGTCTCTTGGTTAACTCCCAGGAAATATTTTCCTCCATGATAGAGAAAGATAGAGATGCATGAGGAAAATTTTGCAACCATCCCTTCCTTCCTATCTCTATGGGCACGTGATGTCTGAAGCTCTTGCCGCCATTTTGCCAACATGGTATTGACAGCAGCAGAGAAAGACGGTGCCAGCCAAGTCCTTGATAATATCTTTGAGCTACTACATCATTGTGGAACTGGCTACAATCTAGACTTCTTTGTTCTGTGAAACAATACCAACACTTACAAGTTTGACTGCAGTTAGTTGTTCTGTTACTTGCAGAAAGAAGTACTCAAACTGATACACTGTAACATCTGAATTTTGGATAAACATTCAAGTAGATCCCTAAAGAGGTTCAGGGATGGGCTCCACCACATCCACGACTTTCCTGAAAATGTATCCAAAGGATTATGTAGACATATAAACCCTTCTATTTTCCTTCTAAGGATAAGATGATCTATAGTTTTCATCAAATCCTAAAAAGGGTTATGACTTACAACCTGTTATAGATAATAGGGGGCCTTTAAAATCTCAGTTCCATAGCCTGTCATCCCAGGCTCTCCCTGTCTGATATAACCCTCTCCTTTCAGCCTAACTCCTGGCCCCCCATCATGCCCCTCCCTGCCTACCAGGCCAGACCTTCTTCTGTCCAGGGAACACTCCAGGCATATTATGGCTGGTGGGGATCTTTCCTCTTGGCTTCTTTTCCATCTCTACCAGATCTATCTTTCAAAGTCTCCAAATTCTTTATACTGCATGAAGCCTACCATAAATGCTTCTTGTCTTCACTGATCTCTCCCCTATTCTGAACCATATAAAAAAAAATTTATGGCACTCAGCCTCAATTAGTGTTAATAAATTAGCTTTATTCAGAAATAATAACAATAGCAAAAACAAATCTACTTTTGTGACCAGAGTAGATGCCACTCACCCCAATCAGGCAGCTGGCAGTTGTGTCTGAAAAGGAAGAAAGAAATCTAGGAAAGGTAACTATAGTTGGTTCAAGTACAACTGAACAATATCAGGGACCTACTCAAGTACCCTGTGTCTCTGATGATAAGACACTTGGGTCATAGTTAATTGATAATAAATGGAACATGACAAGATTGGATTTGGGAGATATGTTAAATGTGGGAAGGAGAACAGAGATAAAATGGCCTAGAAGGGATGGGACAAATCATCTTATTTCTAAAAGACAAAAACAAAAAAACAACAACAATAAAAAATAAGGTATAAGGGTTACTTGTTATGATGTACACAAAATTAATTAAATTTCTGTTAAACTATTTTGCAATTTTCATAAGGATTACGTTGGACCTTATGATGAGATAACCCAGCATCATTAAAACTTGGTTCCAATACAATCTAAAATAGAGCAATGAAACTACATTATATTGAAAAAAAAATATCCAGGTGCACAAGTGGATACACTCTGATTACATTTATAATGTAAATGTAAAAAGTATAAAAACTAGCAGAATTATTCTATGATGTTAGAAATCAGCTTACCCTTTCAGGGAAGGAGTCACAAGAAAGGGCATGAAGGGGCCTTTGGGGATGCAGGATACATTGTTTTTTGATCTGGGTGCTGGTTTCAGGAGCATGTTTAGTTTGTGAAAATTCAGCACTATTATGTGTGTGAGGGTATGCATTTGTTTGTGTTATATTTGTGTGTGTGTGTGTGTGTGTATATATATATATATATCCTATATTTATATTATTCTTCAATAAAATGTTTTAAAATAATTTGTTCCATAATTTGAAAAGGATAAGCTGAAGGTTAGCATTTCTGACACAGATATTAGAATTAAATAAAGCAGGGATAAGATCTCAATCCCAATCCCATAAAAAATACTCTATACATTATGTTCCTACCTAAAAGACTAGTAAGAGTCCTGTTCTGATAGCCCGAGCTCAGCCTTGGCCTAAAGTCTACCCTCAATGTGACTTTCAAATAGCCAAGGCTTTTTCATTTATATACCATCTCAAAGTGTTTTCTATCACAAACCACTGTCCTTTCTAATGTGAAAATCTGTAGGAGTCAAATGTCAGGGTTTATTGTAATGCAAATATGATCCTGCTGGATTTTTCAACTCCCACAACAATAATTGTGGCACTAGAGACTATCAGAGTGTTTTTCATTAGAAATGAAAGAATTGTAGCTGCCAAAGAATGGCAAATGCTGTGTGTGACCTATCGTAGAGACTTATTTAATATCTGAAAATAAAATAAAAGGTAACTTTGAATCTATTATTCCAAGGAGAAATTTAGAAAAGAGCACAGACTAGCTAGGGAGAAATGAATGACAAAATTGAAAAGGACACATTCTCATCTGACTAATTCCTTTGGAACTAAGATTGCCTTAAATGCTTTTCATTTGATTTTTAAAATATAAATTGTGCATAACTGATGATAATTAGACTGCACCACAGAACAAGGAGACTTGTTGTTCAGAATGATTACCATGAGGCCCTTCAAGATTCTGAGTCATAAAAAGAATATTCCATCATAGGTTCATCAGATTCTTCTACCAAAGCTGAAAAGTGGACCCACATGTACTAGGAACAATTTTTCAATTAATTCAGAATGGATTTTTCATATAAGTACTGTACTATAAGCTGTAAGTTTCAGGTAAGTAGGTACTATAATCTGAGTTACAATAAACTAGAAGAAAAGACTGTAAACAGATAGTACTTGAAAAAAGATTCTAATTTTTTTAAGCACATAATTTCTAACTAAATCTGTCAATATGGCAGCAACACTGGATAGGAAGCCTAATGCAACTGGAGTGCACCCAAAAGCTACCTGCAAACATATCAAAAGTGTTACTATTATTGCGATGACTCTCTAGTCTTAGAGGCTAAATTTAGCCTCTCATCAAGAAGAAGCTGCTCCTGCCCGCAGGTATGTTCTCAGTCCTGCAGGTCACCTTTCAGTTAGCTGTAAGACTCCTTAGGCCTTTTACCAGGCCCTGCTTCTGTCTTAGTGTGCTCAGCTGCCCTGACAAATGCCCACAATGGGCTGGCTTAAACAAGGGGAACTTACTGTCCCACCGTTCCGGAGGTTAAAAGGTGCTTTCTCCTAGCGTCAGCAGCCTCTGGTGTGGTGCTGGCTTGCCACTATCCTTAGGGTGCCTTCGCCTTGCATCTGTGCCTTTCTCTTCTGGGTGTCTGGGGGCTTCCTGCTTCTGGCTCCTCCCCACAGCTTACTCTTAGTATGGCTGCATTTCTCCTGCTTAAAAAGGACTCCAGTAACCCAGATGAAGGTCCACCCCCACTCAGCTGGTCCACATGGTGGGGCAGTTTGAAATTATTTTATGGATCCCAAAAAGAGAAAGATTATGTTTGTGGGCTGGTCCACTCCTGTGGGTGTTAGCAACCTTTTCAAATGGACTATGTCGTGAGGTGTGACTCACTGCTCAAGCAGCTGAGGCCCCAGGGAGAGACAAGCCATTTGCCTGAGAGCTTGTAGCTGAAATCGGGAAGAAAGCAGAGCCTGAAAGAACAGGCCTGGTAAGAAACAAGCCCTGTGCCTGGTTGCCGTCAGCTGAGCTCTGGGAGATGGTACAGCCTGGAGGGGAAGGCAGACACCGGCAGAGGTCATCACCCGCCATCTTGCTTCAACACGTGGCAGTGGACTTAGGTGAGAAAGCATCTCTTATGGTGCCTTGAGTTGGACTATTGATGGCCTTGGAACTGTAAGCTTCTACCCCAAATAAATCCCCTTTATAAATGCCAACACATTGCATCAGCAGCCCTTCAGCAAACTAAAACACAAGGTAAGGAAACTAACACTTTTAAGAGATTCTATTTATAAAGGTTTCAGACCCCACAGGCATGCAGATTAAAGTTAAGAGCAGGTCTAAACTGGGGTACATAATTCAAGCCCTGCCTTATGACTTTTCTTTGTTCTCATATTATTACACTACAGTGAAATTCTTCGTGCGTATGCTTTGTGTGTTTAGACTATAAGCTCTCATGGAAAGTATTTATATCATTTTTTTCCATAGTTCACCCAACACAGGGCTCCCAGCCCCTTACAGGGGATCATTAAAGTTTGATCACTTGATAGGCACTATTGTTTGATGAGAGGAGGCTCTGCATATTTGTGAACTTGAGAAAGCTCTGAAGCTCCAGGCTTGGCTTAATGATTTGACATCCTCCTCTGCCTGACATAATTTTGAATGCCAAAACAAAAGCCACTACAGTACTTCAGGAAAGAGGATGAAGAAAGTTCACGATGGGAACTTGTGGCAGGATGACATATACTCTTTAAATGGCATGCCTGATAGACCAAAACCTTTAGGACACACAGATCCTGAACAGCACAACTTAAGAGAAATACTTTTTGGCTATGGAAAGCCCAACAGACCAAAAACATTAGGTAATGCTCAACTGAACTTGTAGAATAGATGAAAATCCCCTCTTCAAAGCTGGGTCTGGAATTTAGTGACTCCATAGCTCATCGTTATTGTCCCTGACAACTTTCCACCAGCACTCAGAGATAATGGCATACAAAGACTATATTCTCTTTGTATTGTAGAAGGGATGCTGCTGTGATAGCCCCCACTGCACAGGAACTGAATCCTAATACTTTCAGGATTAATAGCTGCATTTGAAAAGGGTTGGCATGATTCCCTGTGAAGAGGAAAGGACAGGAGGAAGAGTTCTTCTAGAAAGCTTGAGTTTGGCACCTAGAGGGAAAAGTCCCAGGACCTGGTGTTTAAACTTTGATTGAGTTACTCAAGCAAGATATCTTCCACACAACCTTGTTTCTATGGACCTTTTCTGCGTGAGGAACTCCAGGTTGCCATTTTATTCCATGGTGAAATAATGCTTCCAAGAGCCCCTGGATTTCAGGGGTAATATAAAAGCTTATGTGTACACTGGAAGGGTAGAAGTAACTGCAAACTAACTAAAACAGCACTGCTTTCAAAGTCTCAGAGGGAGTGGTGGACACTCACAAAATTAAATCCTCAATAATCCATTTCTGACATAAAGTTCAGCTCTAGTCAAAGAAAGGCAAAGGTAGGAAACACGCACCGCACAGATCATGAGAGAGGCCTGATTTCTTTTATACTAATTAAAAATATGTATTGCTAAAGCCCCTACCACAGTTAAATCATCATCATCATTATTACAAAACAAGTATTTGTCTACTAATTCCCAATTCCTCTCAGCACTGCTCAATTGGATTTCAACATCTTAATTCATTTTTTACTATTCAGTCAGGTATACTGTATGGAACCCTGAGTCCAAAACTTCCAGGCAACTCTCAACTATTAATAAAACTCACTCTAGGGAAGCGGCTGTGGCTCAATCAGTAGGGCTCCCATTTACCATATGGGAGGCCCCGGGTTCGGTTCCCGGGGCCTCCTGATGAAGGCAAGCCCGCCCACACGGCGTGGTTAGCTGACCCAGCGAGCACAAGCAGCAAGGGGGGGGGATAAACGCATAAATAAATAAAATCTTTGAAAGAAAAAAAAAACAAACGCACTCTAGAAGGAGACTACAATGCTTTATTTTAAAGAATTGCTACTGAAACTTCTTCAACATTAGGCAAGTTTTTATGGCACCTTGATATATAAATGTTCGGAATTTACTGTGTTTTGCTGTTGTTATTTGTTTGTTTTTGAGGTACCTAGCCAGGGATTGAACCCAAGACCTCGTGTGTAGGAAGCCGGCGCTCAACCACTGAGCCACATCTGCTCCCTCAAACTTTTAAAGTGTATAGTTAGGTAGGATTTAGGTATATTCACAGGGCTGTGCAACCAGCACCACTATCAAATTCCTGAATATTTTCACCACCCCCAAAAATAAATCCCACTTCTATTGAAAGTCACCTCCCATTTCTCTACTACCCCCAGAACCTGGCAACCATTAATCTACTTTCTTTCTCTAAAGATTTGCCTATTCTGGATATTTCACATAAATTGAATCATACAAAATGTGGTCTTTTATGTCTGGCTCTTTCTCTGAGAATAATGTTTCCAAGGTTCCTCCATGTGGTAGCGTGTATTAGTATTTCATCCCTTTTTACAAATAATATTCAAACATGTGGCTA
>JAKSZT010000049.1:30900958-30950870 GCA_026826555.1 Tolypeutes matacus
AGAGACTATTTTTCCCCAATGAATGGTCTTAACACCCTTGCCAAAAATCATTTGCTCACAGATGAATGAGTTTATTTCTAAACTCTCAGTTCTATTACATTGATCTATATATCTATATTTACACCAGTACCACACTGTCTTGATTACTATCTCTTTATAGTAAGTTTTTAAATCCTCCAATTTTGCTATTTTTTTACAAGATTATTTTGGTTTTTCTGAATCTTTTGCATGTTCATATGAGTATTAGGATCAGCTTACTGCAAAAATGGAAGCTGGGATGTTGATGGGGTTGGCGTTGAATCTACAGATAAATTTGGGGGGCATTACCACCTTAATAAGATTAAATCTCCCTTAATCCAAGAACATAGGATGTATTTTTTATTTATTTAGGTCTTCCTTAATTTCTTTCATAAGTATTTTATTATTTTCAGTATACAGTTATACTTTCTTTGCTAAATTTATTCTGAAGTATTTCATTCATTTTAATAGTTATATATATATTATGGAATTATTTTCTTAATCTCATTAACTTTTAATTCCTAACATGAATTCCATTTGGTCATGATGTATAATACTTTTTATTTATTGCTTCATTCATTTTGCCAGTATTTTAAGGATTTTTATATCTATATTTATAAGTGATATTAGTCTGTAGTTTTCTTGTGATGTCTTTGTCAGGTTTTGCTATCACAGGGTATGGATTTAAGTTTTGAGATAATCATTTAAACATACATCATGATTTGCCCACACATTTTATACCTTTCAAAAAAGTTTTACTTTGTAATATAGTTACTTATTTTACCATCTTAAGGTCTTATACCTGTGCAGTATATGGCATGAGGATTGGAGAATTTTTTTTTTCATCCACACAAATAGGTATAAATAGGTATATTAATGAGAATGGATAAAACAGTTACACACAGTTTATGATCATATGGTTTGTCTATGATTACTCACATATGTTCATTTTATAGACAAAGGCTTCTCTCTCTCCCTAATCCTCTCCGCTCTCTGGCTATTAAATTCTTAACACACCATTAATGCTCATTTCACATATTATCTTCTCCATGAACCTTCTCATAAAGGATCTCTCTCCCCTTTAAACTTCTATAGCACACCTGTTTGACAACAGTGCATACACACATGCACACACATATACAGGTTTTGCTGTAGTTTTTTACTAAAGACTTTTGGGTAAGTCTTTTCTTCCTTAAGGGATTTCAGACTCTGTTCTATAGTTGTGTTGTTTCAGCCATAATATCTAATAATTATTTTATCCTTGGTTCACATTCACTATGTATTGTTGCATTGATAATCCATTCTTGCTACAATACCCATGAATTCCATGAGATACATAAAATTCTTATAATGCCACTGCCTTTAAGTCCATCAAGCATGAATAATTAATTGTGAATTTTAGAAAGCAGACCCTATAATCTAAGCATTTCCACCTAATAAACAATTATAAAAACAAATCCCAAGTACATAAATTGGATTTTTTCATTGAAAGCATATTACATCATTTTACCATTTAGTACAATGAGAATTAGAACCTGGGAAAAATAAATTATATAATAAGTAGTTACTTAGAAAACTTTGTAAGACAAAATTATGCTTTTACCTCTTTATAATAACTTCCTTTTCCAAGAAAAAATATAAATACCTGGTGTAAGCAGTATGACCGAGGTGACAATCAGGGAGCAGATTACCAGAATAACAAGCAAAGCGATCGCTATTCCTTTCCAATTTCTTTGTGGAGGATTACTCCCCACCAGCTCCTGAAAACAACATGAAGGACATGTTGAGTAAGTTAAGAAAATAAAATAAGTCAAATAAATAAATTTCATTTAAAACAGGAACCAAGGTACAAAACAGTAAAAACGGTATATTTCCATCTTTGAAGCTACTATCTGATCCTTTCTGTACCCTTTACTCTTCAGTGACCAAAAACTTCAGGCTTTCTTTTTCGTAAACCATCACAAAATCTCTTCTCAAGAAAGAATTTGATATTACTTTAAAAGCTTTTGTGCAAATCTAATGCTAATCCTCAAAATAAACTAGGATCTATAGCATCTGGTCATCTTGGAACTTTCCCATCATTATATATCACATATTCAATCCCATCAAAGCAATCCCCAAGCACGATGAATTAGCCCCAATTCCTCTCTCATCTTTATCTCTATTTACATCCACACTGCTAACCTCTATTTCAGACTACCAAATGCAAATATTTATTTAGTGAATACTATGTGCCAATTCTAATCAACTTCTGCCCACTGTCTCCTCCCACCAACTTTAGCCTTTTCTTCCTTCCATAGTTCCTCATACAAGCCTTCAAGATTTTACCCAAGTCAATCTTCACTGGGTAAATCACCTATCCCTAATTGAGGTTTTAATTCCCTCGAGGAAATTATATATGCATTGTTACGGAGGGGAGCAGTGAGAGGGCTCTAGAGATATTGCTGAAGGATGCCAAAGGTTGAATAAATTTTGGAAGTTAATCAGACATATTGGCTGCTGAGACCAACCTTTCGGTTCCCTTCAAATTAGGGTGACCATACAATTTACAGTCCTAAGGGTAATCAATTGAGAGAGAAATTGTGTACTATTAATAATTATAATTATTAAAGTTATATATTAATGATTATAGTAACAATTATAATGATCATAAATTATTAATAATTCCTCAGGAGTAACTTAGATGCTCCAGGGAAAATGGGGACATATAGCCACACTATATTATATCATGGGAAATGGACTACTACCTCTTCTGCCTATACATAAATCTCAGGATACTCTCCCTTAAAACGCCCATAATTGCAATTCACATTAACCCCCAGTCAAAATGAAATAGAATGGAGATGGCCACCAAAAATAGACAATTCAGTACATAAATACATCTCCATCCAAAATGAAGAGTTCATTAGATAACATGGAACTCTAAAACCTCACGTGAAATATAGTATGGGTAACATTGCGTGTGTAAGACTGGTTTTCTTTGAAATGGAACAAATGTTATGTATGTTGATGTTACAAGATGTTAGTATCAGTCAAAAGAACATTATGCTAAGTGAAAGAAACCAGACACAAAGTAATATATATTGTATGATCCCAATTATATAAAATGTAAGTATAAATCTATTTATAAACATGGAATTAGATTAGTGGTTATATAGGACTGGGGCAGGATAGAGGAATTAAGAGTTGACTGCTAAGTAATGAAATTGGTCTAAAATTTTTTTGTGGGATGAATGCACAACACTGTGATTATACTAAAAGCCATTGATTATACACTTTGGATAAATTGTATGGTATGTGAATATATCTCAATAAAACTGCTGAATAAATAACTGTGCAAGAATAGCCAGAAATAGCAGCATTGTACAGCAGGGGAAACAGAGAGATTGAGAGGTGAAGAATTTTCTTGTTTACTTGTTTGTTTTTTGAATATTATTATTGAAATAATGAAAATGCTCTAATAATAATTGAAGTGACGCGTGCACAACTATGTGATTACACCAAATACCATCGACTGCACACTTGGAATGCTTGTATGCTTGTATACTTTATTAATATGTACCAATAAAATTGATTTGTTTAAAAGAAAATGGGGAGCTTTTAACACTTAAAAATAAGACAAACAGAAGCAAGAGATCATTACAAAACATTACACTGAGTCGATCTTATTGCCTTTTTGATAGGGTTTTTATTATGCAAGAAAATGAACAGATAAAACCAAGGACAAGTGATAGGACCTTATTGATTTTATCACCTTTTCATTTCAACCATGTTTAAAAAGAAAATAAGCTGTTCTCAACAAATTTGTGAATAGCATAAATCTGTCAGTAGTACTATTTATACAACCAACCTAACTCAAGATCCAGAATGGTAAAATTAATATTATTATGTTCATTAGTTAGAACAATTGATATCTTTTGAAACTTGTTTGTAATAAGAATTAATCTGGAACTCTAAATTCTGTGGGTTTTTTTTCTTTATTAGAGAAGTTGTGGGTTTACAGAACAATCATGCATAAAATACAGGAATCCCATAAAACATGCTACTATTAACACCTTGCATTGGTGTGAAATATTTGTTACAAGTGATGAAAATACATTTTTTATAATTGTACTATTAACTACAGTCCACTGTGTAACCTAAGTGTCCGCTGCTTGTGTTGTGCATTTCCATGGTTTTTCAAACAAATTTTATTCTGTTATCGTATATACAACCTAACATTTCCCCTCTTAACCACATTCAAAAACATATCTTAGTGCTGTTAATTATATTCACAAGGTTGTGCTACCATCACCACCATCCATTTAAATATGTCTATTACATAATCGCTGCACTGGTAACAGTTTATATGCCAAAAAAAAAAAAAAAAAAAAAAAAAAACTAGGACTTTTTCATTGCATAAATTTCTTCACCAGCCAGTAGTGTAACTGGTTTACTTGCAAAAGTACATTTGAATGGGAAACAGCTGTGGTTCAATTGGTTGGGCTCCCATTTACCATATGGGAGGCCCCGGGTTCAATTCCCAGGGCCTCCTGGTGAAGGGAAGATGGCCTGCACAGCGCGGTGAGCTGGCGCAGCAAAATGACCCAACAAAGGGAGACAAGGAGACACAGAAAAATGCAAAGCAAATGGACACAGAGAGCACAAGCAGCAAGGGGGGAGATAAACAAATAAATAAATACAAATAAACCTTTAAAAAAAAAAAGCATGATTAAAAAAAAAAAAAAGTACATTTGAATGAATACTGCAACAACAGAGGTCCTTGTGACATCTCCAGTGTTCAATATCCAAGTCCAACCATACCTGCAAATATTATGTTCAGATCAGGCTGGATACTTTGAGAGATAATCATATACAGAATGTGTCTAGAAAGATAATTGAGAGATTAAGATGTTTGCAAAACATGTCATATGAAGTAAAACTGAAGCCTCAAAACCCAAATACACAGAATCTTCATATATTTGAAGCAATATCACATAGAAGATGGAGAAGGCTTACTCTGAGTTAGAACCCAAAGGACATTTCAGAGTCAGAATTGTATATCAATAAGACTTAAGAATCTCCAACCATTTGTACTGTCTAATCTAGAACGGGCTGCTTTAGCAATAAGAAAGCAGGATGGATGAACATCTATCAGGGTGAATCCCTCAGGGAGGAAGGTGGAAACAGATGATCTTAAAATGCCCAAGACAGTATGCATTCTATGGGCACATATGGGAAGGAAAAAGATACAATGAATTTGAAGTTGGTAGTAGAAGTGGACAAATGAGAGGCAGGGCCACTTCCAGAAAGGGGATAAAGACAAGGCTTCCTAAACGCCCACTGGACTAAGAAACGATTTTGCACAGAGAATCAATTTAGTATGTATATTTGAATGAAAGAATGCACAATAAGATAACCAAAGAGGCTTTGATAACACATCCCACTTAAAAGAAGGGATTCTGATTCATTAAAGTACACATGCATCATATTGCCTTGCAGGCAGCAATTTTACCACAGGAAGGCAGGCATTCTTTATCACATTCCATTTTTATTTGCCAATTTTCATTTTTCAGAGTTCAGGTAATTTTTTAACTATACAAACAATATTGTAACAATAGTAATATGAGAAGAAATTTAAAAAGAAAAAATCATGAGCAGGGATGTCAATTGAACAAATCAAAGCAGTTTTCATTTTTTCTGTATCCCTTTCTAGTCCTTGTCTATATGCACATTTAATTTTCACATACATGTGAGAACATAGATGTGATTTTTGAGTTAGAATGCACGCAAATATATGCTTCTTTGCACATCTAATTTAGCTCCTCGAAACTAGACTTCCTCTTCTTAATTTGCCTGGATTGAAGTATTGAAAATTTGAGTAGAACTGACCTGACTTCTCATAAAGGCAAGAAAAGTCAAAAATTTATCCCCTGAAAAGTTAAGCTTCTATAATGCATTCTCAGTATAATTACATATTTTTGCCTAGAATGGTGGAAGCAAGGGCTATAATATATTCCCTTTTCTGTTTGGCTCCATATGCATATCTGAGAGGTCTAATAAAATGATACAGCGTTTTATAATTAACCATTTGCTATAAGGAGGAGAACAAATGAACCATCTTTCCATCTATTCAATAAACATTTATCTACAGCTTGTTTTGCAGTCCATTCTGAGATGCTTGGATACAGTAGCGAACAAATCATTTCCTTTCTTATATTCTAGTGTGGGGGTAGTGGGGCAAACAATAAACAGATAAACACATTAAAAGAAAAAAAAGCAGGCGGAGGGGGTTCTGTGAGCTGTTTGTATAGAAGGAGGTCGGGGAAAGCTCTGTTGGCTGTGAAGACACGAGCCAGACCCATACCTGAGAACAAGCAATCCAGGAAGAGAGGGCGGCAAGAGCAAAGTCTGTGTGATGCCATGTGCTTGGGAGTGGTGGTTCAGTAAGGAGGCCCGTGGGCTAAAGTGGCATGAATAGGTGTCAGAGTTGAGCAAAGAGTAGGGTGCTGGTGTAGGGTCTTCAAGGCCAGGGCATGCATGGGCTTTGGCTTGTACCTGAGTGAAAAGGAATTTTTGAGCATGGCAGTGAGTGAATCTTATGCCTGCTGAGAGAGATCACGAGGAGGGCTACTGCGTGGAGAACAAGCAACAGCAGAACAAAATAGAAACAGGAGGGGCCAGCAAGGAGGGGGACGTGATGGTGGTTTGTTCCAGATGACAGCGGTAAAGGCGGAGAGTGTTGTTGAATTCCACATACACTATAGAAAAAATTAATCAACAGCACTCTTCCAAACAGGTTCTACTACCAGCAGAATTGTCAGGATGCATGTAGGTGTCTCTTCTGCATTGAGAGCCTTTTCTGAGGCTTTTGGCTTCTGTTCTCAAAAGAAAAGTGCATTATTCCATAGCAAGCTTACCTTCCTCCTCAGCTCTTACTCTAAGTCACGGTTTTTAACAAGGGGTCCATAAGCTTGAATTTAAATTAAAAAAAAAAAAAAAAAACATTCTTATGGGGACATGCTGGTGTGGGTGTGATATACTTATTAAATAATACACGGTAGAGTGTGGACTCAGTAAGGGATCCGTGGTTTTCACCTGGCTAGCAAAGGGGTCCATGGAACAAAAACGGTTAAGAGCCCCTGGGGGCCAAGTCTAGACTCTTCCCCACTCTCTGAGAATATTTTCCTATCCTTGGAGCAAATCCTCCACTTCCATGCCCCCATGGCTTGCCATATACTATTTCTGTTACCTGAATTTCCCTCCCTTTATTTCAGCAGGGAGCCGATCTTATTGTTTAGTGGTCAGGTAAAATATCACCTCTGACATTTCAGGAAGGCTTCCCTGGCTTTCACGGGCATATTAGTTATTCTTTCATCTGGGCACAATTACACCACTTTGTAAACACTTCTCTGTAACATCACTGTGCTGTTCAATGTCTTTACATTTCCTTGTCATCATCAGCAAGCTCCTTGAGGACAGTCACACTGATGTATTCTCAATGCCTGGTAAAAAACTTGGGACACCCTAGTGCCCAGGGACTGTGTGCTGAACGGCTGAAGGCAGGCATGGATGCCTTCACAAGAAGTAACGGTCATTTGCTGGTCTGTCTGGCAGAAAAGCAACTGTTAACTGATGCCGAAAGGAAAGTGTTAATACCAGCCCAGTAGCATTAATAATGCCATAAATAGCCACGGGAAGTAAAAGATGTAATGCAAACTGACAATTATAGTTGGTATTCCCCCTGTCCCCTGTGACATAATTGTTGCTCCTACATTTTTTAAAACTCAGGCAAAAAGATGACAATGAACTAAAAACAAACTAAACCCCTTCCCAGGTTGTTTTAAATAATAAAATGCCTCTTTACAGAATGTTGTTATATCAGTGATTTGTGGTTATAATTTGATATTTTATGTGCTGATTACATATCTGAAAGAGAAGAGTAAAAATTAAAAATAATTAAAATAGTAATTAATACTTATTCAAAGACAGCCACAATATTCTGTGAACTGATTAAAAAATGACTCCATTGACTATTGTTCTTTCCACAGTTGCTCTCTATAATCCATGTATTTATACCAGATACTTACATGAAGTAATACATTCACGCTTTCTCAATGCTAGAGGTCTGATGTATCTTATCTCAGCCTGAGTTTCATATCTCATCATATCTTTTGCTTTGCAAAATCAGAGGTGCAATGGTGGAAAAAAGAAAAGGAGTGGTAGACAAAAACATTCTTTTGCTTAGGTGTTACAAGGATTATATTTCAAATATATTTCAAAGTACATAATTTATTTTTTTAAAGTACAGAAACATAAGATGTTTACTATTTATTACAACTACTGCCAAATAAATATAATTCGGTAATGTTTGAGATACAATGTGGAAAGAACTCAAAAGCTCATTCAATTTCCTAATCTCTATGAAGTAAAAGATACAGAGTTGTCAAATTCCATTTGTCCTCTTCTTGTTGTTGCAGTCTAAGCTCTAATGTGAGGAAATAAGAATTCTAACTTTAGCTGGGCTCCCAAAGAAAGGGTGATGCCACAAGAAAGTGATAAGCTCCTCTAAGCACCTTCATTTGTTCTGGGTACATATTGTATGGTATGCTTGGTTTTATGCAATGTCAGTATAGCACCACACAGCCAAAGGCACAGAAGGACTCATATCCAGCAGAATTGAGATTGAAATAAGATTTTCAAAATCAACTAAAGCCTTTCTCTAAAAGAAGCACCACTACTGCCGAAGATCAGAAAATTGGAAGCTGCAAATGCAGTGACAATCAGGGTGGCTGGAGGAGGGCACGAGCTGCCATGACAGCAAGTCTAGACCTTGCCAGCTATGATGGGGACAGCTGGTAATTTTGCATTTTATTTCCCTTAGCTAAAGACAGAGAGGTCAACCAGATGGCCTGCTCACCAGGGAAGGAGGAAATACATGAAATTATTTTTCTCATAATGATTTATCTTTGTACCAATCAATCTCTTCTTCTATTAGGGTGCTTTCATAAGTATATAAGACTAGAAGTTTCTGGCTCTCAAAACTGAAAGAGGCCTTTTCAAGGAAATAGTTGGACCAAGTTTAGTTAACTGATGGCTTAAAAAAAAACTCTAGAGAATGTGTGTGAATGAGTAGCTACTTGAGCTTAACCATTTAGGCTGAAAGTGAAAATACAAGCCCATCTTGTCTGAGAGAGCAAATCCTAACCCTCTGGTCAATAAAATCTTAGCACAGACTTTTCCACTCCCTGAAATTTTCCCCTTCCCTTAGGACTGTCCCTTTGCTTTTGCTAAGTACTTGGGGTGCTTTGGCAAGTGTGAGGGATGGGCGAGGAATATGGCTGCAAGGTATGAGCTGAGGCTGACACCATGCGAATGACCCTGTACTAGACTATGAGGGGCCCGGACCACTGGGCAGCCATTTCTGAAAGACTGAGGTAATCATAGGTGTGAGAATGGGAGGTGGTGGCAATCAATCTGTTGACTGCTTTAACTTTGATTGACAGGCCCTACTTTTGAGGACAGAGAGTTAACTATTAATCATCACTATCTTTGAGAGAGAAGAGTAGCTGATGGCCCCAGTACTATCAGACACAAATCTAAGGTGACGCCCTTCTCCTTGACACTGTCCACCAGTTTCCTCCAGGTTTGTAATGGAATTC
The DNA here is from genome assembly GCA_026826555.1 of Tolypeutes matacus. NCBI lineage: Eukaryota > Metazoa > Chordata > Mammalia > Cingulata > Chlamyphoridae > Tolypeutes > Tolypeutes matacus. Next base: position 30,910,618 of record JAKSZT010000049.1, read on the forward strand.
GGATTCCACCATGGGTCCCTACAGCTCATTCTATATTTATTTCTCAGAACGATGTGGGACACACTCTCCTTTTCATATAAATTTGGAAACTTTTGAAGTTGACTATTTTATATAACTTAACATTATATTACTGTGTGAGGGCATCGCATTTTGAAATCATTTTTACCACCGTTAATAAGACCTTCTATCTCAGTTCAGAAAAACTGGAATGAGTCTCTGCTCTATCAGCTCTTCCTGATTTAAAAAAAATAATAAGGTTAATTATTGATTTTAATATCTAACTTTTAAAATGTCATACTCATTTTTTTACCTGAAAATTAACAGAGTTCAAATTATTTTAGGCTCTTCACTTTAATTGACTGTGTCCAACAGCTGCTTTTATGACATTAACTCAAAATATATGTTATATTACCCTCAGAATGCAGTTTAACTTGCATTTATTTTGATATATTTCGAAGATCTCATGCCGTTCTGTAAATCATCAAAAGCAACAACATGGTAACATGATCACAGAGAGAAATTTCACAATATATCATGCCGAAAAGAGTTCTCAAGTGAAATTGTGAGAATGCAAGAAATTTGCAAAATTTAAAATTGAGCCTTTGTTTCTTCCATGTAATAATGTCTTAAAAGCATGTTTAGATAATGGTTGTCTTTGTGTGGACTCACGAAAAGTCACAGGCAATTTCAAGACAAATTTCTATAGTGGGCAAAGCTTTGGCAAGCTCAACACATCACTAACCAATGTCAAAAATGCACACAGGCAAGCCATAAACTTTAAGTAACCAGCAAACAAATCTCAAAAGCAAGAACCACCAGCAATGTAATGTCAGGGCCTAAAATAATTTGAGCAAAATGTTTTAAATGCCTTTCGAACAGTGCCCAAGTCAAAAGGATCTCAGCTGCCCTCCTTCTCACCGGTGGGCACCCAGGACCCACATTTCTACTCTGAGGCTCTCCAGCCACAGGTAATTGGCTAACCTGGGTCAGACATCTGCTCCTGGAATTTTAGGTTTGGGATTAAAATGTTTCATTTTATTTTTGTCTGTTGTCTCGAACCAAGAGAATGGTAGGTGGTTAAGGGGAGATAAATGTTTACTTCATGTAGCATATGGATACAGAAAAAAGAAAGCAAGTTTGCAGAGAAAGGACTGGATTAGAGAGACTGAGAAGCAAAAAGACAGTTAATGAGTCCCTGTTGATCTTCCATTTCTTGGTTTAATTTTCCTTCTGAGTTCTGGATGAATTTTTCTCTTGGATTTAATAAGACACTGTTTCTTAATGAAGTTTTTTTTAAATTTCCCATTTTACTTAAGCTAGTTGGAGTTTGTCTGTAACAAAGAAGCTGAATGCATAGCATAGAAAGATATCAAGTCCAGCAGCCCAATATATCTGAGCCTTGCTATATTTCTAAGAAGGAATTCCATGTTTACCAATGAAGTCACATATCCCATTTTTTGTGGCATATTCAGGCCAAACTACATTAAAAAACCAGGTGAAACAACCACTCACTTGATTTATAATTTCAAAATAGTTCATTTGCTAACTTGACATGTTATTTTATTTGAAAAGACCAATTATTCCACTAGTATGTATTTTTTTTCTCTGTGGAAACTCTAACAAAAATTTAACAATTACCTTAACAGGCCCTCAAGAATCTACACTTGTCAACATCCACTAGCACTGTAGTAGAGTCCCTTCACAGAGTCCCTTCTGTGACAGGAGGAGGCTAATTAGAGCTGAAGCAAATGCCAGCCGAGACTGTTGGCACAACAGAATATTGGTGACTGTCTTGAAGAGAATAGGCTATTCCTGAGTTATTTACTAGTTAAGGTATTAAATTACTCAAAATGAAAGCTCTTGTATTGTTAAACCATAGCTGTCCTAGATTGGAATCTAGTCAGCAAATCCGTATTAAACAGTCACTTTTGTAGTGGAAAAAAAAAAAAAAAGTCTGTATATTGGCATTTTCAGATACTTCAGTCTAATAAATACATAGCTTCAAAGAATTTATTAGCAGCCAGGATACAATCATGCCATCTAGAATGGAGCAAATTTGGGAAGACTGGTCATAAAAGAGAAAGCAAGAGGGGTCTTTGAACAGCAAAACAGAAGAAATAGAAAATTATTGTCAAAGTTCCCACAAAACCAACTTTCCCTGAAACACATGGTTTACATTTTGAATAAGATTTTTAAAGGGGGAAGATTTGGGCCTCTTACCACTTGAGATTTTAGGATTAATTCCTGAATTTAATTTTTTAGCCAAAGAAATGTTTCCCAAAGTCACTTAATTAAATACATGAATACAGGTATATTTTGCTCACTGACCCCTTGAGCATACTTATTATCCCAATAATCACATAGAAAAACAATTATTTAAGGTTCAGTTCTCATAGCGATTATGTAATTGTTTAATTGTGCTTAATCTCATGGTGACAATGTACTTGTATACACCATTTGACCTCAGAAAGCTGAAAGTCTGCTTAAACATTTCCAGGTCTGCTCAAAGTATCCAGGTTTCCAAATGTCCTACTCTAGTCAATTAAATTGTCCATTACTCATTCATTCATATCAAGGCCTTCTAAATTCGGGAGTATATAAAAATCAATATGACTTTCTGTTTCTAAGGCCTAATAGTTTTTGTAAAACCATTCTTCCCAGATTAAAAAAAAAAATCTGTATAAAAATTCGTGGGGGGAGCTGGTGTAGCTCAATGGTTAGAGCACTGGTTTCCCACATACGAGGTCCTAGGTTCAATCCCTGGCCCCAATACCTCAAAAAAATGAAATTAAAAGCTTGCTCTCTTTCAAAATATAAATATATCTATTTTTAAAAACTCATGTGTGAAAGCCTGGGTGAAATACATTAAAAAACAAGAATAAAGGAAAAACCTGTTTGAAGGCAATGGAGATAGATCTACTAAGGCAATGAGGACTTCAGAGGCCAATTTCCCAGAAAGAAAAGAAGAGACGCAGAAAGGTCTGAGTCCAGTGTTTGGTGCTGCTCTTATGTTTGGGGGCATTTGCTGTTTATTAAACAGTGGCCAAAGGCAGAGAAGAAAGCAGCAGCTAAGAAGCCAAGAGGTGGAACAAGGCTTCTGGTAGTCTCAAGAGACTGAGGAAATATAGTCAGTGTTCAGGGCCCACTAAAGAGGAAAGGCAGTGATAAACAGTACTTGCTTTCAGCTGGGATCCATGGAAGGCAACTCCCTAGGAGAAAGTATAAGCTCTTATAAAGACTGCGACACAATTTTAAATTAGCTCAATTCCACACTAGACTAAGGTCATCTATCCATATCCCATTGTGTTCTATCAGACACAAGAAGAAATGCTCTCTGGAGGAAGATGATGCCAACAAGAGTCACAAATTATTTCCTCAATCTTTCATAATCGGTATCTGGCATGCAATAACAGATTCCCAAGTACACCAGGAGTCAAGAGCAACTGAAAAACAAAAGGAAAAACAGACAACAAAAAGCAGATCAACAGAAAACCCAGGCAGTGCCATTATCACACACAGATTTTAAAATAACTGCCATTAGTATGTTCAGGAAAATAGAGGATAACAAGGAGCATTTCAGCCGAGTACCAGCACGTGTTTTTAATGACATGATAATTCTAGAAATAAAAAAACAAAATTGGAAAATGGATGTGGCTCAAGCGATTGGGCTCCCGTCTACCATATAGGAGGTCCAGGGTTCAATTCCCGGGACCTCCTGGTGAAAGGCAGGCTGGCCCATGTGGCAAGCAGGCCTGAGCAGAGAGTTGGCCCACACGGAGTGCTGGCCCATGTGGAGTGCTGGCCTGTGCAGGAGTGCTGGCCTGCTCAGGAGAGCTGGCCCGTGCAGAGAGCTGGCCTGCGCAGGACTGCTGGCCCATGCAGACAGCTGGTGCAGCAAGATGATGCAACAAAAAGAGACACAGAGGAGAGTCAATAAGAGACACAGCAGACTAGGGAGGTGAAGTGGCACAAGAGATTGAGCCCCTCTCTCCCACTCCGGAAGGTCCGAGGATCGGTTCCCAGTGCTGCCTAAAGAGAAGACAAGCAGAAACAGAAGAACACACAGAGAGCAGACAGTGAGTGCAAAACAACAAGGGCGGGGAGCGGGGAGGAGAAATAAATAAATAAATAAATCTTAAAAAAAAAAAAAAAATTGTAATGACTAAGAATAGCCAGAGCAATGTTGAGGAAGATGAAATTGGATGACCTATACTACTAATATCAATATTTATTGAATATATACAGTAAACAATGTGATAGTGACACAATATAGACAAAGCAATGAAAGAAAATAGAGAATTGAGAAACAGATCAACATGGATGTAGACACTTGGTTTATATATAACAAAAGTGCCATTCCAGAAGAGTGAAGGAAAAATGGTATTTTCAATAAATGGTGCTGAGTCATGGCATGTCCATATTGGAAAAGTTATCTTGACCCCTACTCCTCACTCTACACCGAAATCAATGCTGGGTAAAATACAGATTTAACTACCAAACATCTTGAAAAATACATAGCACACTATTTTCTTGACTTTGGTGTAGACAAAGAATTTTTTAATAGGAAAAACATAAAAGTAACCACAAAGGAAACAACTGATAAACTAGATTATGTTAAAATTATGAATTTCTTGTTCATCCAATGACAGAATTAAGATAGGGAATAGGCAAACGAGAGTAAAAGAAGATATTCACAATATGATATTCTCCGAAGGACTCAAATCCAGAATATGTAAAGAACTCCTGTAAATCAATAATAATATATAAAGAACACCTACAAATTAATGAGAGAGCCGAATTAAATATAAGCACTTCACAAAAGAGTATATTAATACGACCAATACACATGTGAAAAGGTGCTCAACACCTGATGAGATATCAGGGAAATGAGATGCCAGTACACACCCACAAGAAGGGCTACATAAAGAAGACTCGTCTACCAAGTATTGTCAAGAACGGAGCTGGAACTCTGATACACTGTTGGTGGGACTGGAAACTGGTATAATCACTCTGGAAAAGCGTTTGCCAATATCTACTACAGCTGAAACAAACGCACTATGATACAACAATTCCAATTCCAGGCAGATATCACAGAGAAATGTGTTAAAATGGGCAAGAATATATGGAGCAGCAGTAGTCAAAAGGACCCCAAACTGCGTACACCCCTAAAGTCCACCAACAGAATAAAGTGTTGCGGTAATTTTCTGTTGCTGCTGTAACAAATGACCACAAACAGTGTCAATTTGTCTTACAAATGTTATCATCTTACGATGCTGTAGTTGAGAAGTTCAAAACGGATTCACCAGGCTAAAATCAAGGCTCCAGCGGGGCTACCTTCCCTTCTGGAGGCTCTATCTGAGAATCCCTTCCCAGTTTCTAGAGCCCACCCACACGCTGGCTCACAGCCTCTTCCTCCACAGGTGGAGCCCTGTTCCCATTGCATCACTCTGACCTCCTCTTCTGTCTCCCTCTTCCACTTTTAAGGACCCTTGTGATCACATTGGTCCCACCCAGATCATCCAGAATAATCTCCGTCTTTTAAAGTCAGCTGATTAACAATATCAATTCCATCTGCAATGAGAATTCCCCTTTGCCATGTAACCGACCACATTCACAGATTCTGGGGGTTAGGATGTGGCTGGAAGGGAATGACACAAGGTGAAGGTCTAGAAAAAAGCACAGAAAAAACCCGGCCCAGCCTTGCAGACAATGTTACTTATTTTGTGTTTGATCCAAAATGCAATGGGAAGCCAGTGAAGGAGTTTATGAGGCATCTTTAATAACTTACAGATGAAGCCAACTATTAATTAATTATTTTTGTTCATTGACATAAAAGAAAGACCACAATTGGTTACTTCTCCCACTGTGTCTTAAAATGAGTCAAATATCAGGAATATTTAAAACATAAAATGTTCACAGAGCAACAATGAAAATTATCAGGAGAAAATAAACCACCCAAATCTGACCATAGAATCATCAGTTCCATTGCTTCGTTCTGTTGTCTAGATGTATTTTTTTTTTTCTAATATTTATTCACTGTGAAAAGCTCTGACATAAATTTCTTTTATATATCATGGACCATTTACTATAAGTAGAAGGTAGCAACAAATTACAAAATCAATGGCGCATAGATCTCAGGACGGTAAAACAGTTTTCTAATCACTGTATTTTCATATTCAGGAGACAACACACGACTTTAAGATGGCAAGAACAAGTTTGGACTAACATTTAACAATTGACACATGTCCATCAATAATCAGCCAAGGAGCCTGCTGGATACACATTCAGATTTTTGTTTTACTGGCTCATTTACTTGATCTTCATTGTTGGTGGCTCCTAAAAGCACAAGGAACCCAAGAGTAGACCAAAGCAAATAAACTCCCTAATAGGCCAATCTACACCACTGACATCAGAGGACCTTTAGACCAAAAGGCCAAGGGTCAGCCTGGACACAACCTGTGGCAGTGGTTGATAGGAACATAAGTTTGTTTTGTGGTAATCTCTGTGTCTCTCACTCTCTCCATGCCCTCCTTGCCCTCCTCTCTCAACCTCTCTCCCTTTCTCTGTCTCTGTCTCTCTCTTATTGCCCCTCTACTCTTTTCTCTTCCTCAGACACAGTTAAGATCCCATTAATACAGGACATCAAAGAAATTATCTCCCCTCTGGAATAGCCATGAACACAAAAGCAACAATCAAAAAGAAGTTTCTGAGTATGTCTAAGTACTGATCTAAAACGTTGAAGAGAGTCAAATATCTAATGAGTAATTTGGTGATGTTGGTTAAGGGTTATTTTTCTAGATCAGAAGATAAGAACACTGATTAGAAAGTGCTAATGATCAAAATAACACCCCACTTGGCAGCACAGGTGAGCAGTTCGGGACAAAGGTGGGAGAAAAGAAGACAACAAAAAGAATCTAAAAATCACCGAGAGAGAAACAGAAGAGAAGAGCAGATTCGGGAGGGTGAAGAACAGGTTCTGACACCAAAGACAGCAGCAACTGTGGGCGAGATGAAGGAAGAACCAACTAGAAGAGTCCAGCAGCCCAGCCTTCGCAGTAGGGGCAAACAGCCCTACACGTCGGCAGACCCTGCTGACATTTGTGCTCAAAATTATGAATCTGCATTATAAAGAGAAGGAAAAAATGTAAGCATAGAGTGGTCTTTTTAAAACAGCTATTTCCATGATTAATTTCCAAATAATTTCTACTTGAAACTATTAAAACAAATTTTGTGCCTCAAGTGGCAAAACTGTACATATTAGGAACAGGACAGGTAAGTTTATATCTTAAGCCAAATATTTTTTACTTCAATTTTATCACTCCAGTTAAAGTCATTTTTCTGACCCAACATCTTTAAATAGTCCCATAAAAAAACTTAAGGACATCTCTATTGTAATAGGAAAACTGGTTTTTTTAATTGCCAACGTTTTTGATATATTGAGAACTGAGGAATGGATTTTTATCCTTGATATGTGTAACATGAATGGAAAAACTGAAATCTTAATTTTACTTTGCACATTAGGTAATGGATGTAAGGAAATGGTAGTAAGCCTAAAGGAAAGCAAACACAGTGATTATCGGCTGGAAAATTGAACCTATAAGGAAAGGTCAACTTAGTTCACTTATCTGAAGAAAAATGGCTCAGGCCAGGATTTAATTACTACCTCTCTATGGAGTAATCCAAAGGTTTTTGGACAAAAGAAATAATAATTATCTAGTCCCCAGGACAGAAGGAGAAAACCAACTGGTATTGTAAGAAAATACATTTTAAATAACCTCAGTTTTTATTATAATGATGCTATGGAAGCAATGTTAGAATCCTCTAGGTGTACATGTTAGCATGCAGATTCCTGGGCCCTCTCAAATACTGAAAGGGAGTTTATAGGGATAGGGCCTGAAATCTTTCACTTTTCACAATCCATCCAGACAATTTTTATAAATGCTAAAGTTTGAGAACCACCAATCCACAGGGACTTCCCACCATACACTTGCATCTGAATAAATCAGTTTTGCAAATTCCTGCTAAACAGAGGTAAGGATGGAATGCACAAGGCTTCGAGATGGTGGCTAGGGCTTTCTCGTTCAGCAGCAGGTCTCTAATCCAAACTTGGTCAAAAGCCATCCTGTATATTCCCTCAAACCCATATAATCCCGTGGATATTCTCTATTCTTACATCCTTCAAAGGGAGAGTGCAGTGACTCCAGTGCTCATTATTTCGCCTTTGTGCCTCTTCCTGCAACTCATTCCTCACCCTTCTCTGCCTTGTTCTGTGTTCCCGGGAGGTGGACCCCAGATCCCTACACTACGCACCTCCTTGCAGTCTGGTTTCTGGCCTGACTGAGCCAGTGGGAAGCACTGCAGGGGACGCTGGGAAGGAGGTGAGAGAGGTCCCGGGACTTCTCTCCCAGTCTCTCCCTGCTCTGACCTGGTTTCTTGGCAGTGGCTGCCTCCTTCCAGATGCCCTGTACTGAGAGCGGGCTGTGTCCCCCTGGCAGCAGCTCTCACTGAGAACCAGCCATGCTCTTTCCAGCTTTTGCCCTCGGGCTTAGTTTAGGGCTGGTGTGGGTTTTAGGTTGTTGCTACTCTCTGGGGCCTCAGATCTCATTCTCCCCTTATCCCCTTCCATACCTTGGTAAATAGCCCCTTCCTGAGAGTCTCCTCAGCCACCTGAGTTGGATTCGTATGAACAAGAGCATTTTCCTTCCTGACTGAAAAGTGACATACTCTCTACCCAATGCCTTTTGGTCAATATTAAGGAGAATATCTCTTTTAAAGGACTCATTTTCCCATTTCAACCCCCCTTTCTCCAAAATGTTGAGAGAAATCACAGGCAAGGGATCGCAAGTTACTCAGAGCTGTAAATATTTGCACTGAAAAACTGTGACTATGGTTATGAAATAAGTGACAATAAAGCAATTTTCAAGGGAACTCATCAAATAACACCTATTACGAAAAACCACCAACTTAGTACAAAGAATTCATTAGACCCTAACTATTTAAAACCAGCCTTATTTAATATGATTGCAGACTAAGCGAGATAATCAACTACTTGACTATTATTTCAGCTATTGTTTCTTTGAGTTATTTTGGACAACAAAACCTGCTGTATTTAAGGCACTCCCTTATTACTCCACTTTCCCTTCCAAGGGAAGTGCAGTGGAGAGGACAAGGATTCCTGGCCAGGCTGAGATCTGGGGTTTAAACAGCCTGGGATCAGGGCACCGGAGCGGATGGGCCGGCCGAGCCCACAAAAACAGAGCGAAGAGTTGAGGGGAGCCAGAGACTTTGCTCAGGATCACTGCACAGGCTCTAGAAGAAATAGAAGGTCCCAAATATCAATTCCAAGGATTTGGATTAAAAAAAAGAGAGAAGAAAAACAGAAGCTGGTTTACTTGTTGGCAGCAGAGTCTGAGAACCTTGGAGCTGCTGGGCTGTAGAGCATGACCTGCAGTGATCCCTATCTATTACAGGAATTGGCTCCAGTGGCCATGGCAAGGCCAAACTCCATAGACCAGTCCACAAGCTGGAAAGGTAGAAACACTGATGAAGGTGAAATTGTATTTCCCTGAATAAATTGGCTGGCTGAAGGAGAGGCAGAGATTTCTTCTTTATGCCTCTGAAATCCTCATTCCTCGCTTTGAAGACCTTCAACTGATTGGATGAGGAAACTCCCCTTATTGCTGAGGGCAATCTCCTTTGCTAGTTGCAGATGCAATCAGCCACAGATGCAATCAACTGACTAGATGCAAATCCATCTACAAAATACCCTCAAAGCAATAATCAGGTCAGTGCTTGCTAGACCACCATAACCTACCCAAGTTGACACATGAAATTCACCATCATGACCTTGCAATATTGAAGTGAGGATTAAAGATTATATAGTATAGTAGTATAGTGCCTAGCACAGAGTAGTAATCAATAAGTGGTAGCTATTAGCATGCATTACAGTATGAAAACAAAATACCAAAGCGCACCCCTGTTGTACTGTTGCAGAAGTTAAACACAAAAACAGGCATTTCCACAGCACTGGGCCTTCCTGATTGACCTACATCTTTAAGCTAGACCACTGCCAGAGTCCTGTCGGCCTGAAGCAGCAACCTGTTTAAGAATTCAAGGCTGCTAGAGTAGCCTGAGGACCGAAGGAGAGTAAAGCAACTCAGAACACTGAGTTGACAGCGGCCACAGGAAAAGAAATGTCCAGCACTGAAGGGCCTTGAGCCAGAAAAGTTGGTGGAAACTCGTCTAACTCCTTGGTGATGGGCAACAGGCCTGCGATTGCCTTGGCTTCAGAGCTTTCAGAAAGGCTGGCCTGCATCCCATAGACCAGACAGCACCATGTCTGAATCCTTAGTTGATGCTGGTAATAATAACAAATACATAGCACTACCTAGAATGCTTATATCAGCTGACATGGTATATGGCCTGTGGGCACCGCTTTTCCTTATCTTAAATAGACAAGCTTTAAGAACAGTAGTCTTGTTGCACCTAAGTTCAGTGACCTCCCGGACTTCAGGGAGGAGCTTTGTCTTTGCAATACCAGTGATATGTCATCTTTGATTTGGGTAGCAGCTTTGAGAGGACGGTACTTGTTTCTATGGTTCCAGCTATGACAATCACACATCTTCCAGATAGCATTCAGATAAATAGTATTTGTGTTACAGCACAGTTTTAAAATGATCTGGTTGTCTCACGAGCTCATGGTGTCTCTTGAATGTGTTACACAATGGGAGTAGCAGCATATACAGCTGCCCCTTAAAAATGACGCTCTGCAGCAAACACCCTTAAACTTTCAGAAAGGGTCACTGTGACTTTTCAATAAATAAAACGTTGTCTTCTCTTCGACGGTGCACATGAAAGGCTGAGCCTCAGAAGAAACCAGCCAGGCCACTTCCTAGTTAGACGGTCAGAGAGTATTCGATGAACTCCTTAGTTTAATGCTTCAAGTTTGGATTCCGCTGACCAGCTCAAAGGGATTTTACAGCTTACATAATTTGATCAAAACAAGGGTAAGATGAATTATCCTTAGTTTACAGATTAAAAAGGTGAGGCACAGAGGTTAAGTATTTGCCCACGTCATACAGATGTCAAGTGGCAGAAGATACTTACTACATCGCCTGGGAAAATAGGATAGATATGTTGCAGTATTCTTTCTAGCTTTAAAATGTAATGTTCCTCTGAAATTTCAATCACTCAAACTGCATTAGTAAAACATCTTATTTGATTTAGGTATGTACTATGTTGAAAAGGGGACATCCAGGATAAACAAAAATTTAGACCATTTTTTTTCTATCTCTAGAGATCAATATTTCTGACTGATTTCTGACTTTTCAAGCTTTCTTTACAATAATATATGAAATATTTTATAAAATTCTCAGTAGAACTCATACTTTTACTTTCTAATTTTCAACAAAACTATCTCAACAGAAGTTACATCAAATTCTTAACTAATTCAGGACTTTCAGGAAGCTGGCATTTGATTAGGTAGCCAGGGCTCAACTCTCTTACAGAGGAAGGCAAAAAATTCCCCGAGGGAGCTGCTGTGGGCATCTGCAGACCAGGAGAGAGCTGTACATCATCCAGGAGGAAGAAGGACAGAGAGACAAAGAGGCCAACCTCTGACTTACTTGTCCTGGTGGTGTCTGGGAATGGCACATATACCCACCCCCAAGGCGAACAGCCACGGTAAAACCTCTGGTTCACTGCAGTGAAGTGAGTGGGGGAAGAACGTTCCCTGGGAGGAAGAGGGGTCTGGCAGAGGGTGGAGAGTGGTTTCTCTTCAGTGAGTTTAGCCAGCTGAGCCCCCTTTGAAACTCAAAAAAGACCCTAGCCAGCACTGAAAGGGGAGGGGGGATCTGATCAGTCAGGCTGTCACAGCCAACCGCCCTGGGAGAGAGAGGAAGGAACCAGGTCATAAGGGGCAGGCAGAGGCAGGCACCTTACTAGCCTGGGGAGAAGGAAGCCAGGAGAGAGAGCAGGCAAACTCTTAGAAGCCTAACTGCCCAAATTCTTTTTTGGTCAGAGGGAGAGCAGGGCTGGGAGAGTCAGATAAGTTTTCAGAAGCCTACCAATGTGTGGAGAGGCTGTAGCTCAGTTAGGCATGGCTGCCTTGCCTATACTAGGTCCCTGGCTCAGTTCCCGGTACCTCCTAGGAGAAGGGATCCAGAGACAGACCCACTGGCTATCAGGCACCCAGCTGGCACCTTCTGACAGGGAACTTGTAGACTGAGATTTTTTTTGTTGTTTTAGGCTTTTTGATCTGTTATTTTATATTTTTTATCATTATTTTTCATTTTACTTTTTTATTCTTTATTTTATTCACCAAAACTGGGCACTATACCTGTGGAGGGCAGGCTCCAGGGTGATTGATTGATGAGCACTGGCAGCCTGAGATGGTTCCTAGAGACCTGTTTTTCCTGGGTTGATTTTTGTTTTTTTTGTTGTTGTTGCTTTTATCTTTTTGTTTCTTTTTTCTCTTTTCCTTATTTTTTTCTCCTTAGTTTCCTTATTTCTTTTCTTTCTCTCATTTTCCCCTCTTCTGTTGCTTTCCTTTCATTCTACCTTCTCTTGTTTGGTCTTCATTTTTTTCTTCTCATCTTTCTGGTCTTTATTTTATTCTTTTTTTTTTTTTTTTTCTTATTTCATTTTTTTATTCTGTCTTTTTTATTCTTATTCCTTTGTATTTTTTATGATTTTTCACTCTTATTATTAATTTTTTTCCTGGTTCTTTTATGGTTCCTTTTCTATATTCATTTTTTAATATTACTATTATTCTTTTTCTCTTTTCTCTTTCCTTTTCTATGGTCTTAATATTTATTCAAAGGAACACATAACTACAAGAATATAAAATAAGTAGAACCAAGAGTCAAAAAGGAAACTTAACACAATGCAAAGCAAAATAAAACCCTAGAAAAGAAAGAGAGGTTAACCATACGAATAAGCCCATCAAGATAAACAGATGCCTAGACACCAACAAAAACTTACAAACCATACTAAGAAACAGGAAGACAAGGCCCAGTCTAATGAGCAAATTCTTAACTTATTCAGACTGTTGAACACAGAACTACCAATTTATCTAGGTCTCAAACTAAGTGCCTTTGACTACACTACTAATATAAAGCACAAAACGCTGACGATTTAGATTAAAAGATATAGGAACATTTACAGAAGGGATTCTTAACCAGGGGGTCCATGGAAAGAGTTCACGGGGTCCATTAGCTTGAAGTGAAAAAAAAATCAACTTATTATCTTTATTTTCTCTGACCTCTAACTGAAATCTAGCATTTCCTTCACTTATGAATGTGTGCAATAAATAAATTACAGTAGTATTCATTTCACCTGACTGGCAAAGGGATCCATGGAACAAAAAAGGTTAAGAACCCCTGATTTAGAGTTGCCATACCACTAAAGACTTTCCTTATGTTTTATATATTTTGCCTGCTGGATCTTGGTCAAGGAGATGCAAAGCAACTCTTTAGAAGTTAACCTTAGATTTTACATACCTTTTGTTATCCTATTTACTCAAGCATTGAAAGAATGCCTAATACCCAAGACTGCTATTTAAGGCCCTTTAATGGCTACAGAGGTAGTAGAAAAGTGGCTTCTTCCTTTGAACAGCTTAAAATTGAAAATGCAAGGTGTGCACATACAAAATTATCCAGAAGAAACAAACAAACAAAAAACCCCAGCACTGATATTACTGTGAGATAAGGAGAAAAGGATGCTTTAAGTCTACTCTGCTATTGATTAAAAATAAGTTTTTGTGAAATAGTATTTCATTAAATACCATGAAAATATTTTAAACTTTATAATAGCTTTTTCTAATGTACCACATTAGGTTAGAAGAGCATATTTCAACGAAGTTCAGCCTCTTACAAAGGTTGAAGATTGTTTACAAATCACTGAACTTTGGAGTACAAAACTATTCAACTCTGTAAATTTGACCTTATTTCTAAGAAAGAAAGAATAATCCTATAGAATAAAGTGGATCCATACATCAGCTTCTCAAACATACATAAACCTAAGAGATAAAGCTTAAATATATTCTCCAAAAACTATGGCCAACAGTGTATGGATTTCACTTAATCTCAAGCTTTTTCAAAACCATTTCATGAATGCAAAACAACAGAGAATGCATTTATACCCAATTTTAGGACAGTGATAATAGAGACAATAATATTTGCCTTTAACTAAACACAATACCTTTGGGGGAAGCAAAAAATGAAAAAGGGATTAAAATTAAAAACTGCTTACTACATAAAAATATTAATGATCTTGGTTGCTATTTTGATGTGCATGGAGATTCTTACAAAATTATTTCTGATTAAAATAAACCCACTAGTGTTGAACTATGAATAAATAGCATTTACTAGAGGGAGAGGTAATTTTTTTTTTTGGTCAAAAAAATCTCACATTTTACTTGTTCTCTTATTAAACACATTTGCCTCCTTGGGTAAATGTAACAATTGACTCTTGGAATTTTCTATTCAATGGTCTATTCATACAAACTTTTTTTGAGCCACACAAGAGGACAAATATTGTATGATAACACCAATATGAAATATCTAAAATAAACAAATTCATAGAGACAGAAAGTAGATCAGAGGTTACGAGAGGCCAGGGGATGGGAATAATGGAGAGTTATTGCTTATTGGGTAGACAGATTCTGTTTGGGGTGATGAAAAAGTTTTGGTATTAGAGTGTGGTGATGGTAGCACAACATTGTGAATGCAATTAATGCCGCTGAATTGTATACTTAAACATGATTAAAATGGCAACTTCTGTGTTATATGCTAATGCAACAAGATTTTTTTAACTTACGCAAAATATTTACCTTAGATGCAAATAAATAAATAAATAGCACCCCACCCTGTTCAAAATGGAACTAATAGAGGAATTGCCTACATGCATTTGCCTTCTCCACAGAACCTCTGAAGTCATGTCACAACATTTTCATCACCCTAGCTCAAAATCCAACAGAACTATTTGTATTTAGATGGTCCTCAACTAAGTAAATATTCAAATGTTTGTGTTGTAAAGGTTCTCCTTCTAAATACAGACATTAGTAGTCCTGCAATTGGGTAATTTTCAATCTCCTACCCGATACTATAATAAAATAGGAAAAAAATGTTAAAATCTTAGATACATTTTAGCTGAAGTAAGAGGAAAACTCTAGTGAACCTCTTGGCAAGATAACATGGAAAAGTAAACCTATGATAACAAATTCAGCACTTGCCTTCTAGTAGCAAAGTAGATGAGTCCAATTCTAAAATAATATTTAAGCTTTTTAAAATAAAATTTCACCTTGTGTTTTAACTCGGTAACACTCATGTATTGCTAATCAGTGCTTAAAAATATAGAAAATTGTTTTCAAACAAACCTATGTACAAAAGAGAAGGATGAGGTTTCCATCACCGACATGCCACTATACTTCTGGATGGATCAACTAGCTAGAAAGTCCACATGAGGACTAAGCCAATGTTTCCTCATCATATGAGAAATGGCCCATTGAGCCGAAACCAGGAGCTCCAGGTGGGCAGCACCAAATGCCAACCTACGGAAAACACTAAACCTAAGATAGTAATGTTTCAACATTTACAGCTACTTTTACCAGTTCAAATTATATTTTATGCTCAGTGTTTTCTTTAAAGGGCTTTGTAAAATAATAATAACAACAATTATAATAATAAAAACATTATTAAAAGAGTTTGTAATCCATTTCTGGAAAGTGCCCAAGGTAAATTATTTTAATCTGTTAAAATTCATAGCCAATCCTTTGATAAATCCATGAATTCACACTGAGACAACTCAATGGGTTGATTTCCAGATGTAGCAAGAAGGTGGCTACTGAGTTAGTCTGTTCATCTTCTTATGGAAAAAATAAGTTATCCATACGACATTTTAAACTGGGATACATCTACATTTAATTATGCAATGAGAAAATAATTAATGCTAAATGTGCATAAAACTTTATAGGCATGTGAGATAGTAATAAATCATCAAGAATGCAATAACCATGTCAAAGTAAATTACTCCTTATAAACTTCACCTCAGACCAAAAAGATTTCTCAAACTTGGAGGACCCTGGAAGGGACTATATAGATTATTCAAGACAAAAACCTCCATTTTACAAATGAGATTCCTAAGGGAAGAATTGTTCTATTAAATCTCAAAAGATTTAAAGGTCACACAACTGCCAAGTGGCAACTGTTATATGTAGAATCTAGAGATCCCAATTCCTCAACCAGATCCCTGTTCACTTACAAAGGTCTTATTATCATATGTCATGACTCCAGAGCAGAATTCAGGGGGGCCAGTCCTTACCTAGGACAACAAAGAATTGCACTTGAGGACAACTACTTCATTATAAGGAATGTTTTCACCTTTGGTAGGCAGTGTAATAGCCCCCTAAAGATGTCTACACCCTAATTCCAGGAGCCTATGAATATGTTACAGTCCCTGGTAAAGGATGTAATTAGAATTGCTAATCAATTGGCTTTAACATAGAGGGGCTCTCCTGGGTTATCCTGGTGGGCCAAGGTGATTACAAGCATCCCTAACTGTGGAAGACGAAGACAGTGGAGTCAGCGTCAGAACCATGCAGTGTTACAAAGACTCAACCGGCCATGAACAGCTTTGAAAATGGAAGGGGACCACAAGCCAAGAATGCTGCAATCTCTAGGAGCTGCGAAAGCCAAGAAAACAAAAAATGAATTTTGCCTTAAAATCTCCAGAAAGAAACATCCTTGATTTTAGCCCAGGGAAACCCATTTCAGACTTCTGAGCTCCAGAGCTGTAACAAGAATACATTTGTATTGTATGAAGCCACTAACTTTGTGGTACTTTGTAACGAGAAACTAATGCATTACCTATCAAGTTTTCTGTGGACAATTTCCTCATTTTATGGACCACAACTGTAACCTGAAAAAGATATTTAGGTGTGTGAGTTAAGATAATAAACACCGTGTCTTTAATGTGGACAGGTTTCTAAGCTGAAGGCACACTTGCATTTTCTCTCTCCAGTGGTGCAGGAAAATGGAAGATGATAATGGAGAGTATTATTACTTTTACAATCTGATTGGGAGAAGTCCAAAAAATTTATAAATGTGTCCACATTGCTGGAAAAACTGGCAATTATTTTCTTTCCATGAAAGGAGCATTAAAAACAAAAGACCATAAAACAAGGTCTATAAAGAGTCTATGGCAGTAGGGGAAGAGGCTATTCTCTAAATTTGTCTGCTGGTTTCTCGCTTTAACTATTTTTTCTGTCATTGAACGTATTTGTGTGAAGTTGGGAAAATCATCAGCATCTTTGAACAACCTAATTTGCTTCCTGGATTTTTGAAGAGAATATAAACTAGCACTCAATAGCTCCTTTCAAACTTGGCTTTAAACAATATAATCAAAAGCCTCACTCATACTGCAAAAAATGCAACTAATTTTTAAAAATGGCCAAGGTAGACATTTTACAATTTTCAATTTTATTATCATCATTGAAGATCATTTTGCTAATAAAAATGTTTTTTTTTTTTTAACATCATTTCATTGTATTCATTTTTTCTATACTCTCTAGATATTCAGAGATAGTTTTGAAATAGTGGGGACAGGAAGCACTTACTTATAATGCTTTACTAATGTAGAATAAGAGGTTAGTAAAGAGACCACGGATCTTCTATAAGCACACTTATAACAACTATATAATCTTAAGATGTGAGCTTCCAACAGCTGAGAACCACCACTATGAGAGGCTGGACTTAAACAAAAATTAAGTATGTCCTGCTCATGAAAACAAAAACACACTGAAAGTAGAACTGGCCAGTTTTGGACAAAATCAAGAAGCAGCTGCTTCCTCACTGCTTGCCCAGCAGTAAACACTGTTCTGGACCCGCCCTCGCTGGCTGAATGTTGCCTCCGTGCCATCACTCTGGTCTTACAAACTGCTGTGCTCCTAAAGTTACGACACTCCTAACTTGGTCCAAGCCTGCCCCCCTGCAGCCCATCCAGCCAGTTATCCAAGCATGCATCCATAATGTGGTGCTCGAACCTGGAGTTGATTACTGAAATTGTGTTTTTTGAAGATAATCCCTGCCTTTATTACTTAACCCTATTAACTTCATTGGTGGAATTGGTGGAAAAGACAAACCTCTTAGATCAGAATATGTGGTTATTTCTGTATCTGTATGAAAAAGTCCCAAGGTAAAAAAAAAAAAAAAAATTAAATAACAAAAGGTTTCTCCACCTGCACAGATTTATTTTAATGCACAAAGTAGCACAGCTACTTTGGTGTGCTTTACAGTCTCCATTTGCCCCTTCCAATCCATGTTATACCTCTTCTACCCTGCTTTTGCCCAAATAGATTGACTTCAATGGCTTGCTTCAACCTGATTTCCTTGAACTCTTGGCTTTTAGTTGGTGTGGCAGATGGAACTATATAACCCAATTTGGACACAGTCTTGGTCTACATTCTGGTAGACCATTGTAGATAGGGTCTGTTGAAGTTGTTATTTATTTCAGTTAAGGTGTGACCCAAATGAACCAGGTTGAGCTTTAATCCAGATTACTGGAGACCTTTATAAGCAGAATGAAATTCAGACATGAAATTCCTCCCACAGTAAGAAGCCAGAGTCAACAGAATTTGGAGGAGAAAGAAGACATTGCCATGTGCATTGCCATGTGACAGAAAAGCTACAGACCAAAGATCACTGGCAGCCAGCCCAGAATGCCACAGTCTTCAGAGAGAAAGCATTGCCTTGCTGACACCTTGATTGTGGACTTCTCCTAGCCTGAAAACCATGAGCTGATAAATTACTATTGTTTAAGCCAACAGATTGTATGGTGGTTTTTTGTTTGTTTTGTTTTGTTTTTAGCAGCCAGGAGACTAAGACAGTTGAGTGTGGCCAATGAGAGGCTCTAGCAGGAGATGAGAAGGTTGCAGGGAGAGAGGTCAGGGTATTTACTGCTGTAGGGACCATAGAGTCCCAAGGTTAAATATATATATATCTCAACTTCCCCCTGTTGCTAGCCTTAGAATGTTTTTATTGCTTTCCCTTAAACCTTCCTATTCCTTTATAAATTGTTGCTTCATTATCTCTCCTCAAACACCTACTTATTTCCTGGGGCCCTGATTGATACAACCCATTATTTCAATCATTGAACAAATGTTTACTGAGTGACTACTACACTATGGGCACTGGGGTTATCATAGCAAACAAGACACACACCAGTGTTGTTAATTAAATAGCTGGTTTCATGTCTTCCCTAATGATTTGTTTGAACTGACTGACAGCTTTTGGCATCATTTGTACTGATTGTATTCGTTTACAGCCCCTCCACAGTAAGTGTTTAGACTACCTGACCAATAGATAATATACTCCAATTCCCTCATCTTACAGGAATAAAAACTGGCATTCAAAGTTATGAAATAATATGTGTAAAACCATGCAGCATACAAGTGTCAGAGCTAGAACCTCAGCCTCATAACGCTAGCTACATGTTTTTCAGTTTCTTCCATGTACATGACCCTGTGGCACAGACTACAATTCTTATCACCTATGCTGGAAATTGGACTTAAGGTCCCCAAGCTCATGTATCTAAATATTGATAAAATCATTATTCAAATCCTTGTTTGCCTCATTCCAGGGCCGCTGGACTTTTGGACAAACTGTGCTTCAGAATTCTAAGGCTCTTCTCTTTAAACCAGGGCCACCTTTGCTGATACTACAGAATGTGGTTTCCTTCCAGTTTCTGGTTCTAACCACCTTCAAAAGGAGGAGCATAAAGGGAAGAAAAGCCCAGAGCAGAGCCAGGGGTGTGGCGGTTGACTGGGGAAATGCCCATCAGCAGCCCTCCCCTCCACCTGAGAACTTAAACACAATTCTGAGAGCAGTGAGAATGTTCCTTGCACAGGACTTGTTTTTACCCAAGGCCACCCTGCTCCTGAGTAGCCAAGAGAGGTGTGAAAAATGCAAACACATCCAGAACTAAGCTATGAGCAATATCTAAAAATATATAATGGATTTGACCCCCAGAAGGAAAACCTATCTTTAAATTAAGCTGTGATAAAAAGATAAGCCTCAATTCATCATTTATTACTGAAGCATGATCATCTTCACACAAATAATGAGCCGGCATTTTGCAAAAGTTAACCTTCCCAGCTTATTGATATATACAAGCCCTTCAAAGGAACAGTGGCAACACACAGTATCTCCTTGATGGATTTTCCTTTAATACTATAAAGGTAAAAGTCTGTAGATGAAGCCATAAGCTTTTATGAAGATTATTACTAATTCTTGGATTCCATTTCTAGCAGCCACTGGTACAACTACATCAATTCTTGATAAATGGTAATTGTTGCCTATGATTATTGATGTGATTCCCACTGACCCACCATAATGTGCCTAAAACACAGGGCACATTTCTAACACGGTAGACATAAAGACCTAAAATTCACATCTCTGTCATGGTTGACATTCCTGCCTGGCAGTATTCAAACATTAGACCCTTCACATATCTGGAAGATTCCATGGTGTTCAATAAGTTGATGGTAGAGTTACTTGTCTTACAGAGATTCTCAAACTCATGCCCCTAAGGAAATTGCCTTTCAAGTATAAAGGTAATTACAAATTACAGAAAAATAAAATTTAGGAAAAATCCCCCAAAGGGGCAGAAAAAACATAGCCTTATGGTTAAGTGTGAGAAGTAAATTCCCAGAGCAGGGAGAGGTGTGGTTTAGTTATGAAGTTACCATCATGTCTTAAGGGCCCTTGGAACTCCAGGATAAAGTTGTATTTCAGGCACATTTGTCATCAGCTTTCCTCACCTCTCCTCTCTGCAGCCTTTTATTATTTCATTTTGTAGAGTCCTTTTAATCTTTCCTACCCTCTTTTTTACAAAATCTACTGTCAAGAAAAGAATCCAAGAAACCCACTCATTTAACTGATAAGCAAATGGCTTAAACATTTGCTAAACACCTAGTATAAAGAAAGTCCTGTGCTGGCTGACTTAGGAAATACAAAGATTATTAAAATAAAGTCCCTGTCGTCAAATACTTAACATCTAGTTAAAAAAACAAAAAACAAAAAAACAATACTAGCAGGAAACAGAATGAAAAGATCCTAATAAAAACCCAAGATCTCATGGTAGGAGAAGTGGGGTAGGTTATTCTGATTTTGCGCACAGGTGGTAGGACTGGGGAAGGCTTTAAGCAGAAAATGAAATTTAGGCAGGGCCTTGAAAGGTAAGGATTTTTTGTGGGTTCTGATGATGGCATGCTGGAGGGGGAGATGGTTTGTGACTGGAAAAAAAAATGTGGCGAAAAAGAAGCATGCAAATGAATGTTCCATTCAAGAATCAGTACATTTCCCAGTGTAGTTGGATTATAGGCTGTCATGGGGACGGTCATGGATAATCAAACTGATCTCATTGTTTCAAGGGTTTTGGCCAAGGGGAACCACCAAAAGTTTCTGACAAGGGGAAGTGGTACTATTCCATCAGCATGTCAGGCATGACCCTTAAGCAGAAGGGTGAAGAGCAAAAGAGAGAAGGATGACGTTTGCACTGGTTGAAAGAGCTTAGGTAAGAGGCCGTGAGGGTCTGACCTAGGACAGTGGCCACGAAGCTAAGGAAACACATAAAGGGAACACCATGTAGGAATAATCCATGCAACCTTGTCACTGAACTTAGGTCAAGGTGAGGGAAGGGTGCAGAGCTAAAGATGAATGAAGGGTGGGTTTTACTTTCATTCCCTGTATAAAGGTAAAACCTGTCCTTTCTTTCTTTGTTTCCAGGAGGTGGGGAGGGGCCAGACAAAAGGAGAAATAATCAGTTGAAGTTGGAAAACATTACATCTCAGGTGCCCTTTCATGGGCTGGAGCTTATGAGAGTGGATTGTGCTACAGGCAGGATTTTTAAATAACAGAAGGTGCAGGCATGATTTCTCCAGCAGCTTATGTATTCTAATACCTGCTATTCCACTGTGGTCCCTGGACAAGCAGCACACGGGTCTTCAGCCCAGCACTACTGAAACAGAATCTGTATCGTCACAAGATCCCTGGATGAGCTGCATGCAAACTAAAGTTGGAAAAACACTGTGACGACAAAGAAAAATTTTAATTAAACAATTCCAGGAGCTTCTGAGCCAGTCAGAGAGGTGATTGGGGGGGGGGGGGGGGGGGAGGGAGAGGACAGAGTCCCAGAGATCATTCTAAAATCAAATAGCCTTGGCACCTTGGCCCTGCTTCATTCACATCCTTGGCAATATGCTGTGTATTCTGAAGACGTAGAGAAAAAGGATCATTTAAATCACATGCCAATAATTTGGGGTGCTTCATAGCCTGGCCTGGGTTGTAATTGACTTTTAATCTACAGCAGAAAGGCCTTGGTATACAAGGTGATACTTACTATAAACATGATTTTAAGGAGCCTCCTTAAATCACTTGAGAAATGAAGTGAAGAGATTTTGCATATTGTTTGCCTCCAGAGAGAGACTGCTAATCACATAATTCCCAGAAGCGCTATCTAGAAAAGTTTGTCTCAGTTGCCCACTGGGATTGCAGTCAGCACTTGAAAGCAAGGAAACTGCCTTTCTATCATTCAATTTGACTCCTGTTTATTCAAATTAGTAAAGATTAACTCTATTGACAACCTGGAATTTAACAGCAAAATACCCATGGAGTTGTTTCCCTCAAAGGAGTTATAAAGTCCATAATGAAGGCTGAGAGGGGGTGGGGGAGAAGCTGTATGTTCCACAGCAAGTCCATCAAGTTCTTGGCCTGCCTCCATGCAAAATCAGTGTCATTTTTGGATGCTATGGAGGACTTGACAAACTCAATCCAAACAATAAATGTTTCTAATGGGGAAAATGGCTCAGCATCTCCAATACTGAAAATGTGTTTCCCTTGCCTGGCAAGGAAATGGAATGTTCTAGATGACAGATGAATCCTGAGCATGGGCCATCATTAGGGCATAAAGAGTGGTTGAATGATTCAATCAACTTTCTTGCCAAATCAGCCCTTTAAGGACCTGCTGGAGAGTTATGACATCAAAATCGTGGGAGAGTGTGTTTCTGCCTCAGCTGAAATCTTTTAAGAGCTTGTCTAGTTCAGGCAGAATAACTTTTCTCCAACATTGCAGCCTTCTCTGCTGATCACCTGTTCCACTGGTTTACTGGTTTTGACCACATGACAGAGTCCAGATTTACACCACTAGAACACTACGGACTTTGAGGAAGCATGGCCTGGCTGACACCTTGATTCTGGACATCTAGCCTCCCAAACTGTGAGCCAATGCATTCCTCTTGGTTAAGCCCAATGGTAGGTGGTATTTGTCATGGCAGCCCTGGCAAACTAAGACAGTAGTTACCATGTGGAAGATATCCTTCTAAGAGTGATTCTTCTTCTCCTTACTTCTAAGAGTAAGGGCTGATTTGCCCTCAAGTGATTTAACTAGGATACAACTAGGGAGATAAATCTTCTATCTGCAAAGATAGAAGGTTAGCTACTGTTTTAGTTTCCTAGCTGCTAAAACAAATACCATACAAATGGGTTGGCTTAACAACAGAAGTTTATTGGCATATGGTTTCAGAGGCTAGAAGGTTTATTTCCTCTGAGAATTGGTTCTTCTGGTTGTCTGGCATTTTGGGGTTAGTTTGCTTTTCCATCACATGGCAATGCATATGGTAGCATCTTCTCCTTTCTCTTCTGGGTCCCACTGACTTCCAGCTTCTGGCTTCTCCCCATGGCTTTCCTCTTCCTCTCCCCTACCTCTTGCATTCAAGATTATGAAACTTTGCTGTGGGCCCTGCCTTTCCTTCTCCTCCTGGTGTGTGGGTGAGATGGGGAGGTGGGACCCCCAAATATATATCAGCCCAACAGCCCTAAGTCTCCTCCTTTATTATTAGGAAAACAAAACAACAAAAAATGGCGTGATGAGTATGAGCAGCATTGTCAGATGAATTAGTTGAAGTGTTTTTTTTGTTTGTTTGTTTTGTTTTTGTTTTTTTGTATTGTGTCCTCAAATTTAATGGATTAATGTGTCTTGTATATATAAAAAGAAAACCTCTAAAAAAAAAATAATAGCAGACTATTATTCTGCTTATAAAGAGCTCCGTACAATGGATTAAAGCCCATCCTGACTCAGTTAGACCACACTTTACTGAAGTAACATCATGATGAGAGCCATTAAGCCAGATTCAACTAGCCAAGCTGCTTCCAATTTTCTGTTCCACAGAAACTGTGAAAGATAATAAATGTCGAAGGTTGTTTTAAGCCACTAAGCATTGGAGGTGATTTGTATTACAACAAAAGATAATTAATACAGGCTAATACTAATACTAAGACTGGGTAAGGCTTAGTGTACAACGTGTAGGTTATTTGCAACAAAGTGTATGTAAAGGGAAATAGAGAAGATGATAAAAAGAAGTGTTAGGGGATGAGTTCAGTTTAAGATGCTTCAAATATCAGGATAAAAAAATTGTTTCTGTCTTGTAGGAAATTGAAGACCACTAAAAGGTTTATAAAGGTAGTTATAATTTACGTAAAGCATGGCTTTAGGAAGAGTGGATCAAACAGCATATCTTTATTTTGTGTTAGAGAAGTTGTAGGTTTACAGAAAAATCATGCATAAAATACAGAGAACCCATATACCGCCCTCTTATCAACACCTTGAATTAGTGTGGTACATTTCAAACAACATATCTTGAAAGAAAAACAACTCAAAAATTGAATTCTTTCTTTCTGAAAGAAAAGTTTTTCCTTCTTTTTTCTCAGTAGCGTTTGAATTTTGTTTGTCTCAGTACTAACAGGCATGATAGCCTGAAATTATCCCCTTAAAAAATGGAAGCCAGTATTCTAATAAGGACAAATCAAAGAGCAAAGTTTTAACATAACCCTTTGGAAAGTTATTATGACACATGGAGTCTTGAGATGTCAAGCAGAGGTAACAATGTTTTTCTCTCAATAACATGACAGACAAAATGGCTTAAAAATTCCAGGCAACTTACAAGTGTTGTATGCATCATTCATTCCCACTAAAATCTTTGTTTAAAGTGCTATACTCTACTAATGGTGAAAGAACATGTTCTGCAAAACATTTTATGTTGAAAGAATCCTGCATTAATTTTCATGAAAAAGCAGGGTTATTTTTATTTGGCCCAGTAGCATGCATTATTGGTGGAAAGAAAGGAAAAAAAATACTTGCTTCATATTCACTGGGAGTTTTGATTCTCGATTAATTTTCAATTATTTTAAATAATTGTTTTTTTTAAATTTTCAAGCAGTTGCAAAGAAAGCATTTGATGCATATATCTGTATTCATACTTTTAAAAGTCCATTGTTAAACAATGAAAAAAATCAGGGAAAATCCTTGTGATGTGAACCTCCTCTTTATAAGACATTCTTGTGTATTTAACACACAAAAAAAATCCAAACAAAATACTTAAAATATCATTTTAGGTAAATGGATTTAAATAATATCCCACCTTTTTCCCTCTAGAAATCAAAATGGCACAATAAAAGGCATTGCCACTGTACAAAAATTACCATAAACTATTTACTATAAGCAACCATAATTGTTTTTGTATTTCAGCCTCACAATTCACTATCTCACTATTAAAAAGCTTCCTACAACATGTAACAAGCTCACAGAGACAGACTTGTGGTCTCTGAATAACTGAATGAAAAAGCTGGTAGGTACAGAAACATCAGATACAATGTTTTGGGGAAATGAGTCCCTTGAGGAAAAGTTAATGTGCCTAGGTTTACTTAAACTATGTAGAAGAGGACGAATGGGAATTTAATGATAGCCCAAGTTGTTGGATAGCTGTTGGTGAGCAGCTGTTTTTAGTTTATATCAGGGAAGGATCTAGAGCAGTGCTTCTCAAACTGTAATATACATGGTGAATCCCCTAGGGAGCTGGTGAAGCTGCAGGATCTGATTCAGGAGGTCTAGGGGGCCTGGGATTCTGCATTTCTAAAATTCCAGGAGAATTTTGTTTCTGATCTCTCACTGCACTCTCAATAGTCTAAAATAGCAAGCAGCAGAATTCAGATTAGAAGGTGTAATTTTAATGAGGAGTTGTGAAATACTGGAACAAATTATGAAAGATTTTAGAACAAAAAGCATTTGAAGAGCACCAAGTAGATGGAACTTGTGTGCAAGTGCAAATGCACTCATCTGCTCGTGATAGGTATTGTCATTGGGGCAGAAACTAGTAATTAATCAGGCAAAGTTGTCAAGGGGTAAATCAGAGTTAGTCTGATTAGGCGGCACTGGGTAAGTGGAGTAAAAAAATTCAAAACCTAAAATGACTTTTATGTCTTTGAAAAATGGAGCTCCTCTTTCTCTAGGGTAAATTGGAAGATGAAGCTTTTCCTGGGATAACTGAACTACCTAAAAGTGAAAAGAATGAGCTAGATGAGTTCTTGTGCCTCAGCCTACCTTGGGGCTGCTCAGGCTTTAAGAATCTACATTATTAGTATAACTAACCTGTAGATTATAGAGCTACTAATATTCAAATACAGGTGATTTAGATTAAGTTTGTTCCCACACATGCAATGAAGACAAGTGCTTCAAAATTTAGAATGCTCTGTAAGAGTTTTTTTTTTCTCCCTCTGGGGAAAAACAGAGTTCATAAATGTCTTCAAGCATACTGCTGGCTTTGGCTTAGTGTGTTTTAATAAGTGTGCTTTTCCAAGTGTTAAACAATGAACTTAAATGGTCTTTAGCCTAGCAGATGAATCAGGCTCTAAGGGAAAGCTTCAAACTTAATTTTTAAAAGGAAAGAAACAAAATGGCTCACACTATGAAACTTTAATGCTTATTAGCACTAAAATTAAAAATCCTCTGCAGTAATAGTACCGAATCCATTTTGCTCTTAAAACTTGTTGATTAAAGATCCTTAAGTGAAAAATAACATTTGGTTATTTAATTATAATTAGCACTGCCTCTTCTACCTATCTCCAGAGAGTAACATGTTAGGAAGTGCTAGGAAAAAAAAAAGTATTGTATATCACAGTAGTGGCTATCCAAGGATATGCACCATCAAACTCAAATGCAAGAATCAGAAGAATCTCAATATTCCATCTGCTTCATTGGTAGAAAGGAAATCATTAACACTCAATGAAATAATGCATCTGAAATGCTTTAATCCAAGTAGATGTTTGAGTCAGTTTGCACCTGCTTATTAGCAGAATGAGAATACAAATCTCTAAACCTCATTATTGCCTTCTCCAGAATCCAATAATCCTACCTGTCAGGAAACGCACATATCTGAACTAAACCCTTCAAGCTGCAGCTTTCACACATTCCTCTTGATCTGTCATCACTAAAACATGGTGTTAAGCAAATCTAAAATCATGTGATCTCTGTTCACACATAACATTTTGGACAGTGCCTTATCGTATTTCCTCTTTAAAGAGGCTCTCTTGTCCTCTGTAAGGGAGGAATTTGCAAAGAGGCACTACTCACTAAATTCCAAGATATCTGAATTTCTTTTATGTAAGTGATATCTTCCTTCCTCTGTTAACATTGTGAATGTGAACAGAGTAAGGCTGTAGCTATGTTGAAATGTGATAGTCTTAAATACTTTTTTTCTCTCAGTACCTTGGAGAGCGACCAGATGGCCTCTCTAGGAGAACATGGTTTATCAGGCAAGCAAGGAGACTCTTGGCTAGTATGGGAACAGAGGCATAGTATGTTGGAGCTGGTGCTACCAATCAAATATTGAAGCCTGGTACCACAGATATTGGTTTCGAAATATTCTCAAACAAAAGAAACCAGGGCTCTTTGGAGATATGGTGGATTCTAGGGGCCAAAGCAAGGAAAATATAAGGTGAACGTGGAGCATCTTGAAGTACCAGAAAGGAAGGAAATGCTCAGAAATTGAAATGATGAGGGCATGATAAAGGGACTCAGACACGAACCTGAAAGAGCTCCTGGTGATCAAAGCTCTAACAATTTGAGCAATAATATAAGCAACTTAGTTTTGGATTATAACAAAGTATAAATCAAATATATAGGAGTCCATGCTAATATAAATAAAATCCTCCTTATAGACGAATTCCAAATAATATATATAGCTACTCCCCTCTCCTCCAGGAGGTGGAGCTTAATACCCTACCATCCCCTTGAAGGGGACTAGACCTAGTGACTACCTTCCAAAGAGTAGATTAGGAAAGAGGAACATATTAACTTTACAGTGAAGAAACCTGGCAAATATACATTTAGCAAATAATGAAGGTTAATATTACCAGTGATGTCATGTGCATGTCATACATCCCCTGATACAATGTGATGAGAAGGGCACTTGGCCTCTGGGATATTCTTCCCTCAAATCCATAGTCTCAGTCTAATCATGAAATAATTAAAAAAGACAAACCCATATTGGGGGGAACATTCCACAGGACATCAGCCAGTACTCCTCACAACTTTCAAGGTCAGAAAAAAAACAAGAAAAGACCAAAAGACTATCATAGACCAGAGACATGACAACTAAATGCAATTTGGTAACCTGGATTGGATCTGGGAAACAGAAAAAGGACATAAAGGAAAAGCTGGTAAATCCAAATAAAATCTGGAGTTTAGTTAATAGTAATGTATGAATGTTAGTTTATTAGTTCTGAACAATGTACGATTGAAAGGTAAGATGTTGGGAAGTGGATGTGGCTCAGGTGACAGGGCTCCCGCCTTCCACATGGAAGGTCCAGGTTTGGTTCCCGGTGCCTCCTGGAGAAGACAAGCAAGATGGTGAGCTGACGTGACGGGCTGGCACAGCGAGCTGATGCGACAAGATGATGCAGTGAGATGGTGCAACCAGGAGACAGCAAGGAAATACAATGAGAGATGCAACAAAGCAGGGAGCAGAGATGGCTCAGGCAATTAGCACCTCCCTCCCACATGGGATGTCCCCGGGTTTGGTTCCTGGTACCTCCTAGAAAAAGAAGACCAGCACCCAACAAACAGACAGAGCAAATGCAAACAACAAGGGGGAGGGGAGAAATAAATAAATCTTAATAATAATAAACAATAGAAGCCGATATGTATAAAAAAAGAAAAAAAAGAAAAGTAAGATGTCAACAATGGGGAAACTGGGTGAGGGGTAATCAGGAACTTTCTTTACTATTTCATGACTTTTCTGAAAATCTAAAATTATTCTAAAATTTAAAATATAATGTAAATTATATTTAAATTAGGTGGTATTAGGACTTGGTTTAAGGAAATCAAGAACCCACCCACTGTTCCCATCTCAATCTAACAAAGCCCCAAGCAGGTAATCAGTGAAATGGGCCTGCCATCTTAAGTTACAGTCTCCTTGACACTGACCCAATGCATTTGCACATTAAACATGCAGGGATATTCTTCACTTTTAAAAAGAAATTTTCTTTCTCCCATTTTTCTTGAAACATATGATCTTCTCAGTCCAGCCTGTGTTGTCCTACATTGAAGGGAAACTTTGGTTAAAAACTATTACTACTGCTGCCATTAATTACTATTCCTAGCAATATGACAATAATAGCAAACATTTCCCGAGCCCTATGTGCCAGGTATATTCCAAGTACTTTACATGTACCCATTTACCCTCACAACAACCAATGTGTTAGGTACTATTACTATTCCCATTACAAAAGGAAAACTGAGGGACAGAAGGGAAATGAATGTCTTGCCCATGTTTACTTAGATACAGCTAGAAAACTGCAGAGCCAACCCTAGAAGTGAGGGAGATCTTATAGAGAATTATGTCTCCAATCTAAGAAAATCAATAGTGCATGTGTGACAATTAATAGGAACTTGGTGTCCACTTTGGAGATAGTATAGAAAGTACCAGGAACTGCTTGACCTGGAAATCATATGTCCTTCAAAAGGGCACATCACTAATCAATTCATTTTGGAAAGCAGGCTTAGAGCCAAATCTTTTTATTTCAAAGAAAGCTGTAAGTCCTACTTTTTACACGAAATCTCCCAAATTTTAAATTGGAGCTCAAAAGAACAACCAACCATCCGGGCCAACCAAACCAAACACACCTCTCAAGATCCACCAGTTTGTGGCCTCTTTGTTAGAGAAGGGCTCCCAGTGAAATGCAGAAAGGGGAGAGGGGCCAGGAATGAAGATGTTTAACCACTTCCTGGCAAAGTCATGGTATGGAAAATCTACATCAAGTGCATCAATGTAAACTCCGTTTTTGAATATTTGTAAAGTGCTTGGCTAGGCATGGAAGGGATACAAAGAAATGTGAGATGTGATTCTTCCTCTCAAAATTTTACAATAAGATTGGGGCAGTCAAGATGCAGCATGAATTTTAAAATAACAAAAAATAAACTATAATGGACCAAATGACTGCTGTAGAAAAGAAAGAAGAGCTATAAGCCATTCAGAAAAGGGAATGATCAGAGGAAAGGAGAAGGTCTCTCAAAGGATTTTGATCTTAAGTTGGAAATTTAAATATGAGTGGGGATTGCAGTTGAAGGAGAAGTTTAGAAACAAACCCATAAATATTACAGAACGGAGATAGTGTTATTTTTGAGAGTCTGCTTTCTTGCTGGAGTGAAGAAAATTAATGGAACATGGGGTTTGACAGGTACACTGGAACAGTGAAGAACTGACACACAGAGACTCAAGATCTTAGCTCCTCTTGAAACTGAATGGCAAGGAGAAATCACGTCTGATTTACGTGCTGACAGAAAAGTTGATGTTTGCCTTAGCTATCAGTGGATAATGATATGATGCTGATTAGAAATGCCCTGATGCATTATATTTGCCTCATTCCTTCCCTTTCCCAGGAACAGAAGTGTGTGCATAGCCTGAAGAGGCCACATCAGGTCCTCTATGCAGCTAAGACAGAACTGTGTTGTCAAAAGGTCATAAAGGATAACAAAGCTTCTGACTCATTAGGTCTGGCGTGGGACCTTAGACTTTGCCTTTCTCATGAGTTCTCAGGTAATGCTGATTGTGCTGGTCTGAGGACCACACTTTGAAAATCATTGACCCAGAGCTCATAAAGATCATGCTGACTCATGATCTTTATGGGACCATCTGGTGGAACTGTTAGTATTCAATGCCTAATTAGGGTTTGTGAGTGTAAGTATGTGATTGTGTGTGAGAGTGTGTGTGTGTGTGGTTTTCATTGGCCACCTCCAGTCTGCCCTAAATGTTGGTTGATAACCAGCTCTCCGGGCTATGAAATTATGAAATAATTTAAGAAAATATTGCCTCACAGATCACAACACAATTGTGAAGTGTGTTTAATGAAAGAAAATGTTTATCTACACTCAAAACCTCCTCAGAACTACACAGCAGACTTTCTTTTCAAAATTTAAATGTAAAGGTTGACTGGTGAACATCTGCTTTCCTTTTTTAGAAGGGTGAAGAGGCCTAAACTAATAATATGTGACATTTAACAAGACTCTTTTCCAAGGACTTCCATGAGCCATATAGACATTACAGAAAACCTCCTGGTTTCCCTCTAGCCAGTATTAATATAAGATTCATGTACATTTATTTCTTAGAAAACCCAATATACCAGTACCTATGTTATCTTCAGCCAAAAGATCATTCACATTATGTATATTTCAAATAATTCTAACTCTGTCTAGAAGTAATCACTATAGGTTTCCTTAAACTACTGAGTTCTGTTAAATATATAAACATAAGTCCATTCACAAAATACAAATATTCTCATTAATTTCTAGAAATAACTCTGATAGGTAAAGGGAAAACTTTTTCATATTCGTTTTGCAAAGGAGGACAGGTACAATGAGTTGTCCAAAGTCCATTTTGTGGATCGGAGGGTGATGTTGTGGGGCTCCCGTGTGTTTTTCTCCCAGTGCCCTGCTCAGGCTTCTTTCTCGGTTCCCCCTCATCAGCTCAGCTCCAACTGTGCTTTCCTTTCTCTCAGATTTCCCAGCACTGCTCAGGCCATTGCACTGCCAGAATGAGCCTGGAACACGCTGATGGGGAAGCACCTCTCCACATTTCATGAAATGAAAATCTAAATTTTCCTTTTAATCTATTCCTTTGTTCAGTCACCTTAAAAAACATTTTCATTTAAAGATGTGACAAGCAAGAGGGAAAACCAACTCCTAAAGGAATATATAATGTTTTTATATTGACAAAGAAAAATATCTTTATTTTCATAAAGATATTTATGAAATATCTTTATCTGCAGCTAGAAGCAAAACAAAACAAAACAAAACAAAACAACCAAAAGCCCTCTACACACACTGCACTTCACAAAATGATATTTAAAACTGAACACTTTTACCTAGCATTGGGAAACATTTATCCAAAAACAAACTACAGGAGCTTAGTTTTAATATTATTTCCTTGTTCATTGGATACAAATCGGATGATTTAGAGGAAGAGTTGTGTAATTCAATGCGTTTGTGACCCTGGGGGAGCTAGTAAACACTCCAACTCCCACTTTCCTTGTTGTAAACTGGAGGTAATGATGATTCCTATTTATATGTTTGTAGATATATTAGCACATATAGTAGCAGAGTACCTGATTCCTAGGTATAAAATAAACATTTGCTATTATCATTAAACTTCTTTTTCAGCATAATGTTTAAAGGATGTTTTTCTACATTTTCACTGTTTAAACAACTCTGTCATTAACATGTCAGTGCGTATTTTTGTATATTGGGGCTTTACTTAACATTATTTCCTTAGGATAAATTTCTAGAAGTGGAATTTCTGAGTCAAAGTGTATCAACGTTTTAAATGCTTTTGCAACTTAAAGGTCAGTTTCCTCTCCAGAGCACTTATATCTGGACAGTGCCCATTTTACTGTATCACTACCTGAATTGAAAGTTCTCTCTTTTTTAAAATAGCTACTAGTTTTATAAGTAAATCACCTCATTTTAGTCTTAATTTGAATTTCCTCAAGTACTGGTGAGGTTGAACATTTTTGATTGACCTAGTTACTACTCCTATTTTCTCTGTCTATTCATCTGTTCATGTCGTGGGATTCTTTATGTATATATCTGGCCTTTGAAATTTTCTTATCGATTCATATGAGCACTGTAACAAAAAAAAATTAATAACCCTCTTTCACATTTATTATAAACATTTTCCCCAGGCTCTTTTTCTTTTCTGATTTTCTATCTGATATTTTATAGTCTATGGTTTTTTGTCTTTATGCAACATTTATTGACTTTCTTTCATGATTTTTCTCATTGCTGTTGAGCATGAGAAGTCCCCCCTCATTTTACAAATCTTCAGTCATTATTCTTATACACATGTTGCTAATATAAGTCTTAGATCTTTGATTTAGTGCTTTTTCTGAGCACCAGTTACAATCTTATGCAGAGGGGAGTAGTGGAGATATGATTAGGATAGTAACTTTGTTTCCCATTTCTATCTGGAGCCCAATGAGAAGGGTTCACCCATCATTACCAAGTCTATCACTGAAAACTCACCTTCCTTTGTGGAATAATTAATTGGGTAAATAAAACCAACTATAGGTTAAATTCAGGGGGTATGTTTGTGAAGGAGGATGGTAAAGAACTTTCTACACCATATATGCCAAAGAGTTTAGTTATGCCTGGGGCACTTTGGGAAACAAGATGTTTTTTGTTCTTGTTTTTGCTTTTAAGGATAGACAAAGGTGAATCTGAGCATAAATGAATTTAAAGTCAGTGGCCTTTCTGAACAAATCAGCTCCAAATTTAATACAGAAGAAATTAAACGCTTTCTAAGAAAGAGAGGTGGGAGGGTGTTGGGTGGACATTTGTAACCAACTAAAGGGAAGCCCTTAATGCCCTGTGGTATCGAGAACCTCTGCCAAGAGCCAGAAGTAAAAAAAAAGAGGAAGGAGGGGAATTTAAGGATGTGGATTGTCTATACCATCACTCAGCTCCATCATTATCTGCTCCTGCATTCCCTGAGAGTACACTGTAATTGCAGGAAATGGAAACTGAAAATCCCTTCCTCCCACGCACCCCAGACCATCTCTTCACATGCCTTTAAAAGGTTCTGCTGATCTGCAGTTAAGGTGATTACAAAGGTGAATATCCATGCTCATAGAAATGTACACGGAAGTATTATATGTTCAGGGAATATGATGTGGGCAACCTGCTCTCAAAT
This sequence comes from Tolypeutes matacus, assembly GCA_026826555.1. Lineage (NCBI taxonomy): Eukaryota > Metazoa > Chordata > Mammalia > Cingulata > Chlamyphoridae > Tolypeutes > Tolypeutes matacus. The sequence goes on from JAKSZT010000049.1 coordinate 30,944,690, forward strand.
GTTCAGAAAATAGATGATAGGTAAATAGATACAGATAGACAGACAGACAGATTCGTAGAGAGATAGAGGGCTGGTACAGCAAAGGTGGCAGAATGTTAAAATTGTGGATCTGGGTACGGGGCTGGGTTGTGGGCATGTTGGAATTCTCTGTGCAGAGTTTGTATTATTTTTGTAACTATCCTGTAAGTTTAAAAAAAATTTTTTTTTTAAGTTTTTTTTTTTTAAAGTTCAGTTAATAACCTCTTTCATTTCCAACTTCCAAGAGGTTACATTATTAGGGCAGTGCCCTGCCCCTCTTCTTTTCACGCCCAGGTCCTCGGTTTCTGAAATGGCTGTGAGTTCCTGCAACAGATGGGGGTGAGGAGGGGCTTAAGATGGCAGTGAAAGCGCCCAGAAAGCTGCACTTCTCTTACAGATGTTCTAGTTTCCCTTTCAACTCTCTGCCACTCAGAATCCTTCAAAACCCCACAAAGCGCCCATGACAACTCCAGCCCTCACTGGTATATTTGTCCTCAACCTTCTAATGTGCTGTAAATTATCACGTGGCATTTAGGTAATGGCAATGAAGGTATTGCATCCTTTCTCCAGGGGTATTACATGGGAAGGATGATGCTTTATGTCACCTTCACCCTCTCCCACTGCGCCCCTTAAGATGCAGGACACACTGCAGGCCATCATCCAAGCCTCACTGATGGACCAAGATGCAGGCACCTCACTAAACTATGCTGGCCCCACCAACTATGCTGGCGGTGAAACATCTTATGTGACAGAAGTTAGGCATTTTAGATATATGATTCAATCCTATAAACAACTATGCTAATTAACTATAGATATCTCTGTTTTCTACATCATAAAACTCAGTAAACCATTAAATATGGACGAAAGCATATCTAAGTCTAAGAACTAGACTTGTTTGAACAAGACTTCTGTGCCTTTAAAGTTTCTACTCTCTTCACTTATGTCACAAATACATCTTTTGTCCTATTATGGAAGGCTCTTCCTTTTCGTTCAGTCTTGATTCCTCTCCAATAATGGTATTTGGAAACTGTCGTTGAGTTTGTCTTTTTAAACCCAGATTTTAAAAATCAACTATTGGCTCAGCAGAAAGAAGCTCTACAACTATCACGGATGCCAGGGTAGGAGGGAAAGGGAAAGGAACCTATCGTCTGCAGGCTTTCAGGATCACAAATATTCCTTAGTCAATAATTTTGGATTACAGAGAACAAAATTAGACAACAGGATCCTGGATTAAAAATTCTCCATTTCATTTTTAAGGCATTTTGTATTTTCTCTCCTTAGAAATGGGCATAGCATAATTTGGTATACTGTTTCCTAAAGGGTCAACCGGTACAACCTTTGAATTAGATTTGTAATACATCCTACTGAACATTCAATGATTAATAATAATAAAAATTAACCAGGGTACTAACAGGAAAAACAGGAAAAAAAACTGAATTAACATCCAGAGTAATTCATGATTCTTTCCTTTTATGTGTCATATTACCTTAAAATTTTACAAAATATATATTTTAAAAAGACTCTTTTAACACAGTTACCTTCAAATGTGTCTCTCTGAAAAGAGATATTTTTTGTGAGATTTCTTGCTTGTCCATCTGGCTGCTAGTTGCTTCTTATTGCAAGATAAACCCATGTTATACACTAATGGAGGATCTGAGTTGGATAAATAATTCTTTTGTTAGCTCCAAAGAAAAAAATAAATAGGTGGTCATGGGATATAGTAGGCATTCTCTAAGATGGTCCTTGGCATTCACATCCTTTTAGTATCCCCATATTGTACCTGGTTTGGTCTGTGACCAACAGAATATGGAGAAGTGGTGGTATGCTAATTTCTAGATTAAGTTATTAAAGCCACTTTGACTACCTTTGGCTGTTTCAGATTACTCGCTCAGCCTGCAGCTATGCTGTGAGGAGAAGGCCACTTGTGAAGAACTGAAGCCTCCTGGAAGCAGCTCCTCCAATCCCAGGGGAATATGAGATGACTGCAGCCCTGGCTGGCAATTTGCCTGCAACCTCATGAGAGACCCTGAGTACTTCTAAATCCAGAATTGTGAGATAAGAAAAATAAAGTTTATTCTTTTAAGCTGCTACATTTTGGGGTAATTTGTTAGGCAGCAATAGATAACAAAATCATGGGGAGAAATGTTTTCAGAACCTGCCCAAATAGAGATCTCCAATACAGAATTTTCTTCTTAGAAATGCTTTCGGATTTCAAGTCTTAAGTCAAGGTCAATTAGGAATCAAGTGTCTTGTGAAGAACTGCAGATTCAACCAAACAATTTTTTTTTTTTTTAAAGATTTTATTTATTTATTCATTTATCCCCCCCCTTGCTGCTTGTGCTCGCTGGGTCAGCCAACCACGCCGTGCGGGCGGGCTTGCCCTCACCAGGAGGCCCCGGGAACCGAACCCCGGGCCTCCCACATGGCAAACGGGAGCCCCACCAACCGAGCCACAGCCGCTTCCCGTCAACCAAACTATTTTAATCAATCAAATTTACTAAGTACAATTGTGATAAAATCTCCCTCTATCCAAACATGAATTGCCTAATACTAATTTTTTACTTCATAATATTAAGTTTTTTTGTAAGAGGTTGTTGCTGGTAATTAGTTATGCATTTCTTCAGCATTCCAGTTCAATCTTTTTCCTTGTCCATACATACTAACGAGGGACAGTATTATCAGGCTGCTTATGGCTTTGGGGTGCTGGCAGGTAATTACTATTAAACACAAATTAAGGCTTTCAAACTGTGCTAGGAGTTGTATGGCTCAAGTAAGCAATAGCTTTAGCCCTTGCCTCACCATCCCTTATCTGGAAGACATTTTACCCTCACTTTAACACAATATATGCCTCCACTTGATTAGAAACACAGGGCTGGCAGTCACTTCCCCTCCCTGAGCTTGTTTTCTGAACTTTAACATGAAACAAGTGTACCAGACAACTTCTAAAGCTCCAAAAGCCTATGAGTTTATGAAACTTCTTTTCTACAGATATTTGTCAATAGTAGCCCACAACCTTCTCTGTAATACAATTATAGGAAGACAGACTCTTAGTGATGTGCTCTTTGAAGATTAACAGACAAGCCTCAACAGTGAGTTCCTTGAGAGAAGCGCCTCTTTCATACTTTGATTTTTGTAAAACAGAGTCAACAGGAGGCACAATGAATATTCATTTAGCCACTGAGCTAAATCGACAAACGCAAAGGATAAAGCCCCATTTCTTCTACCACTTACTCAGCTTCTGTACTGGATTCCTTCCCGCCACACCTCCCGATGTTCCCCAGGAAGCCTCTACCCCACCCCAGGCATCCCAGGCTCAGCCCTTGCTGACAGCAGAGCTGGCGAGGCCGCTGCAGCGGGGGCGCTCTTACTCTCACAGTTCTCGTTCCCTCCATCCCCCCCCTCCTCGAGCCCCTCGAGTTCCTATGAGCGGCACTGGGCACCTGATTAGTCACCAACCTGGGAGCGCATCTATTTCCAGCACAGTTCTCTCAATGTGCACAAGCAATGAGTTCAGGGAGCTCTTTGCAATGAAGAAATGCTCAGGAGTGTACTGAAAACTAAATCAAGCTCAACGAAATGAAGGAGCCTAAAATCAACCTAAAATCTGAAGCGGCGCACCTCATTGTAAATGCATCTCTACCTAACAGAAGCCCAAAGCTCCCATCTGTGAAATCCAACCAGATTTTTCATTTCTTACTCTCCTTGACCATATCTTGTATTTGAAGTTCTCGCCCATCTTAAGAATCGGTGTGCCCTAAGTTCTCCTTTTTCTTTGCCGGCTCAAATGTTCTGTTTTCAGCCCTCTTCTCTTTGTAAACTCTGCTCCTATATGATCTCATTCAGGCTCATAATTTCAGCCATTGCCTTAATGGAAGCTTAATGTCCAGGCATATTCCAAATACATACCAAACACACTCCCTAAGGCTTGGATTTACTCTCCACTGTCCTTTCCCAGTGGTTGCCTCGCCTGTTTAAGACACCATCTTGGAATCATGCCCTCTTTCACTGGTGCTGTTTCATCCCCAGAAAGACCTCCAAGCAATCAGTGCTGTGTCTCTAATGTGTCTAGTCATAAGACCTACTTCTCTTTGCTGTGGACATTGAGAACAGGACGGCATCTACCCTAATAAGGGCACACAGGCTTTTATTTCTCCAGGGTATAAATATCATTTTAACTGTTCCTTGCAGAATCATTCCACTCTGACCTCCTTTGCTCCCCATTACTTACAACAGAATCCAAAGCCCTCAGTGAGCTCCTCTGGATGGACTCTATACTCCCATACATGCTACATTCTCTCCAAGATATGAACCACTCAAACTTCTCCAATCATGGCTATACTTTTTTTGCCTATTTGCCCTTGGAATTCTCTCTTCACTGAAAGAATTTATCTCTTCCATGAAGCACTCCTACCCTCCACTTAATAGAAATTAGGGGAGCTGATGTGGCTCAGTGGTTGAGTGCCGGCTTCCCACATATGAGGTCCTGGGTTCAATCCCCAGCCCCAATATCACCAAAAAAAAAAAAAAAAAAAAAATATATATATACATATATATATTTCCTTAAGTTGGCCAAAGAACACACCCCAAACCTTGGCAGAACAGAAGACAGTCAGTATTTGGTGGTTTCCTTCTGCTCATATCCTCTGTTCTCCTAGCCAGTAAATTCTCATACATTACCTATTGCATGCTACCAGCTTATTTGTGTGCAAAGACAGATAGGTTTTCCATGGCAAAACGAGCACTGCTCTTTTCCCAGAGTATATCCTCAATATAAATACTCAAAACAATTCCTCAGTATTTTGCAGCAAAAGTGCAAATAAGCTGACAACTGAATTGGGTTCATTCCAAGTTCTAATTCAGGGGTTCTTAATATTTTTTGTTCCATGGACCCCTTTGCCTGTCAGGTGAAAACCATGGACCCTTTACTAAATCCACACTATACTGTGTATTATTTAATAAATATATCACACTCACACCAATGCGTCCCAAGAATAATGTTTTTTGAATTTAAATTCAAGCTCACAGACCCCTTGTTAAGAACTCCTGCTCTAATAAATGTACTGCCTTGTTTAATCTTTCCAACAATTCTATGACGTTAGTAGAAAATATCTGATGATCCTTATTTTACAGAAATGAAAACAGAGTCCTTGAGAATTACATGATTTAGCCAATATAATTATAAAATTTAGGGAATTTTATAATTATAAATAATTATAATTATTATAATAGGAATAATCCAGGTGTCTGGATTCTGGAGCCATTTTATTACACACTTGCATTTGAATGCGAAGAAGATGTTGAAATTAAATCAATATCAACAAAGGAACAAGGGCATGGTTACCTAGAAAGTAAACTTCTTAGGAGAAATGAATCTCCCCTCTTCCTTCAAGAGAGATGGACTCTTTAGAAATAGTATGGTGTAGCAGTTTGATATTGTTTATGAATTCTAAAAATAGATATTGGATTATGTTTGTAAACTGGTCTGTACCTCAGGGCATATTAAATTATATTGGATTCAGAGCTTTCATTTTTACTTGATTAAATAATGATTGAGGCTTTGATTGGGCCAGGGACTAGGATGTCGAGTCCCCACCCACGAAGGAGGTGGGGACTCACAGAGAAACTACACCACAGAGAAGGGAGTTTAAAGTTTTGGATGCTGAAGCCCAGGAAGTAAGGACACAGAGGAGCAGAGAGAAGGCTCGATTAGACACGGCAGAGGCCCTGGCAAGAGATACAAGCCATTCACCTGACAGTCTACAGCTGGCCTTGTGGAGAAAGCAGAGCAGCTGAGCCCAGAGAGAAATGAGCCCTGGGAAGAGAGGAACCTTTACAGATGTCGGCAGCAACATTTTTCAAACATGTGGTGACAGACTTTGGTGAGGGAAGTAACTTAGGCTTTATGGCCTGGTGACTGTAAGCTTCTACCCCAAATAAATACCCTTTATAAAAACCAACCAATTTCTGGTATTTTGCATCAGCACCCCTTTGGCTAATACATTTGATTTCGCTTGAATTTCCAGAATCCAATGATTCATTATCATTGTTCCCTTGTTCTCTCTCACATAATACAGTACCATGAGGACCAACTTTAAGATGAAGTTCTAAATATTTAGTTCACTGTTAATTATTAAAGCAGCTACTATTTAATTAACAAAGCCTT
>JAKSZT010000049.1:30951270-30993859 GCA_026826555.1 Tolypeutes matacus
AAAAAAAAAAAAAAAAAAAAAATTTATATATATATATATATATATTTCCTTAAGTTGGCCAAAGAACACACCCCAAACCTTGGCAGAACAGAAGACAGTCAGTATTTGGTGGTTTCCTTCTGCTCATATCCTCTGTTCTCCTAGCCAGTAAATTCTCATACATTACCTATTGCATGCTACCAGCTTATTTGTGTGCAAAGACAGATAGGTTTTCCATGGCAAAACGAGCACTGCTCTTTTCCCAGAGTATATCCTCAATATAAATACTCAAAACAATTCCTCAGTATTTTGCAGCAAAAGTGCAAATAAGCTGACAACTGAGTTGGATTCATTCCAAGTTCTAATTCAGGGGTTCTTAATATTTTTTGTTCCATGGACCCCTTTGCCTGTCAGGTGAAAACCATGGACCCTTTACTAAATCCACACTATACTGTGTATTATTTAATAAATATATCACACTCGCACCAATGCGTCCCAAGAATAATGTTTTTTGAATTTAAATTCAAGCTCACAGACCCCTTGTTAAGAACTCCTGCTCTAATAAATGTACTGCCTTGTTTAATCTTTCCAACAATTCTATGATGTTAGTAGAAAATATCTGATGATCCTTATTTTACAGAAATGAAAACAGAGTCCTTGAGAATTACATGATTTAGCCAATATAATTATAAAATTTAGGGAATTTTATAATTATAAATAATTATAATTATTATAATAGGAATAATCCAGGTGTCTGGATTCTGGAGCCATTTTATCACACACTTGCATTTGAATGTGAAGAAGATGTTGAAATTAAATCAATATCAACAAAGGAACAAGGGCATGGTTACCTAGAAAGTAAACTTCTTAGGAGAAATGAATCTCCCCTCTTCCTTCAAGAGAGATGGACTCTTTAGAAATAGTATGGTGTAGCAGTTTGATATTGTTTATGAATTCTAAAAATAGATATTGGATTATGTTTGTAAACTGGTCTGTACCTCAGGGCATATTAAATTATATTGGATTCAGAGCTTTCATTTTTACTTGATTAAATAATGATTGAGGCTTTGATTGGGCCAAGGACTAGGATGTCGAGTCCCCACCCACCAAGGAGGTGGGGACTCACAGAGAAACCACACCACAAAGAAGGGAGTTTAAAGTTTTGGATGCTGAAGCCCAGGAAGTAAGGACACAGAGGAGCAGAGAGAAGGCTCGATTAGACACGGCAGAGGCCCTGGCAAGAGACACAAGCCATTCACCTGACAGTCTACAGTTGGCCTTGTGGAGAAAGCAGAGCAGCTGAGCCCAGAGAGAAATGAGCCCTGGGAAGAGAGGAACCTTTACAGATGTCGGCAGCAACATTTTTCAAACACGTGGTGACAGACTTTGGTGAGGGAAGTAACTTAGGCTTTATGGCCTGGTGACTGTAAGCTTCTACCCCAAATAAATACCCTTTATAAAAACCAACCAATTTCTGGTATTTTGCATCAGCACCCCTTTGGCTAATACATTTGATTTTGCTTGAATTTCCAGAATCCAATGATTCATTATCATTGTTCCCTTGTTCTCTCTCACATAATACAGTACCATGAGGACCAACTTTAAGATGAAGTTCTAAATATTTACTTCACTGTTAATTATTAAAGCAGCTACTATTTAATTAACAAAGCCTTGTTACAACAGCTCAAATAAAGGCAGGGTGAGTTAAAGCCAAGAACTCTCAAGGATCTGGTTGAAATATTTTACCCTGGGGAAACATTCTCTTTCCTTCTAAAGAGAGTACTTTTAAAATTTTGTTTTCCTAAGCAATCATGTGTGCCATATAAAAATGACCTGCAGTCTGCCTGAGTCTTGCTGTTTTTAAGAAAGGAATTTGTGAGACATAAGTGATAAATGAACAAGGTCTGCAAAATGTAATTTTTCCCCCAAGAGAATTATTCCTGGGTGACATAGAACTTGATGCCATGGGAGACAAGTGACACATGGATGCACCTGATGTACCTCATTTTCTGCTCATTGTAAGTGTTTCACTTTGCAAAACGAAAACAGCATAGCCAGGAAAGAGAGAGTGAGAGAAATGAAGCTTTCCTATTCTCTTGAAATAGAGAAAAATTATGATCATAAACTAGAAAGGAAAAAGAAATATGATGATGACAGATGATAATTTTCCTTCCTAGGATCACACGGGTCCCTAAATGCCAGGCTATTCAGATTTGTCATGAAGTACTTGGAGTGCAAAGGAATAAACTTGTAAATAACTCTAGAAGGTAAAATTGGCACTGTGATGTGGGAGGCGTGCCAATTTTGAAGTCATATTCACCTGGGATTGAATCCAGGTTCTGTTCCTAATTAGTTAAAAGATCTTGGGGAAGGTTTTAAAATTATCTGCACCTTAGTTTCCTCATTTTGTAAGATGAGATAATAATGAATACCTTATGGAGGTATAGAGAAGATTAATAAGTTACATATGTAAAAATGCCTGGTGCCCTGGTAGGCACCCCACAGGTGCTCAACATATGGCATCTCAATACATTACCATTGTCATCATCATCATAACCCGGACACATTCCTCGTAGACAGGGCTACTGAGCTGGCTTTTTACCAGGTCCACAATTACTGTATATTTTATAATACCAAAACTGTTGGATATAAACCTAGAAATGAATATTCGGGGAAAAATTAAGTTGAAATGAAAAAACTCCCTGAAAACTGTTCACTTTAAAAGATTAGCTACAAAGCCCAAAGGCACTGAGACCTAGAAATATTTGGAGAGCTAGAAAGGGAAGAGTGGTTGTTTATTAGAGAAGATGGCTTTGATGTTCCCCCTCCCCTCCCCCACACAGCCCAAAGCAAATGAATCTATCATGCACCCGCTGGTCAGTCGTCTTCATCTGCATCTAAGGAGAGTTTACAAATAAACAGGTATATTAGAATTCATCCAAAACCCAGAAACATCAACATTCCTGTCAGAATTTGAGTAGCTTCCCCATCAGAAGAGAATTAATCTTGATATTAACAGCACGCACTGGTGGCATGATTTATTATGGGTCATTCACTTGTAATCTCTCCCACTGAAATCACATCACACACAGCATGGATGATATTTTATTCAATAATGCAGGTGCTACTCCATAACAAAGACATTACTTTTATTTGGAAAACATAATTTCCCATCAGTTTGATGATTCTAGAATTCTCTCTCCTTTTCTAATGAAGTTTGTGAATGAGGAATTAAAACTGAAATATGACTCTTTTATTCCTCTCTCAGGCAGGTTGCCTTCTCCATTATCGTTTTCACAAGATGCAGGCTGAAATTTTTCATCCACACTAATGACCAGTTGGTCCTCATTGCTAAAGGGTCATGAAAAAACCATCAAAAGTGGCTTCGTTTTGTTCAAAATAAATAGCTGAGTCAAAAAGCAGACCCCATCTCATTCATATTTAACATACATTTAGTCATTTATTATAATGTCCTGCCTTTACACCAAAGAATATCATTTGCGTGTGCGCTACTAACAAATGACAACTATTTGTAATGGAAAGTCAAGGAAATCAAGGTTATGCTCCAGGCTTTGGCATATTTTACGTCATTTCACGTTCCTTTTAGGAGAGCATTTTAAGCCCTGTTAAAATATGAGCATCAGCTAGCATTCCCTAGTGTCTAGGAAGGTGCTAGCTGGACAGTTATTCTCCCTTTAGTTACAACGAAAAGAGGACCATTCTCTTTCTTTCCCTCGCTCCCTCCCTCCCTTCCTTCCTTTTCCTATTTTGTTCCAAAGAATGTACTCATGCACAACCACAGAGGCTATGCCGCAGTGGCTGGAGGACAGGTCTCTTTCACACTTGCAGCATGGCCAATTCTGCCATTTACTAGCTGTGAAACTTTAAGCGTTTACGGAAGCTCTCTGAGCCTTGGTTTCTCATCTGTAAAGGAGGGATAAGAATGATACCTACCTAGAAGGTGTTCTGAGTATTAAATATACAATGGATGTGATTAGCAGAGTGGCAAGCATATAGCTAGCACAGTCATAGCTATTGTTATTTGTGTTATGATATCAATGACTAGACAGTCAAATCAAGCCAATTAAAAAATCAATTCAGAAAAGTATATTCTTACTGAGAAATCAGAAGAACTTTTTAAAAGCAATCAATGTAAAACCCAGAGTTACTGGGCCCAAAAGGAGAAACTAAAATGGAACAATTTGCTGTGTGCTGGCCAATCTCAAAGCTTTCCTCTAGACTGCTCCCGTCCTCCAAGCTCCAAGTCCCATGGGCAAGAAAAAAAGACTCTGAATGACAATTATAACCAACTCCTCTTTTGCTAAATACTCTCTCTGAGAAATATACAAATGTTTTTACTGAAGAATAAACAGTACTTGGTCCACAGACCAGCCTGTTTACACTAGAATCTTCTAAGACAAAGTGCTGCAATATGAATCTTGTTTCCCTGGATCTGCTTTAAATTTAACGTGGCTCACTCACATTAAAATTTGTTTCCTGGTAGAAGGTTCTCTGTGTTGGAGTAGTTAAAAGGTTTATCTTAAGACCAAAAATGTCTGATCTAAATTCCTCAACCATTTAGAATTTTGGCCCCTGAAGACTGGAATGTCTTCTACTTTGTATATTTCTATATAAATTTAATCCACCTACTTGGAGATTACAGAAAATGACAAGTATATGAAAGAGAAAAAAAAATTATATTTTAGATTACAAGGTAAAAGCATTAAAATAGTTCTAATTCTAGAATTTAAAACTTTACATTTTAAATATATTTTCTCCTGATGAACAGCGAAAGACCAATGCTTTCATCTCCTGAATTCCCTTTTATGTAGCTCTTGACCTATAGCAGGTGTCTCCTGTCTACTCGGCCTCTAGCTTCTCAGTTCCACCATCTCACAAAGCAATGCCTTCGTTTTTGTAAATTGTCTGCCAGTCCGTATTCCCTTGATTCTCTAATTCTACACAATTAAACCCTTATGCCTCCTGGAGCCTTCCCTAATCCCAAATACAGTAAAACAGCAATTAACCAGAATGCTCTGGGAATGAGAATTGTGGTTAATTAAATTTTCTAATTAACTGAGGACTAACAAGAAACACTTTAGCTTCAACCTCTGTTGAAAATCTTCCTACAATATGTTAGTCCAACTCTACCCTTAGTAACGTCAAATAAACAAATTCCTTCTTGGTTGACTGAAGCTCTTACAGGCCTCAAAGCCCAAGACCACTCTTCACTAAGCATCTGTACAGCTACAGAGGATATAACAAAATTCGATGAATCCACACTCCATCTGCATTTAAGAATTCACAGGAGTTCCTTTACTGTATTTGTATCTGTTTAAAAGTAGAATTAATAAGGGAAGGAAAAGGTGAACCAATTGAGGTTCCTAGAGTTGAGCTGTGATAAAATCGTTTGACTCAAACATGCCTGCGCATGTTTCTTAGTTGAATACCTATTGAAAAGGTACATTTTCTGATGTGGAATCACAAATGCTAGACCAACCAGTGCTCTTTCATCTGTTGGTTTAATACAAGTAATACCAGTGTTTTTAGCACAAGATGGATGGCTAACATGTGCACAGGGCCCAGTGGTGCCTCGTGGGACAATGGGTCCCATCTGTGAACCCGTGATCTCAGGGACTTGCTCCTGGAAGAGGACACTGCTTGTTATACTTCCTCTTGGAGCACTGGAAACTAAGACCCAGTCATACCAAAGTGAGCTGCATGCTAGAGGCTAACTTTTTCCCCTCCCTATAAAATGGGGAGTTCTATTCAGAGAACCCCTAAGTCAAGCCACTCATCCCACTTTCAGATGCAGCCACACTTTAGTTTCCTCGTTTTTAAGAACCAACATTTTTACTTATAAAATTGCCCAAATTTGATGGGACCACCCCCTTCTCTCCAGGTGTCATAAGCTGAGGGAGCAAGTATGGAAAATTAACCTCTATAAATGTAATCTGCTTTATGGTTTTTTCTTTGAAAGCATATAAATGTTTTACTTAACTAAGAAAATGAATTTTTTAATCCTAAAAATAATTTTTAAAAAGAACAGAAACAAATGAACTTAATTATAGTAAATTGGTGACATAGCCATAAATGAAAAATTATCTTAAGTGACTGTAAAACACTGTATTTTGACTATGTATTTCCCAGGTAGGAAGAATCTCAAAGATAAAGAGAGGTATAAAGGAAGTGTAAGCAACCTTCAGTAAAGTTGTAGTTGGTAACAATACTGGTAGTATTATTACTGAAACCATTTTATATAAGCCTGTGTACAAAACAAATAAGTAATTATGTTAATATCATAAGGAATCACAATTTCGTCATAAGGAAAATGAGATACAACTATAAAATCAAATAACTTATTAAAAATCCCGTAATTTAAATTTGTATTGGATACAAAGGGTTTTTCTTTTTTTTTAATAGATGATGAGTTCATACTATTTCCTAACTCTGCTCACCAAGTGATCTAAAAGCAGTAACAACCAGGTAGCAATGAGCAAGATTATAAAACAGATTATAATATGGGCCACCAAAATTCTTTGTTCTCAGGTTTAGAGCCCAAGCCAATTTAACAATACAGTATTTCCTATTTTTCATTTTCATTGCTCCCTATCTGTATCTTTATTTATTGAATTCACGGGAAGGCTGGGATCTGGTTTAGGGTAGAAACTCAGGATTCTTGAATTTGCTGGCCAAATACCATCTAATAGAACCAAAACGTCAATGCTTTTTTCAGAAAGATTCCATCTGCTGAGTCATGGGAGCCCTTTAGGGTTTCTGGTCACATCAGAACAGTCACTTGGGAATATTGAGCTGGCTGAGATGCAAGAGACAGAGGCAAGTATTTGGTCCAGGGACCAGTGAACCAGTCCAGGTGGAGGGAATGGAAGTCTGAGGAAAGGGCAAAAACCACAGGTGAGGTGTCCTGCCTGATTGATGAAGAAGTGGAGGAAGTATTCCCCAGATTATGAATTAGCGAGAAATAAATAGGTGTTAAGGGGAATATAGTTTGAGATGTGCTGAATTTGAAGTCTCTAGAAGACACAACCAGGGAAATGTCTGCACATAAGGTACAAGGAAGGGCTTGAAAGAGTGTGGAGCTAGGGAAATAACCTTGAGACACACAAACCTAGAGGTGATGCCTGAGGTTAGGTACACGGGAGAGGATGGGGCAGTGGACGAAGAGGTGGCAGTGATGGAGATTATTACTAAGATACAATCAACCGACCATCATGAAAAGATGAACACCTGCAATGCACTAAGTACTGTGTCAACTACAAAGAATTCTAAGACATGGTACCTCCTTTTGAGGATTTTACCAACGCACATGATAAAACCCATGGGTGTGAAACAAGAGTGTAAGAACAGCAGTAAGTAACATGCACAAAGTGCTCAGTATGCAGTAGGTTCAGTGCTAACAGCTTTACAAACATCATCTCACTAAATCCTGTAAAGTAAGTAGGCTTGGGGTGCATTTTACAAGTTAGGATCCTGAAGTGCAGGGAGGTAAAGCAACTTGCTCAAGGTCGCAGAGTTAGAAAGTGATGGAATCAGTCTTATGATTGTACATAATTTGATGATAAATTGCATGTTATAGACTTTAAACCCAAAAGGTGTTCGGGTGAAAGGCGAGACAATGAGAGTGGGAGTAGTCAGGGAAAGTTTCTCAGAAGAGGTGACATTTCAACTGGACGTTCAAGGACAGGCAGGCTGTGGATAGGAGTGGATGGGGAAAGTTTTTACTGAGAAGGAAAACACCCCGAGAAGACAGAGGCTAAGAATAAAGGTAAGCTGTCTCCTCTTTTCTCCTTTGAAGGGTCACAGTTCCATAGCTCACCTGATTATTTGCTATTGTGATTTCCTAGGAGCAGTGCACCTCTGGAAATGACTCCCTCTTACACATACCTAGTATTCCACAATTTATTGAGACAGGTATCTAAAGCATAAGGCTGAGCTTGTTGCTTAGAAACCCTCCAAAGGCTTCCAATCTCACTCCAAACCAAAATCCTTCCCATAGCCAACAGGTGCTACATGAGAACACTGGCCTCCAGCCAGCCGCATGGCTCACCCCTCACGTCATTTAGGTCTCTGCTCAAACGTCAGAGAGGCCTCCCTTATCTCACTGGAGAAGACTGCATCCCACCGCACTTTAAAGCCCCTCTATCTATTTTTCCTTATATCACTACGTGGTATACGACATATTCACTTTTTTATTATTAACTTCCCCCACGTGGATGTAAGTGCCTATAAGAACATTGGCATATAGTAGATGTTCGATAAATTACTTATTGGCTTAACAAATAGATGACTAAATGAATGAAAAACTCCAAGTTCGTTGCACAGTAACATCACTTGACTAACAATAAAAGCTCTTCTGGAGAGTATGCCCTTGAGTGTATACTTTCTGGTATGTAGTAAAAAATGGATCAGGCTATTTTAGAGTCATGCATTATAAACATACATATTTACAATAATAGCTATTCTTACAATGTCACTGTCTAGAAACGTTGAATCAAATTATATTTATCTAGCTGCTATAACAATCACCCATTAGACTTCAAAGCTGAGATATATAATACTCTTAGAAAAATTCAATTACTACATATGAAAGTAAAATGAATTTTGTCTGAGAATGAGCTTACCAATTAAATTTTGGTAAATGTCATAATGTAAGAAAAATCAATGTTCTATGTCCTACATCTTCATGATATTATCTAGCTCAGGAATTTGAAGATGAAAACTCCTCTCATTCCCTCCCTTTGTGTTCTAAATATTTAAGAACTGAAAGAAATGATCATACAAACACTATAAAATGGGTTATTGTTTGACACTAACTCCAAGAAACAAAAGGTTAATTTTTAAATGCAAAGAGGCAATGACATACTTTCTAACTTCTTGTCTTCAACATGAAATGGAAACATCTAAATTACAAAGCAGGATTTTAAAAATTTCCTTATCTTGCAATGCTGCGAGGTCCCAGGCAGTGCAGTACAACAATCAACATTGCCATGACTTTCAAAGTCCTCCCTGTTTCCCCTCCTGGAATTGCTGAAATCAGCAAGAGTGCCCTCCTAAATAATTTATCGACATTTCTACGTAAATTAGATACTTAAGGTGAGGGTGCTGTGAACTTTGTGCAAGCTGAGTACTCACTATGGGAACAATAATCCATCAATGTGAATGACAGTTTTCCAAACCTGCTTAAACTACAGCAGGTTTACTGCTTGGAAAGAATTCAAGCACTCCGGGGACTGAAATAGGCATTTGGAATGTCACTTGCTGTAGAGAATATATTTAAGAAGGAAACAAATCACCAAGAAATAAGACGCAAGCCTCTGACAAATGGAAAACTATCTGAAATTATCCTGATTCTGTGATTTTAACTTTACTTAAATGGCAAAAGATACGTGTTTTCCTCACCTAGAATCAACTTCCCATTAGCTTTATCAACCATAAGCCTACATCTCCCAGACCGAGTCTATGCGATACTCTATCCCAAGTCACCCTTCAGTGGCTCCCTCCCTTTTTTCGACTCTCATACTTACATGAATGGCAGCACCCCAATTCCCTGGAGGCCCTTGTTAGATATGGGCCAGGAACAAAGAGAAGTGTAATGGACTGGGGGCCAGGAGGCATCTCCTCAGACAGTACCTGGCAGGATTAACTGGCCACTTCCTCTGTCTCTGGGCCTTCATCTGGGCAGATGGGGTAGATCAGTGGTTCCCAAGCCTGGATTATCAACCAAATCACCCAGAGGGCTCTGAAATGATCAGAACTCCTGGATCCCACATCCAGAAATTACAATGCCAAATGTCTTTGGGGAGGCCCAGAAATTGTGGTAAGTGCTCCAAGTAATTTTGATAATCATCTAAAACTTGGGAAGTACTGAATGTGAAGATTACCAAGGTCTTCAAATTCTCAAAAGATCTATTTTGAGGATACAAATATAGTAAGACAAGGTCCAGAAAACAGTTAAGCATTACAGTTCATTCATTCAACGAATACATTTTGAGTACGTACTCAATCTACCCCAAATATACCCTGTAACTTTGTGAGAAAGGACGTACTTCCTGGAAAAGTGACCCCAGGAAGACCATTCTACAATCAGGGGGGAATAAGAATGAATTTCTGTGGTAATTCCTATTTTCCTACTTTAAAGCATCAGCTGATCTCATCAAAGCTGCTATGTTTCAAAGTCTGTCAGAGGTCTGCTGAACCCACCCTTCAGCATGCCTAATGCTCAACCTCTCAGGACCCCATCTTATTGGGTAATCAAATACTATTCCTTTTGATTTCATTTCTCTATGAGTGATTTTAGACTAGTTGATGTATAAGATTCTGTTAGGGCGCCAATGAATTCATTAATACCCAGCTGCCATCCACGGGGAGCTAAACTCTATTGAGTCACCCTAACCAGGCAGAGTGAGAATGTTGGGTCTGTTGATGACCCCAGCACAGAAGCTCATCTGTACATGAGAAACACCCACGAGGTAATATTTAGTATCCCAGTTGACTGATGAGGGAATTTTTGCTAAGAGAGATTAAACGATTTTCTCAAACACACAGCAAGTTGGTGGCAGGATCCCAACTAGAACTCAAGTCCCACTTCTGCCAGCTTTGCCTCCTTTTTCTACAGAAACTGATAGATATATATGGGTGTGTCTTGAGTGATGCCAGAGCGGGCATCTTGTGTGGAGCAAGAAGCTAAGTGTGGGATGAAAAATGTCTGATGAAAAAAGTAAGAACTTAGAGATAACTCAAAATGTTACCACAACTTTCCATCTCCTGGAAATAAAATTCAGATAACACTCAGCTGGCTCTCACTGGTTTTTCACTAAATATGGGTGATAATTCAGAGCAAGAGAGTAAGCTGACAGGCATGGCAGACAGAGAATTTTATATTCCATGCCCCACTGCATAGACTACCCATCCCTGTCTGCCCTTCTAAATCCTTTCCCACATTCAAGTACCTGCTCAAGTTCAATTTCCTCCAGCAAGTCTTTTCTGAATACTTCCCAAAGCCTCTAACATTTACCATTTGGGCATGTGATATTGCTTTGATATTATCATGCTTTAAATTGTCCTCTACTGTTTCATGTCTTTATGCCTTGTTTCCTGAAATAAATTATAATCTTCTTGAAGGGCTGGAGATGTGGCATTCTTCATCATTAGACAGGGGAGGCTTTGCATTTACAGAAAGCTCAATTTGAATCCCAGCATCACATACCAATGTGCTTCTAAAGTTCTTGCCTCAAATGTAAAATGAGGACAATTATGCATACATCAGGGAGTATGTGTGAAGATTAAACGAGATAAGAAGTCCCAAGCAGGGTGTCTGGCATAAAACAGCTGCTCCGTGCTCATTCATCAGGAATGACACGTGGAGCCTGCCATTCAGTGATAACGGATGGGCCCAGGCCCTCCTGGAGAAGTTTTAAGAATCCTTTCACTGATCTATGAGATGGGTATTGTTTTAAATAATTCACTAACACATTTTCAAAGCTGCTGGGTTGTATAGCAGTTGGAGACAAAAGCTTCATTGTAATTTTTTCATATAATTATTGATGGTGCACATTTACTTCCTTATATTAAAAATTGACTAGAAATATGTTTTACAAATAAGAATCATCAACATGCCCTACAAGGCAGTAGTTAAGAAACATCTGAGTATTAAATAACTTTTTAACAGATAGATTGTTTATCACATGCAAACTAAAACACAAATATTTCCATTAATTGGAGACTCCAAAAGAAAAGGGATAAGAATGAGGTTGTGAAGTAAAGGAAACATTTTATGGGTCTATAAGTATTCAGATCAGAAAGACAAGGGAACAGAGTAAATAACCTAAGAAGTCCATGTATTTTCTCATTTACCTTTTCAACTTCAGCCTGAGAATGGATTAATAGTTTTCTGATTGTTCACTCTGGGCACTGCCAGAAACAGTCACATGTTAATAAAAGCTGTAGTCTGTGAATTATGTTCTACCTTGTCATCACGTTCATTGTGATATACTGAATCTGATGAGTTAATAATTCTCCCTCCTCTATAGTTTGGCAGGTTTGAGGTTTTCAAGAAGAATATTGAAATATATGCCCAACCACATTTGGAAAAGGAAGGAAAAAACATGATGAAAGTAACTAACCATTGAGTTCACTCTGTATTAATGAATAAATGAGAAAAATGCACTTAGCTATGAGCTCAGCTAATAGTAAGCATCTGTTATTTTTACTGTACTTATCTGATCAATAGGAAAGTGATACAGAACAAATCCCTGAACTTGGAAGAATGGCAAATCCTACTGAAACAGGCACACCTGCTATGCTTAGGTTTCCAAAGGGAATAAAAGGCAGAAGTCTGGAAAATTAGGCAGAATTAGAAACAGAATGTTGGTCGGTCATGAGTGGCAAGGATTCTTAGGTTTGCTTAGCAGCATTTAGACCAATAATCTGGCAGTATTTTATATGAGAGCAAGAAGAAATCCCCTCTAGAAACTCTAATTATAAATCTTTCTATGTCCACACTGGCCAATTTATTAGCCCCAACCCCACTTTTAATAGATCATCTGTGATATACCCAGCATCCACTGGTATTACCAGTAATGCACCAGTATGCCTCGCTGACTTACTCACCGGCAAAGAAACTCCAGATTTTGGGGGCAGATGTTCCTAAAGGTTTGGACACGAAAATAAGAGTATGAAGACTTGAGTTCTTACAGGCCCTGAGCTCACAGACTTTCGACCCCTAAGCCCATCTCTATATCTGAGAGGTTAGGATAATCATACTACTGTGGTGAGGAAGATAAGATAAAACATGCTTTCCCAGAAAACACAGGGCGTGATACGCCCTGAAACTCGAGTACTTGCAGCAAGCAGTGCCTGGCACAGAGCAAGGAGGGCCCTCCTGCTTCTCATGGCAGGACACCAAAGCTGAAGAAGCCGCCAAGCCCCTCCACTGACAACTGAAGGTTTATGGCACAGACAGGAAATCATGTTCCCTGCCAACCAAATGTATCAACACAACAGGAGAAAGGAAACACCACGAATGGTGCCCCCTGCCTGTGCCCAGAAACGCAAAGAAATAGGTTCTTCACAAAAGAAACGGATGTTCTAAAGGAGATACATTATATTACCAGGACCCAGACTGATATTCTCCCACAGTCGGCTTCACCTGGTGGACACAGACATCATCTCCTCCCACCCACCCACTTCCTGTTTTGAAAATCACAAACCTACAGAAAACTTGAATGAATAGTACAGTGAACCCCTCTATACAGTTCATGTAGACACACCAATGGTTAACATTTTACCACATTTACGTTCTTGTGAACGCTCTATGTATTTAATTATATATGTGTGTACATCTATATATACACACAAACTTTTTTTTTGCTAAGCCATTTGAAAGTAACTTGCAAATATCCCAAAATACTTCAACATATTTCTTAATAAGGGCAATCTAATACCTTATCACAGCCTATACTGTCACAATTCCATTATCACACCTAAAATATTTAACACTAATTCGACAATTTCCAGTAAAGAGCTATTATTCAAATTTCCTCAAATATCCCAAAATGTCTTATCTATGTTTTTCTTTTCAATCAAGGAACCAATCAAGTTTAATGTTTGCATTTATTATGTCTATTTTCTCTCTCTTAATTTCATATATTCCCCCCTCAACCTTAGCCCCATTTAGTTTGTTTTATTTTTCTCAGCATTGATTCTTTAGAATAATCTAGGTCAGTTATTTTGTAGAAAGTCCCACTATCGGTATTTATCTGATTGCGTCAGAATGATCCGATTCACTTAAACATTTTTGGCAATAATATTACATACATGATGTTATGCAATTCTTATTGCATCATATCAGGAAGTACATGTTTCATTCCAATATTGACAATGTTAAGTTTGATCACTGGTTTAAGTAATGTCCACTAGGTTTCCCCATAAGAAAGGTAATTTTATTTTTTCATTTTTCCATCAATAAGAACATATGGATTAAGACTTTGAAATTTTGCAGATACCCTAATCCCCAAAAACCTGGCATTAAGTGATTTTAGCACTCATTGATGATTACACCTGAATCAATTATTGGGACGTGAAAAATATTTTAAAAGTCTATAATTCTGTTATTACGGAGAATTCTCTAAAGGAGAATTTTTCTTCTAATTATCCCCCCATATTTTCTTTTTTGGTAAATTCTTAAGCAGACATTTAGATCTAAATTTTCATTGCTACATTACCTGAAGGTTTTCATTCTAGGGACCTACATGACGTTTACTAGGAACACTGCGTGGAGGAGGGTTGGCATCTCAAAGCGTGTTTCAAGAGGGTCTTAAATCATTCTGTTACTTTTCGACTATAGTTCAAATCTATTTGCACTCAACTGCCTCCCATTTCTTTACTTTTCCCAATGAAATGATACAACAGTTAATTCTACCTCCCTGCTTTCACATATTAAATAAAATATAGAGAGAACAAATGTCTGGCAATAGGTGGGAAATGATGTATAAAATCCCATAGTTTTTAAAAAATGACATTCATTCATAAATATTTGAGTGGTCCTGGCATTTTGCTGAGTTCTGAAGACACATTAAACAAGACATAGGCCCTACCCTCCAAAAGACCTGACCATGCCTTACTTCTATATATTAAGAAGAAGTCCATTTAAAGAACATTAAAATACACATCTAGAATGCCCAGAAGATATAGGCCCTAATATCCTTACCTAGAATTAAGACAAGACTCCCCTTCCAATAACAACTAACATTGGCGATATATCTGCACTCACCCTTTCAGTAGCTTCTCTAGTTCACTTGGCAATCAATGCAGGTGGCCATTAATGGCCCAAATGGTTTGGTTTACAAGTTATAACTTATTCAAATATATATTTCAGAAGCTATACTGAATTATGATTAAGAGTTTGGACTCTAAAATCAGACTGCTTGTGTTTACATCCCAGCTCAGTCACTAACCATTTGAGTGAAACAACTACTCTGTGCCTCAGTTTCTCTGTATGTGAAATATGGATAAGAATACCTACCTCATAGGATTGTTCTGAGAATTATGAGTTAATACAAGAAAACTGCTTAGACTTTTCTTAGATTCAATAAATATTGGTTATTTTTATTATTAAATTGACTTGCTTATCACTAAAAGTGTTTGATCTAAGAAAGAGTAAGACTCTACAAACAATTTAGGAGTCCCTCCCATGGTGAAGGATATAATGCTTCAATTACTGGCTTTCTCAAAAATGCTGGGAAACTCTACTATTCCAACATTACATCATAATAAGGGGAGAAAAATCCCTTAGTTAGGAACCAAAGTACAACATATTAATACAAAGCATTAGAGTCTATTACACAGGCCCATGTTCTTTGAATTGATAAGAGAGATAAACTTTATGTGTGAGTGGGCAGGCAGAAAAGTGCAGAGGGCTGGGAGCAGGTGGGATACTAGGTGAATACCTGAAACTACTGAGTGCAAACCAAAAAACCTGGAAGGGTTATTGTATGTATAAAGAACTGTTTCTTCTATAATATGCAAAATGTATTTCTTACATGGTTCACAAATTCATGGACATTATTATATGCAATTTTAGCAGAGCTGTGAAATTTTAAATCCCCATAAGACTTAGGAGAAAAAAAAAACATCTCCATTTTAACCACATGTTAATTAATGAGATACTATTTATCTCTAAATATTAGAAATAGTTAAAACATAAGAGTAGGAAACAGATGTAGTTCAATTGGCTGAGCACCTACTTCCCATGTTCCAAGGGCCCGGGTTCGATCCCCAGTACCTCCCAAAAACAAAACAAACGAAAAACCAACTCTCATTGGGGAGTGGATGTAGCTCAAGCGGTCGAGGGCCCGTATCCCAAATATGAGTTCCTGGGTTCAATCCCATGAGGTCCTTGGTTCAATTCCCAGTACCTCCTAAAAAGCAAGCAAACAAACAAAGAAAAAACAAAGAAACACAAGGGTGGTGAAAAAGCATCTTTTTTATTATATATTTTAATATTTATTTATTATATATTTTATTTTCTATGCAGCCTTATATACTTTGTTATTTTCTGCTACAAATTTTTTTTGAAAGTAAGACTAAAGTACAGGACAACAACCAACCACCTCAGCCCTTGCAGCACAGTTAAACTTGGTCACATGTTGGCACCAGTAATGACCACCATCTGCTCAAGTCCAGAGCCCAGCAGCCTTTCCCAGCAAATCACAATCTCCACATGTCCTGCAAAATATCCAATGCTGGCTGATTCTTAAAAGTACCATATGAGCAAAAAAGCTGCCCAACATGTACTCGATGGACGAGGGCAAATGCTTATGATTTCTGGGAAGGCCAGTGGGCAGGAAGCATCTGTGGCGAGGGCTCTGGTGGAGTGAGCCAACCTCACCACACCTGGGACGGTTTGTGGCTGAGCGCCTCAAGGAGGGCGCGGAGGGGAACGTATTTGTCCATGAGTGGGAAAGCATTTGACTCTTCCTCAGTCTAACACAGTGCCCATTCATCAAAATGCACGTATTTGTTTTTTGTTTTGTTTTTAAGATGGTGTTTAAGTTTGCCAAAGGGCTGCCGATGCAAAGTACCAGAAATGTGTTGGGTTTTAGAAGAGTATTTATTGGAGGTAAAAACTGATAGTTCCAAGGCTGTGAAAAGTCCACCTCAAGGTACCGTAAGAAGTGCTTTCTCATCAAGTCAACTGCCACGTGGGTGAATTCTGCCTGGTCTCTGCCTTCCCCTCCAGGTTGTACATCTCCCGGAGCTCAGCTGAGGTCTACCAGGCATAGGGCTTCTCTCTTACCGGGCCTCCTCTCTCAGGTTCAGCTGCTCCGCTTTCTTCCCTATTTCAGCTGCAAGCTATCAAGCATAAACGGCTCATCTCTCCCAAGGGCCTCAGCTCCTTGAGCCTCTCTCCTTTCTGTCACATGGCAGGATCAAAAATAGCAGAGCTCTCTTTTCCTGTGTGTCTCTGGTTTTTATCAGACCCAGCAAGAGGGTGGAGACTCAAGCAGAGTGATGCCTCACTGAGATAGTCCTGGTATAAAAGGTCTCATGCCCACAGGAGTAGACCAGCCCACAATCAACCTTTCTTTTTGGGGGGATTCATAAAATAATTTCAAGCTGCCACAGATGGTGAGAGACATCAAGAATAGGACAGACATTGGGAAGTAGCCTAATCAGTTAAAGACTTAATTGAGCCTGACCTGGACTAAAATGTGGTAAATAAAAGGCTGAATGGTAGAAATCCACGGTCCATAAAGCCTAACTCTATTTCCTACCATTCTACCCTGGTTCATTATTGTCCAGCCATTGTCTTCTTCCTACCTTTTGGATGTGCCAAGCTTATCGCTCCCTGAGGGTTCTAGAAGTTGCTCTTCCCGTGCTTGGGACATTTCTTCCAGTGCTCTTCCTAATTTGCTTCCCCATTTCATGCCAGTTTCTGCTCAAAAAGCTCCACCTCAAAGAAACATTTCTTGGACATTCATCCAAAACTGCACATCCTCTCTATTATTCCCAATATTCTTGTACTGTTTTTTTTTTTTTTCAGAGCACCTCCCACTACCTGAAGATACGTGTGTTGTTACAAATCCTACTTCCACACTAACGTAGGGCCAAGTCTCTATTGATCATTACTATGTCCACAATGCCTTCAACATCATCGGCATGTAACAAGTACTTAATAAATATTTTCTTGAAAGAATTAAAACTATAATGTTGACCTTTTCTCTCAAAGTGTGATGAAGGAGAAAGCCAAAAGGATTTATTAATCCTATTTAGAGAATTAAAGGCTCTTGCATAGTCTGCACATGTCAATATGTTCATAAAGACACTCGACTTGGGAAATATTCTAGGAAAAACACCCATTTCTTAAAATGACTCATGGGCAACAGTGACAATGACAACCTCTACCACCATCAGGGTAGCCAATACTTAATAAGCTGACCTCTACTATTTGCCAACTATGTGCTCTATAAATACGAGTTCATTTGGTCTGCATAACAACACTATGAGCTATTTACTATTATTATCTGAATTTTATAAACATGAAACTAAAGAAGTCAAGTAACTTCTCCAAGGACACAGTTGGGAACCACGGAGCAAGGATTTCAGTTAGTCTGTCTGACTCCAAAACCTGTGGTTATATCAAATGCTATTACAAACATGACAGTTAGTCATCTTTCTTGAAGTGCAGAGTCTCCTGCATGCGAAGCCTGGTTTCCAGAATTATTTTTTATAAGTCAATCAGTTGAAAAACATAAAAACATTATGATCTACCTGAAAAATCAAGTTGGCTCCAAATTTAGTACAAATTATGTTCTCTGCAATGATGAGCAATAGATGAGGGAGAGGGCACAGACATTTGTTAAATGCATAGTATGTGCTAGATGCCTATTCACCATTTGGTAGAGTCTTCAAAACAGCCTTATGAAATAAACATTATAACCTCCATTTTATATAAAATAACATCATTCTCTACTAGCAATTATAAATAGAATACAAATGGTAAAATTGAATTAGTTTAAGTTTTTTTGAAGGCTTGCCTGTAAAGAAAAATGGACATCATTTAGGAAAATGAGGAAGATAAATAATGAATCTTTCAGTTCTAGATATTTATTTTCTAATTTTATTTCCTTTAGGCATACAAGACTCCAGGTAAGTTTATTAATCACAGTACGAATCATTTTTTTCCTGCTCATACTGGGAATTTAAAATGGTAAAAGAAATGACAGGGAGAATGAAAACAAATTGATGAAGAGGAGGGATAAGAAGAAGGTAGTGAGACACAAACTTAGTTCCCAGCATCAGCCACAAGTGGCTCTGCTAATCCAGACAAGTTTGGTTTCTGTCTCGAATCACCTCACACTGGGTGGTAGAGAGAGGCAGTTTGAAGAAACACATATACATATGGTGTATTCCCAAACTAGTGGTTGTCTTAGTTTCCAGGCTGCTATTACAAACACCATAAAGTGGGCTGGCTTAAGCAATGGGAATTCATCTCAGAGTTTCAGAGGCGAGAAGGTTTGCTTCCTCCTGGGATTGGCAGTGTCCTGGCTGGTCAGCCATACTCTTCCATCTCATGACGATGTCCTCTCCTTTCTCTTCTGGGTTCCGTTGACTTTCTCCTTTCAGCTCCTCCCCATGGCTTTCTCTAATATGTCTGCATTTCTTCTATTTATAAAGGACTCTAGTAAACTGGATTAAGGCCCATCCTCATTCAGTTGGGCCACAGTTTAAATTAAAAAATCTTCAGGAGATCCTATTTATAATGGGTTCATACCAACAGGAATGTAGAGTAAGACAAAGAACACATCTCAATTTGGGACCATAACCCAAGCCACCACAGTGGTCTATAACTCAAAGTACACCTAACTTATATGGTCACATGGTCACCCAGAAATGCCTTCATATAATAGAGCCTGCATAGTCAACTTATCACCTGGTCAGAGTCTTTGCTTTGCTGTTTTATTTGACTTTCTTCCTTTTCTAGGCTTACCCATTTCCTTTGGCTTTTGTTTGTAAATTAATTTTTCACTCCAACATATGCCTTAATGGCAGTTCCTTTTTATTCCCCAGGAATGAATATTTATAAAGCACCTTTGGAAGCCCATAGTATCTTGGCTCTATATCCCAATAGGTAAATCAAGAAGGACAATACTGTCTCTGTTAACCAGGGCTACTCTAACTTATGACCCCCACCTTGTGAAACAGGTTATAAAATTAATTCATAACCATAGTCATACATTTGGACCAGTCCAGTATTTTCAGTAGCATACATTGTAGAAGATGGCTGAGTGTGTGGTGCCAGTGATGGACGAGCAAGGATTGCTCAAATAACCATGCCCTTGCCTCTCCCTTCAGAAAATCATCCCTCTATAATTGCTCATCTCATTTCCAGTAAGACCCATCCTGAGGTGCCTTTTAAATTCACCTGAGGGGAGCAGATGTGGCTCAAGTGGTTGAGTGCCTCCTTCCCACATGGGAGGTCCCTGGTTTGATCTCTGGTACCTCTTTAAAATAAATAAATAAATAAACAACAAGCAAACAAATGAAAAAATCAACTCAGGGGCGCCATTATGGCACAGGGTTGAGCACCAGCTTCCCACATATGAGGTCCCGGGTTCAATCCCCAGCACCAATACCCCAAAAAACAAAAACAAAAACAAAAAAAACCTGCAAAAGTTGTCTCACATTGCTCAGCATTATGTTTTTAGGCATGACCTTAGGTCAGGAAGTGTTAGCCTTCAAACTCTAGAATAATTGATAACTGTCTGAAGAATAGGCTCAGGCAACATAAAAGCAGGCATCAGCCTCCACTTTCAGGCTGGCCCTGAGCAAATCTCAAGTAAGTGATGTTTGATTTTGACTCACCCCAAGCTCTGCTTCCTACAGCTCTCCCTAACTCATAAGTGGTACTTTTCATCTTGGCTAAAACACCTATTCACTTCTGAATAGGTTCTTCTTTCTTCCCTTTTAGCCTCTTTCGCCACATACAGTCCAATTAAAGCCGGTGCTCAAGAAAGGGTTTGATAGCTTCATCCATGCTACAGTGTAACCAAGGAGGTTCAGCACCTCAGCCTTACCCAGCGGGTATTTGCATTTTCCCTGAACCACAATGTTTCACAGCAAAAGATGATAGTGCAACTGGTAGCAGCTCAGCTATTCGGCTGGAGAGGTATTGTTTTTGTAGATTTGCTTTTGATTCCCTTGTTTCTTTTTTTGGGAAAGGGGCCTTTTCTGTCACCCCTGAAATCACATGGCTTAAGTATCTGCCCACTCATAGAGATAAAACCGACTATCTCTTCACCTCTACCTCTGCTGTGCCAGGATGGACAATCTGTTCTGAAATCACGCTCCAACTCACAGGTCTGCCACTTCAGGACACCTGGGGAAAACAGGCTAACCTCAAGAGCCCATACTTTAAATCAGCATTCACCTGTGAGAACCACAAACTATTCATCTATTCATACTTTGGTTTTCAGAAGCCCTTTCAGGAAAATGGGCTGAAATACCATTTCAATAACAGTATGAGGTGATCCTTTTCCATTTCAACATTTCATTTGAAGTAAAAAGAGAATTTCTTTTGGCAGACAGCTAAAACTTCCTCTGAATCAGAAGCAGACCTTTGATTCAAACAAGTAGAGAATTATAAAATGACACAGGGAGAACTAGTCAGAATATTCAGGTGGGCTCAGTCAAGCTTTTTTTATTATTAGAATTTAAAAGATGTTTCAATACTTGGTAAGAAACAAAACTGGTTGTGCTTAAGTAATCAGATTTTTGCACTCAGTTTCGTAAAGTATTTCTACTGGAGTGTGTTTATTTACATTAAGAATAAATGAGAAAAAAAAAGAACGAATGAAGCTACATTAGAAAAATTTTGCAAGTATCTTATCTGGTTTTGAGGTAGAGTCTTTGAAATAATTTATATCTAATATTTCTAAAAAAGAAAAGTAGTTCTAGGTGAGTCACATTCAAAAGTTCAAACTTTTTTAATGAGCCATCACCCAATTTTAATTGATCACCTGAAGCTGCTGAACCACCATTTTCCAAGAGTGGAAGAATTCAGAAACAGGATAAAGTACACATTTAGAACAACAAAAGAGTATGATTTCAGCAAAGAACTATAATGTCATTTATCAACTATGCCAAAGTCTACTGCTGGATCTACCTTGTCACAAAATCTGCTCCAGCCCTGGGCTAGGCAGATAAAGTAATTATCTACCTTGGTTGATTTGTCAAACATGAAACCATGTTCCATGTCACATGTGCACAAATAACTCCCATAGACCTGCCACTGTGTCTAAAACTGTTAGCAGGTGTCTTTAGTCATCAAAGATTCCCAGTTAAACTGCATATCACTGCTAAATCATTCATATCTTATCATGAGTTTGTTCATTGGCTTATAAATGATAGATGCTGGACATTCTTCTGAATGTTAGGAAGGCTATGAGATGGATTGTGAAAGCAGGACAGAACAGAGTGGTCTTTACTGGGGAGGACATGTGCATAGAGCAGGGCTGGGATTGGGGAGGCTGACTGGGAAGTGGGAGGACAAAGCACAGCATCAGCAATTCAGCCATTTCCAAATTTTGTCAAGGGCTGATTTAAGTAAAAGTTGACCAAAGTCACCTACAAATTTTAGTCACAGAAGTGGGAAAAAACTGCACCAACAGATTAATTTCTAGACTTATAGAACTATGAGGTTCATTGATACGTAGATGTGCGTCATATATAAGGAGATAATGGACCATCGTCACACCTGGCTGGCCAGAAAAAGTATATAGAGTTGCCAGAATTTATCTAGCTCAGCGGAGCTCAGACTTTGGGGTGCATCAGAATCACCTGTTAAAATTCAGGTTGTTGGGCCTTACTGTTTCTGATTCAGTAGATCTGAGATATGCCCTGAGAATTCACATTTCCAAGAAGTTCCCAAGTGAGGCTGATGGTCAGGGACCACACTTTGAAAATCACTGGACTAGGTACACAACACTGAGTCAGAAATTGTCAGCAGGCCACTCTTCATTTCTCTGGATTCCTGTTCTAATCAGGAAACATGACACAGTTAACTGACTTCATGTTGCGATTTGGGCAGTGAGATTTAACTCATACCATTATTTTGTAGATTTAATTTTTTTTCATATTCCATAGTCTAAAATAAAGTTTTCATATTATAACCTAATTACATACACACACAAGGGAAATGAAGAGTTCAAGAAACAATATTTACCCTTATGCTATGTAATCTGTTATTGTCTAAATTTTTCCTCTTCTCCTATTTCATTAAAATAAAATATTGGTTGCTGTTCCTTTCAGACTTTCATTCAAATGGGATTCTAGCAATTTGGGAGAAAAGGAAAATAAGACTAAAGCATGAAAATAGACTTTGGCTTTTATAGTCAATGAAAAACAAAGAATTTAAGAATAACATAAAAGCATGCAACAACTGTTGGTAGAGATTTTTGCAAGTCCATGCTTTTCAAAATGTTATAGGCAGTCAAATTAGAGATGCCAGAAATTTGAAAATTTTTGAAATAAAATTTCAAATTATGCAGAAATAATTTGTCAGATTCAGATGAGAAAGAGGGACTAGTAGAATTGAAATAGAAAGAAAACAATTTTCCAATTTGACAAATTATTATGCACTCCAAAATTACATTAACTATGGGCACAACATATTTTTCTTTTTAGTATGATGTAGTTAAATGTCAAAAATGACTAGAAGAAAAGTAGCCTGAGCAACAGAAACTGGAGTTGGTGAGGGGATCATAACATGGGATAGGTCTGTCATTTAGTTAGAAGCTGCCCAGATCCCTGTCCACATTTTTCACTGTTTGCCACTGTGGCAGTAACCCTGGGAAACAACCACTGATCTGCTACCAGTACTAAACAATTACTGATGATGTGAGTTCATAACTCAATTACTTCAATATACCAAAGGTAACCTAATCCTCTCACATTATCCATCCTTCCCTAAGAGAAGAGAGATCTCTCTTGGAAAAGAACAACAATATGTATAATGCATTTCTTTCTATTATATAAAAGAGTGTCTCATATGCAAAATAATAAAAGCAGCAAGTTTTCCTTTCATGTTCAAACTCTCTTGTAAATTAATCTGTCATAATGTAACAACTCTGTTATTAAAAAGAGTCCTGGAAATTTTTTAAGACTTCATAGAGAATAAATTATATTAAGACCTAGGCAAAACTGAATATCTTGATAATTATGTAGTGAAACCAGCCTTTATTTCTTCCAACTTTCTGATTTTTTACCTTATTAACTATTTTCCCACCCAATTCTTCATACTCATGAAACCTGTTGATTAGAAAAGTCTGGGGAGGTCATTCTGATGAGGCAGTGGAACCCACGCTGATTCTGCATTACAATAACCTGGGAGTGCTTTTAAACATAATGTTTTCATTTCCTAGGCTGAGTAAATCAGATACCATTAAATTGACTGACTTTAAACAATGGGAATTTATTAGCTTACAGCTTGGGACCATGAGAATGTCCAAATCAGGGCAACATCAAGCCGATGCTTTCTATCCAAAGACCAGCTGCTGGCGATCCTTGGCTCCTCTGCCGCATGGCAAGGCACAAGGCGGCATCTGCTGGTCTCTCCCTTCTCTCTCCCCCTTCTCTTCCATGTTTTGTTGATTGCATCTTCTTGCTTCTGTGGCTTTCTCCCTCTCTCTGTCTCTGTATTCATTCCATTTATAACAGACTCCAGTAAGAGGATTAAGACCCATCCTGAGTGAGGTGGGTCACACCTTAACTGAAGTAGCCTAGTCAAAACGTCCTACTTACCATTGGTTCACACCCACAGGAGTGGGTTAAATTTAAGGACATGTCTTTCTAGGGTACATACAGCTTCAAACCACCACATATACTGATGCGTGAAGCCCAAACCACCAAATCAATCTCTGAGGATGTGGACTGGGCATGTGTATTTGTGAAATCTCCCTGGGATTTTACTGAGCATCCAAAGTTGGAGAACCACTGTCCTATTCCTGAGGTAGTCTCCCCCTGCCCTCCACCACGTAAAACAAATTCTAACTGAGCTTGGGCTTAGTCTAGGATTGTCGAATGATTTCTCCCACAAGGGAAGAGATGGGAGACGTATTTGGCTATAGGTGCTGACGGTCTTTGTGATATCCCCAAATCAGACAACATTTGCCACAATGGGCTTGTCTTAGTTTTCCAGAGCTGCGATGACAGATATCATATAATGAGTCAGCTTAAACAACAAGCATTTATTGTCTCATGGCTTTGAAGGCTAGAAGTCCAAAATCAAGATGTTTGCAAGGCTGTGCTTTCGGGCGGGAGGGGGGACGGTCAGTAGCACTCTCGTGATGGCAGTCCTCTGTCACACAGCATCTGTCTCTCCTTTCTGGCTTCTTCTGGCTTTTGGCTTCCACTCACAGTGTCTGAATCTCCTCTCTTTCTTTCAATCACAAAGATGAAGGCCCACATTTGATTTGATTTGGTCTCCTCTCCATAGGATCTTCTAAGATCCCATTCACAAACATGTCCACACCTAAGTTAATAACAACATCTCAAAGGTCCTATTTAAAAATGGGTTCACATCCACAGGACCAGGGGTTAGGACTTGAACATGCCTTTTGTGGGAGGATATAATTCAATCCCCAACAGGGTTTCCCTGGCTAGCCATATAAGCTCTTGCATTCCCTGTGCTTTTCTCCTTCTCTTCCTAATTTCATGGTCAGGCAAAGAGAATCAGCACTCCCCTTCAGTGAGAACACACTCACAATCTGAAATGCATTACCATTTTCTTTCAATCTCAGCAGTTTCGCTCAGAGCCACGCTCTGGTTCAGCTTATGAGCTGTGACAAGATAATGACCACAGGTGCTAGAATAACAATCTGTGAAACCTGTCAAGAGCACAGCAGTATGCATGCTTAACCCAGAAGGCAAAGGAAAGGCTTGCTTGCCCACTTCTAAGAGGGGGTAGTAAATGGGAAAGGCATAATAATTAGGGAATCTGGCCATGCTCTAGCTCCAACTTGATTTGAAACCTCACAGTACGATATTCTCATTCTATTAGGTCTAGGTACACTTTAAAAGTGATTTCTCTCTCTCTAGAAAATATGAAACAATAAAGTGATCTCTCCAGGGTTGTTTTCTGGTTTTGACCAAATGCTAGAGTAGATCACATGCTGCCTTATGAATTTTATATGCTTTGGTAAATCTGTACATAATTTTGTTCTTTAAAATTGGTATTTGTATTATAAAGTTTCGGTTTGGTTTGGTTTTATTCCTATTTTCCTTTTTGTGTCTAGCTTGGCAAAAGGTAGTACAGCAGGGATTGTGGGAAGATGGCATCAGATTAGGCAGACAAGGCTCTGCTCTCTCACAAAAACAACAGAGAGAGAGCCAAAAACTGGTGGAGGGACATGCTTTGAGGGTCAGCAGACCAAGACAGTGCTTCACAACTCCAAGGAGGGTGAGGTGAGGGACAGAAAGAGGAAGAACCCAAAACAACAAAATGTGAGTTACTAAACCTCCCAGCCACAGGGAATGGCTCCGTTGCCCCATGCCCAAGATATTAAGCAAGGATGAAACCCCTAGCTCACTGCAGTGGACTGAGAGGGGAGCACACTTCTTCCTCCCTGTCAGCTGTTACAAGGGAAAAGGGAGGGGGCGTCTGAGGGCTTTTATTCAGTGAATTTGGCCAGCAGAGCTGCTTTGAATCACGGCTCCCACCAGACCAAAACAAAGGAAAACAGAGAGACACATCTCTGCAGAAAGGTGCACCAACGAGCACCATCTGCTGGCCGGTGTGGAAATTTTCATGGACAAAACCTGCACTTAGGGCTCTCTGTTCTCTAAATGCTGGGAGAAAATCTGCGCCCCATTAGTGAATCCCTGGCATGATTTTGATAACTTAATCTGGACAATTTTAAAGACTTAGTATAACTTAAACCAAATATCAAAGAAGAGCTGTGAAAAAATAACAACAGGAAAGAGAGAGAAAATGGCCAACAGAGTAAATTCACCAACATATTCAGATACCAATACATCAGCAAAAAATTACAAGCCAAATTAGGAAACAAGAAGAGATGGCTGTGGCCCTTTGATATTATTTATGAATTCCAAAAAGAGATATTGAATATGTTTGTAAACTGGTTTGTTCCTCTGGGCATGATACCCTTTGATTGATTTAAATTCAAAGGCTTTACATTTGCTTCATTATATTAAGATTAGGGCTTTGATTCGACCACATGATTAGGGCATTCAGGGTTGAGTCCCTGCTCCATTGGTGAACTATATAAATGAACACTCACTCAAGGACACACAGAAGAAGATACACAGAGAAAGAGAGCTCCATAAACATGGAAGAGGAGAGAGGTTTGATCCTGCAGGCCCCAAGAAGAGAGATGAGCCATTTGCCTGATAATTTGCAGCTGAAGAGAACAGAACAGCTGAGCCCTATGCCAACCTACAGCTGAGATTAGAAGAAGCTGGGCCCACAGCGCCTTAAGAGGAAAGAGGAAGGCTAAACCCTTGAAGATATCGTCCACCATCTTGCTTCAACACATGGCAACAGACTTTTGTGAGGATTTAAACTTGAATTGAAATCTTTAGGGTCTTGTAACTGTAAGCTTCTACCCAAAGTAAATATCTTTTATAAAAACCAAAACCATAACCTACAGAATTGTGTGGGAGAGAGTGTAAACTACAATGTAAACTATAATCCATGTTTAGTGGCGATGCTCCAAAATGCATTCATCAATTGCAATTAATGTACCACATTAATGAAGGATATTGTTAATGGAGGCAAATGTGGGCAGTGTGGGGAGCAAGGCATATGGGAATCCCCTACATTGTTTATGTAACATTTATGTAATCTAAATATCTTTTGTAAAAAAAAAAAAATTAAACAAACAAACAAAAGCAACAGATCTCTGGTACTTTGCATCAGAACCCCTTTGGCCAACTAATACAATGGCCCAGCCAAAGGAACAAACCAAATATCCTGCAGAGATACAGAATTAAAGACAATTAATCAATGATAAATCACACAACTCTCCTAAATCAATTTAAAGAATTGAAAGAAAATATGACTGAAGAGATAAAAGATATTAAGAAGACACTGGGTGAGCATAAAGAACAATTTGAAAGTCTTCAAAGAAAAGTAACAGACCTTATAGGAATGAAAGACATGATAGATGAGATTAAAAATACATTAGAGGCACATAAGAGCAGATTTGAATTGCTCAAAGACAGAATTAGTGATTTTGAAGACAGAACGTCTGAACTAGAAAAGACAGGAGAACAGAAAGAGAAGAGAATGGGAAAAAATGGAACAAGGTCTTAAGGAATTGAATGACAAGGTGAAATGTATTATTGGTGTCCCAGAAGGAGAAGAAAATGGAAAAGGGGCAGAAAGAATATTTGAGGAAATAATGACCGAAAACTTCCCTACCCTTATGAAAGACATAAATATCAATATCCAAGAAGGAAACAAACCCCAAACAAAATAAATCCAAATAGACCTACCCCAAGACACCTACTATTCAGAATGACAAATATCAGAGATAAAGAGAAGATTCTGAAAGAAGCAAGAGAAAAGCAAAGCATCACATACAAAGGAAACTCAATAAGATTAAATGCCTACCTCTCATCAAAAACCATGGAGGAGGGGAAGCCGATATGGCTCAAGCTCCCATCTACCATATAGGAGGTCCAGGGTTCAATTCCCAGGGCCTCCTGATGTAAAGCAAGCTGACCTGCACAGCGGGCTGGCCCAAGCGGAGAGCTGGCCAACATGGAGTGCTGACCTGTGCAGGAGTGCTGGCCTGTGCAGAGAGTTGGTGCAGCAAGATGAGGAAACAAAAAGAGACAATAAGAGATGCAGCAGACCAGGGAGCTGAGGTGGTGCAAGAGATTGAGCAGCCTCTCTCCACTCCTGAAGGTCCCAGGATTGGTTCCCAGTGCTGTCTAAAGAGAAGACAAGCAGACATAGAAGAACACACAGAGAGCAGACAGTGAGCGCAAAACTACGGGGGGGTGGGGGGACTAATAAATAAATGTTAAAAAATAAAATAAAATAAAAAAACATGGAAGAGAGAAGAAACTGCTATGATGTATTTAAGGTTCTGAAAGAAGAAAACTGCCATCCAAGAATTCTATCCAGAAGAGCAGTCCTTCAAAAATGAAGGGGAGTTCAAATTCTTCACAGACAAATAAAAACTGATAGAATATGTTACCAAAAGACCAGATTTGCAAGAGATACTAAAGGGAGTGCTATAGCCTGAAAGGAAAAACAAGGGTGGGAGACTTGGGGAAGAGTGTAGAAATGAACATTATAAGAAAGAGTAATTTAGAGGTAATAAGATATGACAACAAAAGCCAAAGGATTAAATGGATGAAGTAAGGAATGCCATTATAGTAATAACATTGAATGTTAATGGCTTGAACTCTCCAATCAAAAGACATAGATTGATAGAATGGATATAAAAAACATGAGCCATCTATATGTTGTCTACAAGACATTCGCCTCAGATGTAAGCATACAACCAGGTTAAAAGTGAAAGGTTGGAAAAAATTATTCCACGCAAACAGTAAGCAAAAAGAGCTGGAGTAGCATATCGGACAAAATAGATTTTAAATGCAAAACTGTTATAAGGGATGAAGAAGTTCATTATATATTAATAAAAGGGGCAATTCAGCAAGAAGAAATAACTATACTAAATATTTATGCACCTAACCTGAGTGCCCCAAGATACATGAAGCACACAGCGGTCAAGCTGAAGGGAGAAATAGATGTTTCTACACTAATAGTCGGAGACTTCAATACACCACTCTTAGTATTAGATAGAACATCTAGACAGAGGTTAAATAAAGAAACAGAGCACATGAATAACATTATAAATGAACTAGACCTAATAGACATCTATAGAGCATTGCATCCCAAAACAGAAGGATATACATTCTTTTCAAGTGCCCATGGGTCCTTCTCCAAGATAGACCATATGTTGGGTCACAATAAATTTAAAAAGAAAAATTATACAAAACACTTTCTCTGATCATAACAGAATGGAGATAGAAATCAATAATGGATGGAAAAAGGAAAAATCCATAAATATATGGAGATTAAACCATACACTCTTAAAGAATCAGTGGGTCAGAGAAGAAATTGCAAGAGAATTCAGCAAATATCTTGAGATGAATGAAGATGAGAATGCAATATATCAAAACATATGGGACACCACAAAGGCAGTGCTGAGAGGGAAATTTATCCCTCAATGCTTACATTAGAAAAGAAGAGCGAGCTAAAATTGAAGACCTAAGTGCACACCTGGAAGAACTAGAAAAAGAACAGCAAATTAATCACAAAACAAGCCAAAGGAAATGAAATTGAGAACAAAAACAACAACAACAACAAAAAAAAATAGAGAGAATCAACAAAACCAAAAGCTGGTTCTTTAAGAAGATCAACAAAATCGACAAACCACTAGCTAGACAAAGAAAAAAGGAGAGAAGACACAAATAAATAAAATCAGAAATTAGAGGGGGGACATTACCACTGACTCTGCAGAAATAAGAGAGATCATAAGAGGATACTATGAACACCTGTTTGACAAAAACCTAGAAAATGTAGATGAGATGGACAAATTTCCTAGAAACACATGAACCACTTCAACAAACCAGGCACAAGTGAAGAGATTCAAATAGTCATCAAAAACCTCCCAAAGATGAAAAGCCTGGGACCAGACGGCTTCACAGGTCAATTCTACCAATCATTCAAAGATGACCTAATACTGGTCTTACTCAAGGTTTTCCAAAAAATTGACCAGAAAAGAAAGCTACCAAACTTACTTCATGAAGCCAAATTAACCCTAATACCAAAATCAGATAAAGATACTACAAAAAAAAGAAAATTACAGATCAATATCTTTAATGAATATAGACGCAAAAATCGTCAACAAAATACTTGTGAACAGAATCCAAAAGCACATTAAAAGAATTATACACCACGATCAAGTGGGTTTTATCCCAGGTATGCAAGAGCAGTTCAACACAAGAAAATCAATTAGTATAATAAACCACATTGGTAAATTGAAGAAGAAAAATCACATGATCCTCTCGATTGATGCAGAAAAGGCATTTGACAAAATAAAGCACCTTTTCTTGATAAAAAAGACTCCAAAAGATAGGAATGGAAGGAAGCTTTCTGAATATGGTAAAGTGCATATATGAAAAACCTACACCTAGCATTGTACTCAACAGTGAAAGACTAAAAGCTTTCCCACTGAGATCAGGAACAAGACAAGGATGCCTATTGCCACCATTATTATTCAATATTGTGCTAGAAGCAATTAGGCTGGACAAAGAAATAAAAGGCATCCAAATAGGAAAGGAAGAAGTAAAACTTTCACTATTTACTGATAACATGATCCCATATCTAGAAAATCCTGAAAAATCCACAACAAAGCTACTAGCATTAACAGATGAGTTCAGCAAAGTGGTGGGATACAAGAGTAATATGCAAATATCAATAGCATTTCTATACACTACTGATGTGCAATCTGAGGAGGAAATCAGAAAAAAAATTCCATTTATAAAAGTGAGTAAAACAATAAAATATTTAGGAATAAACTTAACCAAGGACACATAGGACCTGTAATTAGAAAACTTAAACTGAAGAAGACTTAAATAAATGGAAGGACATTCCATATTCATGGATTGGAAGACTAAATATTGTTAAGACGTTAATTCTACCCAAGCTGATTTACAGATTCAACACAATGCCAATGAAAATCCCAACAGCCTTTTTTTGCAGAAATCGAAAAGCCAATAATCTAATTTATTTGGAAGGGTAAGGGGCCCCGAATGGCCCAAAATGTCATAAAAAAGAAGAGCAAAGTTGGAGGGTTCTCATTTCCTGACTTTAAAGCATATTACTTAGCTATAAAGGTAAAAACAGCATGGTATTAGCATAAGGACAGACAGATTGACCAATGGAACCAAATTGAGAACTCAGAAATTGATCCTCACATCTATAGTCAAGTGATTTTTGACAAGGGTCTTAAGCCCACCCACCTGGGCCAGAACAGTCTATTCAAAAAATGGTGCTGGAAGAACTGATTAGCCATATCCAAAAGAAAGAAAGAAGACCCCTATCTTATGCCTTACACAAAAATTTACTCAAAATGGATCAAGGACCTAAATGTAAAAATAATAACCATAAAACTTCTAGAAGAAATTGTAGGGAAACATCTTCAAGATCCTGTGGTAGGCAGTAGTTTCTTAAACCTTATACCCAAAGCATGAGCAACAAAAGAAAAAAATAAATAAATTGGACCTCCTCAAAACTCAACAATTTTGAACCTCAAAGGACTCTGTCAAATGGTTGAAAAGGCAGCCAACTCAATGTGAGAAAATATTTGGCAATCACATATCTGATAAGGGTTTAATATCCATGATATATGTGGAGATCACACAACTCAACAATAAAAAGGCAATCTACCCAATTAAAAAATCGACAAAAGACTTGAAAAGACAACTGTCCAGAGGAGAAATACAGATGGCAAAGAAACACATGAAAAAATCTTCAACATCACTAGTGATTGGGGAAATACAAATCAAAACTACAGTAAGATATTATTTCACACCTATTAGACTGGCCAGTACCAAAAAGTTAGAAAACTGTAAATGTTGGAGAGGATGTGGAGAGATAGGAATGCTTATTCACTGTTGGGGGAATATAGAATGGTACAGCCACTGTGGAGGACTGTTTGGCAGTTCCTAAGGAAGGTGAATATAGACTTGCCATGGGACCCAGCAATATCATTGCTAGGTATATATACAAAAAGGCAAATACTGTATGATTGCGCTATTATGAACTAAATATGTGAAATATAAATATATTATGTGAAATATGAATATGGGTAAAATTGCATATATAAGACCATTTTTCTTTGAAGTTGAAAAAATGTAGGTTAATACTACAAAATGTTAATATCAGACAAAAGAAACATTACACTAAGTGAAGGAGACCTGACACAGAGTACAATATCTTATATGATTCCATTTATATAAAACGTAAATATAAATCAATTTATAGAGATAAAATTAGATTAGTGCTTATTAGGGCTGAGGAAAGAATGCTAAGGGGTGCAGTCTTTCTTTTTGGAGTAATGAAATTGTTCTAAAATTTTTGAGATGATGAATACACAACATTGTGATTACACTAAAAGCCATTGATTATACACTTTGGATAGATCATATGGTACGTGAACATATCTCAATAAAACCGCCTAATAAACAAATACATAATTGTGGAAGAATGAAAAAAATAGGTCTTAAAAAACTCAGTACAGCATCTGGCATTGAACAAGCCCTTTAATTCCATGTAGTTAAACAGTAATCTATGGTTAATCCCTGCACTAATCTGTTTCTTGAAAAAATGAATGAAGTTGCTTCCTCTCAGCCTGATACTGTACCCAATACAAGGTCAATTCAGTCTGTCCAGTCATACCAGCGACTTGACACTGAAAACCCAGTATTATTTGCAGACACAACATTCCCATTTCTGTCCATTGTATGTGAACCACAGAGGTCATCCAAATACATGTCCTCTGAATAAGGACACTAAGCTGGGTGAAAATACATTTTTCAGAGAAGAAAGATCGTCCTATGATTGCATTCAACCGTTTGGAATGGGAGAATGACAGCTACTTGACTTTTGCTATTGCCCAGCTTAGGGAAGGGAGGGAGGTACAGAAAGGGCTCTTCACAAAGCCGCCTCGACACATCCTGTTGCTCCTCTTTGCTCACACAGCCTATCCCGTGTCAAAGCCGTTTCAGACTGAAGACGCCTGATTTCAGATTATGTTTTTCTTACGCTCACAAATAAACTGGGTAATTCAAGAAATGATGAGATAATGCTAGGCTGCCAGTTCAGTTTCCAGGCAACTTGGGCTGAACTCATTGATTTTCCAGTTGGGTATGTGTGTGTGTCCTGGGCCCCTGAGTGTGTGTATGTCTGTAAAGACAGAGGGACAGAGGGTGTGAGATAAGGAAATAATGTTCGGTGAATCAAATTATATACTGAATCACTTTTTAAAAAGCTGAACACAGTAAACTTGACTGACGTTCGATGTTATTTGACTGATTAGTCTTTAATGTGAGAAAATGCCTTTGAAGCAAGACTAGGTGCACAGGGGCCCACGGACCACCACTTTCCTAAGAAAAGGGCTGAGCTGATAAGGCAGCACTACCCTTCTACCTGAACTTACTGCTTGCCAGCTGTAAAAGCAGAGGTTTTGGGTTTTGTTTTGTTTTTAAGACAAGCAAACGACCACCAAATCAGTAACATTTTAAAATATTAAAATGAAGTAGATAAAATTAGTTTTAAAAAGACATCTACCATTTAAAATATGTAATGAACAGATTAACAAAAACGTGATAAAACAATTCGCAGTAATTCCATGGCAAAAGTAGGTTTAAATAAAAATAAGAGCACACGTTAGGTTAAGAAATATAGTCAAGTTAAAATGAAAGCATTTATATTAGTCAATTCAGCTAAAAATGTAGACTTTAAAATTAGACAGTTATTAAAAAAAAAACAAATGAATAAGCAAAACAACAGCTGTCAATATATAGACCACAGATTTACATGCTGAAACAGATGGGACCTTCAGTCTAAGATGGTTATAGGGAAGGATGGTTGCACTATCTTCTCCTTGGGTATTTACAAGTCTTCCCATTTAGAGAACCCTGAGACACCCCCTACCCCACTTGGAAGGCTTCCCCAAACCCAACATTCAACGGAACATCTTTATACCTCTCTATAAAGCAAGGCATTCTTTAGCAGTTCTCTAAACACGAAAGGCCTTGGCCAAGCCTCTCTTGGAGAGTTTAGCACCATTTGGAATGAAATTGCCATAAAAAAAATTCTTAACCTAAGAACCTGTAACTTTTCTTTAGCATTAAGTATTTTTCTTACCAAATACATTGCCTTTTAATCCCAGCAATGTTCGAAAGGCTAAATCAGAGCTCTGAGAAGCAGTGCACGTCAACCCTGGCGAGGACTAGTCATTGTAGCTTCTGTGACCTCATACCAGGGGCTCTCAACCTTGCCTGTACGTTAGAAGCACCTGGAGAGCTTTGAAAAATCTTGATGCCAAGGGCTCACCCCAGAAAGATTACCTCCGAAACTCTGGGAGGAAAAGGAGGGACCCAGACCTCAGTCTCTTTTAAAGCTCCCTCAGGTAACACTCACATGAAGCCACGACTGACAAGTCACAGCCTTGGATCAGGGAAACTCGAGCTTGATATGCATATGATCATCTGAGATCTTATTAAAATGCAATACTTTGAGTAGCAGGCCTCAGGTGGTAGTTTTGACCACAGGAAAAATCAAGAGGCGAAGACAGAAGAATGAGATTGACTCAGATCATATCTGGTCACCACTTCTACAAGGATTCAAAATCTTTTAATAGGGAGTCAGTAGCATCTTCTTTGCTCCTAATATCAAATAATTTTAGAGTTGGAAATCACCTTTGTGTTCACACGATTCAACCTCAGGGTATTTCCACACTAGATCCTTGAGAGCTGTTTGTCTGGCTTTTCCCTGAACTAAGCCCCAGAAGCTGCCTGGAGGTCTGTGCAGCCATAGGCTTCGTATTGATATTAATCTTCCTGGAACTGGTTCTTCCCATACATTTCAGGTCTTCCCACTGGAGGAAGAAAGAATAATGCTGAGCTGTCTGTCGATGCTTTTTAAGAGCTATTATCCTACCTCCAATGACTCCTCCTTGTACAGTCAGTTTCTTATGCTCCCTCGGCTACTCCTCATCTTTGGTACACATAAGCTCCTTCCCATTCTGGTTCCTCTCCTATGGCCCACCAGGATTGGAAGATGACCAGTTTGCTCCCCTCAAGGCTTAGAAGTCTAGACACAACCTTGTACATCCCTGTACATTCCAGAAGTGGTTTAATCACTGCAGAGTGCATCAAGGCAGAGGACCAGAGCATCAAGGTGGGCCCTAGAGACAAACTGCGCAAGCTGAGAAATCAGTTCCCCAACCTACACACCATGTACCTTTGAGCAATTTACACATCTCTTTTATTCAGTTTCCTCATCTATAAAGTAGATGATAATAATAGTTAACTATTATTGCTATGTGTGGATTAAATGAGTTAATACATGTAAACATATATATGTGTTCAATAAATTAACAATTATTAAATTACTTCCTTTTATGCAAACAAAATATCTATTTATTGCAGCTTCTGTTGCAGTGTTTTCAATATTGGCCCATATGGAGCATGAGGTCAACTAAGACTCCTAAGGGTTTTTGTGTTTTGTTTTGTTTTTGCCAAAAAGTGTTTTCCAGTTCTCTCTCTTCCTGTACATTCTCAAATGTTTTTTCACACTGTTTCTTTTTTCTTTTTTTTTTTTTAACCTACATGAAAGATTACATTTATCCCTATTAAACTTTCAACATTAATTTTGATCTGTCATTCCACATGCAGGCTATAATGCAAACAAAGGGCTATGGTTTCAAAGGTTTCCTAACACCCTTACAAATATAGGCGAGAAGAAACCTTAAAACTTCTTTCACCTCACCCTGACCTTCAGGCAGAGCCAT
The DNA here is from genome assembly GCA_026826555.1 of Tolypeutes matacus. Taxonomy (NCBI): domain Eukaryota; kingdom Metazoa; phylum Chordata; class Mammalia; order Cingulata; family Chlamyphoridae; genus Tolypeutes; species Tolypeutes matacus. Next base: position 30,987,387 of record JAKSZT010000049.1, read on the forward strand.
CATGGAGAAAAAACTGAGGAACACAAAACTTCACTCAGTGTCTTGAAGTAAATAATGTGGCAGTGAGCTGTTACTCAGCTGGTTATCATTATTAGAAATAAATATTAGAACCTGAAATGACAACTTGCATCCCGTGGGATAAGTCTAAAATGTTCCCCAAACGCCACTGGCCAATGGAGTCCAGGCTTCTCCTCTTAATGGTGCATCTTATACATACAGACTCTCATCAAGCGTAATAAAAATTCCATACAGCAAAGAAGAGCAAGCCATCAGTGATGGATTCCTGGTGGTTCAGGGTAATAATTATACTGCTTCCTGTCACTCTAGAGCACAGTACTAGCTATTTATTTATGTCATATAATTTAATTTTTTCAGAATACAGTCATAAATCACAAATGCTGGTCACTTAGAAAACAACTCATCGTTATGCCTAACTAATTTAAAACAAGGCAATCATTTTCAACTGTGCTTTCAAATTCTTTCTATAAAGCTGAACCAACTGACATGTCATTTAAAGTCTTCTGCTTGAAAGCACTAAGTCAAGAGGTTTCCAGAGTTATTTATACATTGCATGCATCATTTTATTCTTTAGGCCCTTTCTGGGTCATTTTCAGGTCTTGTGATCCCTTCTGTGTCTTTGAGAGTTTCATTGGTACTGATTTTAGGTTAGGCTGGCCCGAGAAATAGGGCTATACCTTTGACCTAAAACTGTGAGGAGGAGAAACAAAGGAGTTAAGAATTTGAAGCCAAGTGTAGACTTGAGAGGAAAGTTGCACTTTGCATGGGGTACAGGACGGGAGTGGTGAGGCCAGAGACAGCCTCATTTCCCCCACGAATCCCGTAGGTTGTGTGCCCCTTGTTAGCCCACAGCTCAGAGTATTATCCTGGGTACCCAGATGACAGATACTTTAAGATTAAGTAAAATCAGTGTAGTGCACTGTTTGAACTGCTAAATGGCAGCTTAAAAAGCAGGCTCATGCCAGCTTCAATTCTTAAAGAAATAGGAAGGAGAGGATCATTACTGGCATAGTAAAATGAGCCAAGAAGTACTCAAAGCCTAAATCTCACCTCTCAAAGCCAAGCAGCATTCAGGAAAACACATTTTCCTCTGCACATGGCCAGCTGTTATATATCATTTCTACCTGCCCAAGGAAAACATCACTATCCTCTGAACCTTTCTATAGCTTCCTAGACTTTCAAAAAGGCTTCCTTGGTTAATCAAAATGTTTATCTCTCACAAAGCCTTTAGTGATTGACTATTTGATTATACGTTTGGATGCATATACATGTCCAGGTTAGGGATGCAGTTTCTGGAGTCAGATTTCCTGGGTTCAAGTCCAGGTGCTAACACTTACTGGTTAAAATACATTATATCGTCTATAAAATAGTTCCTTAAAAAAGTGCTCAGTAAATGTTGGCTGCCATTATTATGATCAAACAAAAGTAAAGTCTATAAGTGAAAAAAAATTCATTGATTTCAGGAAATATTCTAAGTTTGTAAGAATGTGGGATATTAGTATGCAAGATGTAAATATGTCTCTTGTAACAAATTCCTGGTGGAAAAGGTATTTTTTGTACTATGTTTCATTATTCTGGGTAGATAATTATTTGGCATCACCTTTTTTTAGGACACTCTTTGAATCTATACCACTCTACCTCTCAACAACCCCTGTGTTTGGGGAAATTGCCTTTCATAATTTACCCCATACACTTCTGTGCTTACTTATATATTAGTACTTTATTCATTTATTAATGCCTGGATTCATTCATTCATCCAACAAGTAAGTTAAGGGCTTACCGTGCCAGGCATTGTTTTAGGTGCTTACATTAACTCAGTGGAAACAAGCAAACCAAAAGGACAAAACTCCCTGCTCTCGAGGACTTTGAGGAGAACAGACAGTGAACACACATGAACAGTAAGTAAAAGGCAGTAAGATCTATTTAAAAAAAAAAAAACAAAGCAAGATAATTGAGATCAGGAGCAAGAAGGTGGAGGAGGAGGACAGTGTTCAACAGGAGTCAAGGTCGGGCTTCTTGACAACTTATGTTTGAGCAAAGACTTGAAGGAGGCAAGTACTTAGCACAGAGTTTGCCCTGTCTCTCATTCTCACTGGGCCGTGAGCTCCTCAGGGGGAAGGGCAGTGTTTTATCTCTGCATCTCTGATACTTAACCCAGTGCCTAACAAGTAATCAGAAAACAAACAAAAAAGTTAATTAAATGAACACCTTGTCTAAGGTTTCATACTCTATGCTAACCACTGAGATGGACCATATAAAATACTTAGCACACAGTCCTTATCTCATAAAAGCACTCCTGCCATCTTCCATGTTTGCCTTCCATGTTATCTACACAGTCCTTCTAGCTATACCTACTGATATATGCAACAGATTTCCTGAGTTCAGCTGGCTCCCAATAATCTTTCTGTTCAGTTTGGTGCTGAATAAAGGCATTGTTGGGAAGCAGATGTGGCTCAAGCGATTGAGCTCCCACCTACCATATGGGGGGTCCTGGGTTCGGTTCTCAGTGCCTCCTGAGAAGACTAGCAAGACAGAAAGCTGGCATGACAGGCTGGCGCAGCGAGCTGACCCAACAAGGAGACACAAAGAGGAAACACAATGAGAGAGACAACAAAGCAGGGAGCTGAAGTGGCTCAAGCAATTGAGTGCCTCTCTCCCACATCAGAAGTCCCAGGTTTGGTTCCCAGTGCCTCCTGAAGAGAAGACGAGCAGACACAGAGAGCACACAGCAAATGGACACAGAGAGCAGAAAGCAAGCGCAAAAACAATGAGGGGGCGGGGGGGGGATAAATAAATAAAATGAATCTTTAAAAAAAAGGGCTCTGTTTTCTTGAACTGTAACATCAATCTTAGTACTCAGTGTATCAAGTGTACTCTAATAACAATCGTGACTTTATTTGGAGGCTGCCCCTCCAGAGCTGGTACCACACACTCTCTTCTCCTCCTGCATCACTTTCCCTTTTGTCTACATCTTTTACTTGTTGCCTCTGCTGTTGTTTTCTAGCTTCCTTTGCATTATGCCTGACAAAGCATTTCTCTCCGGTGTTTCAGGAACACATCTACACGACACATGGTGCTAACAGTTTATAAATTGAGAATGGTAGAAAAATATGTACCTTAAAGGATAAAATTTATGAAGATGTCATCAGGTCCTGTGCTGAGGCTGCAGCATTGCTGAGGCCAAGGCTAGGTCCTAGGCCTCCACGGAGGTCAAGTACCTCTTCCCTCCATTCCACTGGCCCAGGCTGCAAATCTCCCTCTACAACCAGAGTTGAACTGACCTGCAAACACTTACTGTTTGTAGCAAAGGGAGTTAAGGGAGAAGGGGTGATGAGGTCCAGACTGATTCACAGGAAAATAAAAAGTGAAAGAACATTATCTACAGACAGAAATTCAGTAGAAACCTATCTCCAGTTGAAGGACATTGCTGTCATTATTAAGAAGAAACATTGTGAGAAAACTGTCTTGCTTAAAGCTGCTTTAGTAACACCAAGCCCTGCTACCCATTCTTTAAATGGAACCCTTTCAAACAGGTAATGAAAATCTAATAGTCCACCTGCTATGTGTTGCCCCAAGCCTGAATGCATTACAGAGAAAAGGAGTTTATTTTCTGCCATTTTCAAGAGCAGAAATAAAAAGGCAGCATTTCCTGACCTTACCAAAGCCTTTGATGCAATTAAGAGCAATTTGGCTAGAATCAAGCTGCCTGCAATTGACCTTACTTCATTAGTTTGAAGATTATTTTACAAATGGAGAGCAAAGTGCTGTAATTTAACAGATGAACTACAATAGCTGATTAAATGAATCTTATTTCATTTCTGACAAACGTGGACTACTTTCTAAAGATAATGCTTGAAAGAGGCACTGTACATATTTGGTTTAAAATCAACAAGAATTCGTGTTTTTAAAATTTTAGATGAATTTTGTTTTACTTTAACTCTTACTTTACATATTAAAATCAGATAACTCATTGTTTAGTGCTCATTTAAAATATATCATGAGGACGACAAAATGTAAGTATTAGAATTCTTTCATCTTAACAATGACTTTTCAATTAAATGATGGGTTTTGGTAAAAATTTTGTCCAATAAACTTTTATTTCTTTTTAAACTCTTAAAATACAATATAATATTGTCTACATAATGAAGCCTGAAGCTTCATGAAATGTGTGATGTAGTATTGTCAGATTTCAACATAATTTGCTAAATATCTTCCAATTTTTAAATATCCTTTTTATTTTCTGTGCTCTGCATTTTAGATGATTCAACCAAAGTGATGTTAGGAAATGAAGAAACATTTGCAGGAATATGTGTACAAGTAACCTAAAAGGAGATTAATTCTTTGCTTTAAAAGTAATTTTTTGAGAAACCCATAGAATTTTACTGTGTTTTACTTCTTAGATTTAGCTAAAATGTTCTGAGCATCTAAAAAAATGGGCTAGTATCTAAGCACTTTAAAAATAATTCAACAAGGATCAAAGTTCCTTACATGAGCCATCAATCACAAATCAACAAATATTTAACTATTTAGTTGGTCAATATTGGGTAAAATATTATGGAGAATAGGGAAAAAAAACAAACTGTGTACTAAGCATAATGAAAATTAAAATTACAAAACTAGTATAAAACAAAAGTTTTTAATTAGAACCAAGAAAATTCAAACTCAGTATAAAATTAATGTTAATTTTATTTCTATTTCACTAGTACAAACAAAAAGAAATTGAAAATGAAAGAATAAAAGGAGTTATATAAGCATCAGAAAACCCACTTAGGCCTCAATCTCATAAAAAATGTCCAAGACCTATACAAAGAAAACTATATAATATTATCAAGAGAAATTAAAGATCTAAATAAATGGAACAGTATATCACATTCATGGGTGGAAAAATCCAATATTGGAAGAAGTAAATTCTCTCCAAACTTTTCTATAGATATAATGCAATCTCAACCAAAATTCCAACTCTCTGTGTGAGTGTGTATATGTACAATTTGAAAAACTGATTCTAACATTGTTATGAAAATAAAAAAAGACCAAGAGCCTTTCTTCTTCTTTTTTTTTTTTTCAAAGATTTATTTATTTACTTTTTTATACCCCTTCACCCCTTGCTGTCTGTATCCATTTGCCAGGTGATCCTCTGTGTCTGTTTCCTGCCTCTTTTCTCATCCTTCTCCTCCAATCTTCACCTGGATTCAATCCTAAGAACCTCCAATGTGGGAGAGAGGCATTCTGCCACCTGCACCACCACAGATCCTGATTTCCAGCACATCTCATCTTAGCTCTCTCCTGTGTCTCTCCCTTGCTGCATCATCATCTTGCTGCATAATCATTTTGCTGTGTGGCTCAGCGGCGCCTGGCTAGCTGCACGCTTGCATGCAGGCTGGTGGCTCGCCTGCATGCCCGGGGAGCAAACACAGGTCCCTCCATATGGCAGACACACAACCATTGAGCCACATCTGTCCCCGCGCCTCCCCCCGCCACCGAGCCTTTCTTGACAATCTTGAAGAAGATAGCCAGAACACAAACTACCAAATAATAAGACTTATTTTAAAGGTACAGCAATTTAAACTGTGATTTTCGTGCAGGAATAAACATTTAGACAGTGGAAAAGATAGAGTCCAGGTGACGTGTATGAGATCACCTAACTCTCAAGGTGCCATTGCAGTACTGCAAGGAAAGGATGATGTTTTTGCTAAATGGTGCTGGATTAATTCGATATTCACATGAAAAAATAAATCATGACCCCTACTTTATATCATACTCAAAAATATATTCTGGATCTCTCATTGATCTAAATGTTAAAGATAAAATATTAAAGTTCCTAGAAGATAACAAAGGAAAATGTTTCCATTACCTTGCATAAGGCAAAGAATGTGTTTAAAGGTCACAAAAAAGCTCATTAAACAGAAGCAAAGATTAATAAATTGGATTCATCAAAAATTTTAAAATTCTATTCATCAAAAAACAGTATCAAGATTGAAAGAAAGGGCAAGCCACACAGAGAAGACATTTGCAATAACATATTGGATGAAAGTCTCATATCCAGAATATGTAAGTAACTCCATAAATCAATAATGGGGGCATGGAACTAGGCAACCCACTACCACAAAAAATGGGAAAAAACCTTGAGTAGGTACTTCAGAAAAGAAGATATCCAAAATGGCCAATAAGCTTATGAAAAGGTGCTCAAGTTTATTTGCCATCAGAGAAATAGAAATTAAAATGTCAGTGAGATACCCCCACAATAACAACTACTAAAATGCCTGAACTGGGAAGCGGCTGTGGCTCAATCAGTAGGGCTCCCGTTTACCATATGGGAGGCCCCGGGTTCGGTTCCCGAGGCCTCCTGGTGAAGGCAAGCCCGCCCGCACGGCGTGGTTAGCTGACCCAGCGAGCACAAGCAGTAAGGGGGTGATAAATGAATAAATAAATAAAATCTTAAAAAAAAAAAAAAAAAA
>JAKSZT010000049.1:30993959-31090473 GCA_026826555.1 Tolypeutes matacus
AAAGATTTATTTATTCATTTATACCCCCCTTGCTGCTCGCGCCCACCAGGCCAGCCAACCACACCGCGCGGGTGGGCCCAAGTGTTGGTGGGAAGAAGATGAGAAGACGACGGAATTCTCTTATGCTGCAGGTTGGAATATAAACAGACACAACTAATTTGGAAACCTCTGGCAGTATCACCCAAAGCTCAACATGCTCATATTTTAAAATCCTCAAGAGAAATGCATGCATTTCTCCACCAACATAATACCCAAGAATGTTCATAGTTTTACGAATAACTAAATCTACAAATAACATGAGTGTCCAGCAAAAAAAGAATGAGCATATTGTGTTATGTTCATATAATGAAATATTTTACAGATATGCAAGAGTAAACTCCTGCTAAATGTGAGATTAATCTCACAGACAAGTTTAAGCAAATGAAATTTGACATGAAAGAATATGTATTGCATGATTCCATTTACATAAAGTTCAAAAGCAGCCAAAAACAAATTGGTGTGAAAGAAGTCAGAATGTGATTTACCTTTGGGAGGGTAAAGACTAGGACGCCCCCTGAGGGGGACCAGGGTGTTGCTAGGAGGGTCATATTTCTTATTCCAGGTGGTACTTGTTTAGTTGAGTTCACTTTTCAAAATTCATGCTGTCCTCTTAACATTTATGTACTTAAGTGTAGGCATATTATACTTCAACTACAAAGCTTAAAATGCACTCAATGAGACTTAACATTAAAGTGAGTTACGTTTACCATGAAAAATAAAATACATCTGGGGAACGAATGAGCTGACCCAAAGAACAAGAGACTACTCCAAAAAAGTCTATTCCCCCTCGACTGATATGATTATCTGTGAACGTAAGTAAAGAGAGTCTACACATGAAGTGTAAGAATACATAAAAATCCAATCAAGAGGACCCACAAAAGGCTAGGGCTAGAAAAAAGTTTTATCTCTGTTAGGTAGAACTAATCAGTTTTTCTCCTGTCTAGAGAAACTCTGTATAAACAAGGAGGAGACAGGTGGATCTCTGCGACTCCAAGAGTGATTCTCAAACTCGGTGTCTTGTTAAAATGCATATTCCTGGGCCACATCCCCAAGGCTCTGAAACAGTAAGTCTGGAATGCGTGACCAGGAATCTGCATTGCGGGAGATTCAAATATAGGTGGGGTCTTAATTTGCCAGAGCTGCTATGACAAATACCAAAAAAAAAAAAAAAAAAAAAAAAAAAAACTGGTTAGTTTAACAATAGGAATTTACTAACTCGCAGTTTTGAAGGCTAGAAGTCCAAAGTCAAGATGCTGGCAAGGCCATGCTTTCTCTGGAAGTTAATGGCATCCTGGTAATGACTGTCTGCCTGTCCTCTGTCATATGGTGGTCTCTCTCCCTTTGGCATCTTCTGACTTCTGGCTTCTTTCTGTGGCTTTCTCTGACTGTATCTGAAGCTCCTCTCTTTATAAGGCCTCCAGTTCTACAGATTAAAACCTACCCTGATTTAATTTGGCCACACCTGAACTAATAATATCATCCTCACAAAGTCCTGTTTACAAATGGGTTCACATCAACAGGAATGCAGGTGAAGATATGGAGAAGCAGAGGTTGCGGTGGTTGCAGCCAGAATAAAGTAAAGGATGAACTTGGCACAACATATTTCCTCCTGCTTTATTGATGTCACTGAGCCAGGATTGGTGCAAAAAGCCACAAAGAACATGGCTTACTTAATGCTGTTAATCCCCTGAGCCTAGGCCAGTGCCTGACATATGACTAAGGCTTAATAAAGATATGATGATGGTGGGAGGGTGCAGAATTGTGTTAAGATATTAGAGTAGAAAGCTCCAAGAAACAGCCCCTCTACCTGAACAACTATTAAACAGGCAGGAATGGTCTGAATGAATTATTTTAAAACTTCAGAGTCCAGCAGAACACTGTACAGCATCCAGGAAAGGGTGGAAGGAAGAAGCTGGTAAATTATGGTAAATACCAGTAAATTGTTCTCTTCACAGGGCAGTTACCGATGCCCATCCACCACTCTCATGGCATACAGTAGAGGGGTCCAGCTCCTGACATAGCTTCCTGGTGCCAGAGAGGTACATAAAAATCCCCTTCCTCCAAATCTGGTAGATGGGAGCATGTAGGCCAATCGCTAATCACTGATTTTGATTAGTTACTTCAGATGGCTGGGGGCCAGCTGTTCCAACTTGCCACAGACAAAGGTGGTGGAGGAAACTCAGAGCTATGGAGGAGGCAGTTAAAGGACTGCATTGGCTGGGCAGGGGCCTGGTCAAGAAAGTTCAGCTTTGGGAAGCTGTGGAAGAAGCTCCTAGGACCTTTCCTGACCCCTTCCTCATCTGCTCCGGAAGAAAATTTGGAACCAGTGAGCATTCCATTTTGGGTCCCTGACCTTGATCCAGCTGGGAATGTTTGACTTGGGAAATTCCTCTCTGACAGCTTCCCCACCCCTCCACCCCCCCAAAATTGCCCTCTGGGCAAAAGCAGCTTCAGACAATGAAAGCAGTGTAAACAACAATTGCAGCAGATGGCCTGGGTAAAGGTTTACCTGTGTTACATTCTGCAGTATAAGACTAGGGGGAGGATTTGTTCCCTGGGAAGTAGAGGGGGAATTCAAACTCCTGCAAACAGGAGTGTTCCTAAGGACACTAGCAAGCACAAGCCCAGGACAAGTCACAAGTCATAGGCCCAGAAAAGAGAGGAAGGACCCAGTCCTTTGCATTCACCTTGGGTTGACCTTCCTGATAGGAGGACTGAACTCTGATGGAGAGCAGCAAACAATGCAAAGCCAATTTGCAAAGACATTGAAAAGTGGTTTTTGCTTAGATTTTTCTTTGCTTAGATTGTCTGTTAGTTCCTGACACAAGAAAAATCTCTCTCATATCATCAGTTGGTTAAAAACTCAAAAACAGATTTCTCAGGAAATAAATCCCAGAATTAACATTTTAAATATTTTAAAAATGTACAGTGTGAAACAACAGATTAAAAGGCAAAGAAACAGGAATTGATGTCCAATACCAAGGAAGAGGATAAAAATCCAGAAAACATCAACAAAGAAGACCAGACTAAGAACATACTGGACAAAGACTTAAATAAATGATCTTCATTATGTTCAAGGAGATGAAAGAAAATGCAGGAAAAGATGTAAAGGACATCAGGAAAACAATGAAAGAACAATTTGAGAATCTCGAAATAGAGAAAGAAATTTTCAAAACAACCAGACAGAACTACTGGAGTTGAAGTCCAAAATAACTGAAATGAAAAATACCCAAGAGGGTTTCAATAGCTGGCAGAAGAATCAGTAAACTCAAAGGCAAGACAATTGAGGTTTCAAGCTGAGGAGCAGAAGGAAAAAAAGAATTATAAAAAGTAAAAATAGCCTAAGAAATTTCTAGGACACCATCAAGCATATCAATATATGCATGATGGGAGTCCCAGAAGGAGAAGAAAGAGAAGGGGGCAGAAAGAATATTCAAATAAATAATGACAGAGAACTTTGCAAACTTAGCAAAAGATGAGAATATGCACATCCAAGAAGCCAAGAGTGATAGTTCGAGGCTTTTATGGACTCCAGAAAAGATCATATCCTTAGAGCTAACCCATTCCTGTGGGTGTGAACCTATTGTAGGTGGACCTTCTGATTAGATCACTTCAGTTAAGGGCCTTTGATTAGATTACTTCGGTACAGCATGACTTAGGGGTCTTAATCCTCTTACTGGAGTCCTTTATAAATTGGATGAATATGGAGAGAGAGAGACAGAGATACAGGAACAGAGAAGAACGCACAGAAGCTGAAAAAGAAAGCCACAGATGGAGCAGCCAGAAGATGAAAGCAACAGGGCCCAGAGGAGAAGACAGAGACCAGCAGGTGCTGCCATATGCAGAGGAATCCAGGATCACTGCAACCATCTTTGGGGAGAGAGCGTCACTTGATGCCTTGATTTGGACACTTTTTCTCAGTCTCATAACTGTAAGCTTTGCAAGCAAAGAAAACTCTACTGTAAAAGCCAACCCATTTCTGGTATATTGTTTTCAGCAGCTTTTAGCAAAACTAAAATACCCAGGACAACCAAAAAGGAAAATCTGGATGAATAATATACCCCAACAAATACTGATCAAACTGTTGAATGCAAAGGACAAGGACAGAGTTCTGAAAGCTGCAAGAGAAAAGCAAAGTGTTATGAATAAGGGAGTCCCAATTAGATTATGTGCTGATTTCTCATCAGAACCATGGAGGCAAGAGGGCAATGGGTTGAAATAATTAAATTGCTGAAAGAGAACAGTTCCCAAGCAAGAAATTTATATTTGGTGAGATTTTCTTTCAAAGATGAGAAAGAGATTAAGACATACCTTGCTAAGCAAAAGCTAAGGGGTTTCATCACCCCTAGAACTCCCCTCTAAGCAACGCTAAAGGGAGGTCTTCAAACTGAAAGGAAAGGACATTAGACAGTAGTTCAAAGTGGCATAAAGAAATAACAACCTCCTGTAAAAGGAGTTTATAATAACTATACCAGTAATTATAAATGCCAGTACTATTGTATTGTAATTTTTGGTATGTAACTCCACTTCTTACTCCCTATAGATGCTAAAATGCAAGTGTATAAAAAGTAATCATAACTCTATGTTTTTAAACACACAACTTATCAAGATATAATTTGTAACAAGTACAAAAAAGGACAGAGGGGTATATAAGAAAAGTGCATGTGTATGCTATTAGAGTCAAGTTGGAAACTTTATTTAGTACATAGGAGACTTTACTATACCACTTTCAAAAATGGATAGAGTATCTAGACAGAGTTCAATAAGGAAATACAAGACTTCTATGTTACGCCAAATCAACTAGACCTAACAGACATACATAGGACACTTTAGCCAACAACAACGGGATAATACATTCTTCTCAAGAGCACATGGATCATTCTCCGGGATAGTCCATATGTGAGGTCACAAAATAAGTCTGAATAAATTTTAAAAAATTTTAAATCACACAATAGTGTCTTCTCTGACCACAATGGAATGAAGCTAGAAATTGATAACAAAGGTAGAAATGGGAAATTCAAAAATACGTGGAAATCTCAAAACATACTCTTAAACAAACAATGGGATAAAGAGGAAATCACAAAGGAAATTAAGAAAGATCTTAATTTCTTAATGAATGAAAATGAAAATACAACTTAGCAAAACTTATGGGATACAGCAAAGGAAGCACTGGGAAAGAAACTTATAGCTCTAAATGCTTACCTTAAAAAAAGAGGATGTTAAATCAGAGACCTAACCTTGAAACTGGAAGAACTAGGGAAGCAGATGTGGCTCAAGGAATTGGGCTCCCGTCTCCAATATGGGAGGGTCCAGTGTTCAAGTCCCAGGGCCTCCTGGTGAAAAGCGAGTTGGCCCAAGTGGAGAGCTGGCCTGAGCAGGGCCCACGCAGAGTGCTGGCCCATGCAGAGTGCTGGCCCACACAAGAGTGCTGGCCTGCATAGGAGTGCTGGCCCTCATAGGAGTGCTGGTGCAACAAGATGACACAACAAAGAGAGACAATAAGAGAAACAGCAGACCAGGGAGCTGAGGTGGCACAAGAGATTGAGCAGTCTGTCTCCACTCCAGAAGGTCCCAAGATCAGTCTCCAGTGCCTCCTAAAGAGAAGACAAGCAGACACAGAAGAACACACAGAGAGCAGACAGAGAGCACAAAACAACAAGAGGGTGGTGGTGGGGGGGAATAAATCAATAAATCAATCTTAAAAAAAAAAAACTGGAAGAACTAGAAAAAGAAGAGCAAGCTAAACCCAAAGCTAGCAGAAGGAAGGAAATAACAAATATTAGAGTGGACATACATGAAACAGGGGAAAAAAAAAAAAAAGGAATAAAAAGAATCAACAAAACCAAAACTTGGTTTTTAAAAAAGATCAGTAAAATTGACAAACCTTTAGCTATACTGATTTAAAAAAAAAAAAAAGAACACAAATAATTAAAATCAGAAATGAAAAGGGGGCCATTACTACCAATCCCAATGAAATAAAAAGGCTTCTAAGAAGATACTATGAACACTGTATGCAAACAGATAACCTATATGAAATGGACAAATTCCTAGAAACACAATACTACCTATACTGCCTCATGGAGAAAGAGATCTCAACAAACCAACAACGAGGAGAGAGATTGAACCAAAAATAAAAAATCTCCTAATAAAGAAAAGCCCAACCAGAGGGCTTCACATGGGAGTTTTATCAAACATTCCAGGAAGAATTAAGACCAATTCTGCTCAAACTCTTCCAAAAATTCGAAGAGAAGGGAATACTCCCTAATTCATTCTATGAAGCCAGCATCACCCTCATACCAAAGTTGGATAAAGCTACCACAAGAAAAGAAAATTACTTACCAATACCCCTTATGGATAAAGATGCAAAATCCTCAATAAAATACTATCAAAGTGAATCCAAAGCAGCACATTAAAAGAATTATACACCACAATCAAGTGAGATTTATTCCAGTTAAACAAAAGTGGTTCAACATATGAAAATCAATTAATGTAATACACCACATTAACAGAATGAATCATATGATCTTCTCAATCAATGCAGAAAAGGCATTTGATAAAATACAGCCATATGATCATCTCAGTCAAGCAGAAAAGGCATTTGACAAAATACAGCATCCTTTCTTGATAAAAAACACATAGAACACTAGGAATAGAAGGAAACTTCCTCAATGTGATAAAAGGCATTTATGAAAAGCCCACAGGTAGCATCTACTTAATGGGGAAAGACTGAAAGCTTTCCATCTAAGATCAGGAACAAGACAAGGATGCCCACTCTTAACCACTGTTATTCAACATTGTACTAGATGTTCTATCCAGAGCAATTAGGCAAGAAAAATAAAAGGCATCCAAGTTGGAAAGGAAGAAGTAAAACTTTCCATATTTGCAAAGGACTTGATCCTAGGTACAGAAAATTCTGATAAATACACTACAAAGCTCTTAGAGCTAATAAATGAATTCAGCAAAGCAGCAGGTTAAAAAAGCAACAGTAAAAAATCAGTGGTGGGTCTAATACACTACTAATTATCAGAAGGAAAAAATCAAGAAAAAAATTCCATTTACAAAATCAACTGACAGAATCAAATATCTAGAAATAAATCTAACCACAGATGGAAAGTACTTGTACACAGAAAATTACATAACAGTGCTAAAACAAATCAAAGAAGACCTAAATAAATGGAAGGGCATTCTGTGTTCATGGATTCAAGGACTAAATACTGTTAAGATGTCAATTCTACCCAAGGCGATTTACAGATTCAACATAATTCCTATTAAAATTCCAGAAACCTTCTTTGCATAAATGGGAAAACCAATCATCAAATTTTTATGGAAAAAAACAAAACAAAAAAAATTTATATGGAAGGGTAAGGGGCCCCAAGTAGCCAAAGTCATAAAAAAATTTGGAGAATTCACACTTCCCATCTTAAAATTTACTACAAACCACAGTAATCAAAATTGTATGGTACTGGCACAAGGATCTATAGACAAATGGAATCAAATTGAGAGTTCAAAAATCAACCCTCACATTTATGTCAATTTATTTTTGACAAGGGGACAAAGGCCACTCAATTAGGAAAGAATAGTCTCTTCAACAAATGATGCTGGGAAAACTGGATATCCAATGCAAAAGAATGAAGGTGGACCTTAACTCACACCATATACAAAAATCAACTCGGGGGACGGATGTGGCTCAAATGGTTGGGCGTCCGTTTCCCATATGGAGGGACCCAGGTTCAATCCCCGGGACCTCCCGATAAAAAAAATAAAATAAAAAAATAAATCAACTCAAACTAGACCAAAGACCTAAATGTGACAGCCAGACAATAAAGAAAACATCTTCAAGACCTTGTGTTAGGCAATGGTTTCTTAAGACTTTATACCCAAAGCACAAGGAACAAATGAAAAAATAGGAAATGGGACCTCATCAAAATTAAAAACTTTTGGGGGAGCAGATGTGGCTCAAGCAGTTGAGTGCCTGCTTCCCACATGGGAGCTCCTGGGTTCAATCCCCAGCGCCTCCTAAAATACAACAACAAAACAATAAGCAAACACATGGAAAAAACAACTCAGGGGAACTGATGTGGCTCAGTGGTTGGGCACCAGCTTCCCATATATGAGGTTCTGGGCTCAGTCCTGGCCCAGTACCTAAAAAAAAAAAAAACCCTTCAACTGAAAAGCAAAGAGACAAACAACCCAATTTAAAAATGAGTAAAAGAATTGCAATAGGCATTTCTCCAAAGATACTTAAATGGCCAAAAAAACACATGAATAAATGTTCAACATCATTAGCATTAGGGAAAGGCAAATCAAACCACAACTAAATGCCATTTCACACCCACTACAATGGCTACTTTTGTTTTTTTAATGGAAAATTACAAGCATTGGAGAGGTTATGGATAAATAGGAACACTCATTCATTGCTGGTAGGAATACAAAATGGTACAGTCACTGTAGAAGACAGTTTGGCAATTCCTCAGAAAGTTAAGTATAGAATTAGCCTATGACTTGGCAATCTCACTTCTAGGTATATACCTGAAAGCATTGAAAGCAGGGACTCAAACTGATATTTGCACATCAATGTTCATAGCAGCATTATTCACAATTGCCAAAAATATGGAAACAACCTAAGTATCTAGTAATGAATGGGTACGTAAAATGTGGTATATACACAGAATGGAACATTATTCAGCCCTAAAAAGAAATGAAGTCCTGATACATTTGAGAACATGGCTGAACCTTGAAGACATCATGTTGTGTGAAATAACCCAGACACAAATGGGAAAATATTGTATGATATCACTGACATGAAATAATTACTATATGCAAAGTCATAGAGAAAGAATCTAGAATATAGGTTACCAGGGGACAGGGTTGGGGTAGAGAATAAGGAGTTACAACTTTAAATGTATAGAGTATCTCTTTCAGATGATGAAAAAGTTTTGTTAAGGGATGGTGGAGATGGTGGGGATGGTAGCCCAACATTGTGAACATTATTAACAACACTGAATTATCTTTTTGAGTATGGTTAAAAGGAGAAATTTTAGATTGTATGTATATATACTTTTATATATATATATATACATATAACTAAAATTTTTTTAAATCCATGAAACTGCATAACACACAGTGAACCCCAAGTTAAACCATGAAACATAGTTACTAGTGCAATTATATAAATACGCTTTCATTGAAAGTAACACATATACCACCATGCCAATGTAATGTAAGGTATTAATAATAGGATGGCATATGGGAAGCTTTTATTTTATACATGGTTTTCCTATAAACTCACAACTTTTCTCATAAATAAAATAAGATGAACTGCATCAGTCCCATCTTCATGGACTTCAGTGGAAATTCCCCTTGGATACTAAAGGGTAGTGTAGAAAGGGAAAGGAAAATTGATAGTGGAATTTATTTTCTAAAAAAAAAAAATACTTTCTTTGGGAAGGCCTATCAACGACCATATATTATATTTGTTCTGTGAACCATAGAGACTTGCTGTCATTTTCATATAAAGCCAGGAGTCCTCTGGCTTAAATTTAACTGCAGGATTCCTGCCCCTAAATCAGTGTTAGTGTCAGAGTTGCTTTCCATTTGCATGAGG
This sequence comes from Tolypeutes matacus, assembly GCA_026826555.1. NCBI lineage: Eukaryota > Metazoa > Chordata > Mammalia > Cingulata > Chlamyphoridae > Tolypeutes > Tolypeutes matacus. The sequence goes on from JAKSZT010000049.1 coordinate 31,003,603, forward strand.
GCTGCTGTTGATTTGCAGCAGGGAATCATCTCTTATTTGGCTAGACTTCAATTTTAATAGGTTAGATGTCCGGTTTGTTTTTGTCTTTCACATTACAGACCCTGGTAATCAGACCTCGGGCTCATCAACAAGTCTTGTTCACTTGCCAGAACAAACACAGAGGGAAAAAATTTAAATTCCTCCTACCATCACTCAACTGTTACTGAGAATTCCCTTACCGGATTAGAATAACGGACTGACTCCTTGATGCTGGATATAAACTTAGTGTGCTCACCCTATCCAAATACCTTTAAGTTCTTCAGAGGTTTGTTATTCTAGCTCCTACTATATTTGGCATGTCCATTTGAATACCTATGTATGCTTCATTCTACTTCAATTTTAAAAATTCAGAATAAGTCTAGTCCAAACTCTTGTTACAAGAACATAAATGCAGTTCAACAAGGAAGAAAAAGGAGACTTTACTGAAATGTTTACTAAATACATTATTAGACAAATTCCAAGCCTGTTTGTTTTAAACAGTGCTTCTCAAAGTTTAATGTGCATACAGATCAATTAGGGATCTTATTAAAATGCAGAGTCTGACTCAATAGGTCTTAAGTGGCACCTGCTAGAGAGGCCCCTGAGTCTGCAGGTCTGACAGCTCCCAGGTAATGCCTACGCTGCTGGTCCATGCTCCAAGTTCTTCAGACAAAAACAACAAAACCCAGCCCATGTCGTTAAACCTCTAAATCAGCCCATAAAAAGCCAGATTTTTAAGGACATTCAGAGCCCCTTTCCCCCAGAGACGTCCAGGTGGCTTTCAATGGACACAATGACCTTCCTCAAGACTTGCTTGGTTACGGATACCAGAAAATTTTTAATTATATTTGTGGCTCACGTATTTACTGGGCAGTCCCTCCATCTTCTACGTGGAGCATAGTAATGGGAGAGGGCATGGAAATCATGATATGCCCAACCCCACCCATAAAGAATGATACCGGGCTCTGGGTATCCTCACAGGACAAGGAGAAAGATCCTCACAGGATCACATAGGAAGAGCAGCACCCTGGCTCAGGCTCATTTTTTTTTCTCTCTCTAGAGGAGCACCAACTCTCACAACCTCCCTTGCGTTTCGCCCCCGCCTTCTGTTTTCTGCTCTGTTCTTTGCTCTTTCTCCCCCAGAAAACGTGTCCACTTCCAGGGCTGAACACCTTTCGGCAGATTACTGCCAGATTTACATTTCTATGGTCCAGCTCAAATGTCTTATTCTCGAGCTTCCCAAGAATAAAAACAATAATGTGCATTCACATAACCTGTGAGAATGTTAAAAGGATTTTCACATACATTGTCATGTCTCGGGCTTACTGAATAATTATATTTGATGCAACATCCTCAACTTCCTATTGAAATATCTAATCAGGACTCCTCAAATTTTTTTCCAAACTGGTTACTTTTCCTGATATAAACAGTTTCCATCAATTTTATAGAGTTCCAAACACTCAGGATGAAAACCCAGGAATCCTTTGCAACCCCCTTTTCCCACTTATTTTCTATTTCTGGATGAATGCAAGTTCTTAGCCTTTCATCCTTCATATGAGCATCAGATCCACCAATTTCTTTTTATTTCCCACTACCCTTTATATTCTCCAACCTGGATTACTGAAAAGACTCTTCACTAATTTTATAAATTCTTACTGGCTGATACTAACAGAGACCCAAGCGGCCTAAACAAGTTAGTTTATTTTTCTCTCACATAACTAAATAAGTGGTAAGCAGTACAGGGCTTGTACTAAAGCATCTAAGATATTTTTGATGTCCCTGTTCCTTTCTGACTTTCTATTTAGCCTTTCCATGGCTTTTTTCCTAAGGTTACTTCACATTTACTACACCATCCTGGAGCCCAGCAATGCAGGCAGGAAGGGGAGAAGGGGCCTTCCAACCCGTCAGCCACCTTTTTAAGGAACTTTCCCCTAAACCCAGCCAACCCCTCCCAGAAGTTTGCCATATGAGTAGATTACTACCACAAACAAATCATTATTTGGTTATTAATAAGAAAGGGAGAGGGGAATGGATATAGCTCGGTGGTTGAGCCCCTGCTTCGCGTGTACGAGGCCCCAGGTTCAATCCTGGTATCTCCTAAAAAAAAAAAAAAAAAAGGGAGGAGGAGGAGGAGAAAAAGAAGAAAGGGAGAACATTTAGACTGAGTAGCAGTCAAGCAATGTCTTTGCCACACTCACATACCTTTGTCTCTTATCCCTTTCTTTAATCATTTATATATTTATTAATGATTTATATATTTATTTAATCATTTATTCAGGAGTATTTACAGAATAACAGGGATTACAAATACAGAAAAAGATGCAGTCCCTGCCTTGAAGAACTCATTATCAGCCATGCAGTACAGTGAGGGCATGTTTTATGTTAGTGAAAGCACTCAGTAGCTTCTTATAGCTACAGAAAGAATAGGCTCCATTCTCCTGGGGAAGAATGCTCTTTTTTCTACTGTACCTATTTGAATACTTTACATATTTCAAGACCCAGATCGAACTCTACTTTCTTCGAAAAGCCTTCCTTGGCCATCTAGAGCTGTGCTGTCTAATGTGGTAGCCATTGGCCACATGTGGCTATTGAGTTCTTGAAATGTGGCTAGTCCAAATTGAAACCTGCACTGAGTGAGAAGATTGCATTGGATTTGAAGACTTAGGAGATTAAAAAAAGAATGTCAAATATCTCATTAATAATTTTTATATTTACACTTCAAAATGATAAGATTTTGACGAGCCATACTAAGAAAATAAAAGACATGGCCCAAGAAAAGGAATACAGCAAAGTCCCAGAAGAGATGCAGAATTTGAGAGAACTAATCAGTGAGACAAGCACAAATTTCCAAAATCAAATTAATGAGATGAAAGAGAATATAGCTAAAGAGATAAATGACATCAAGAAGTCATTGAGCGAACGCAAAGAAGAATTTGAATTCCTGAACAGAAAAGTAATGGAGTTCATGGGAATGAAAGACACAATAGGTGAAGTCAAAAATACATTTGAGGCATACAACAGCAGACTCAAAACGATAGAAGAAAGAATAAGTGATACTGAAGACAGAGCAGCTAAAATTGAAGAGAGAAAAGAACAGAGAGAAAAGAATGGAAAAAATTGAGCAGGGGCTCAGAGAGTTGAATGACAACACAAAACGCAACAACATACGTGTCATGGGAGTTCCAGAAGGGGAAGAGAAAGGAAAAGGGGCAGAAAGAGTATTTGAGGAAATAATAGCTGAAAATTTCCCAACTATCACGAAAGAAATGAACTTACATGTCCAAGAAGCACACCATACCCCAATGAGAATAAATCCAAATAGACCTATGCCAAGACACATATTATTCAGAATGTCAAATGTAAAAGATAAAGAGAAAAAACTCAGAGCAGCAAGAGAGAAGCAAACAATCACATACAAAGGACGTCCAGTAAGACTTAGTGCAGATTTCTCTTCAGAAACCATGGAGGCGAGAAGACAGTGGTATGATACAATTAGGAAACTGAAAGAGAAAAACTGCCAGTTGAGAATTCTTTATCCAGCAAAACTGTCCTTCAAATATGAAGGTGAATATAAAGTATTCACAAACAAACAGAAACTAAGAGAGTTTGCAAAAAAGAATCCACCTTTGCAGGAAATATTAAAGGAAGCCTTAGAACCTGAAAGAAAAAGACAGGAGAGAGAGGCTTGGAGGAGAGTATAGAAGAAAGAAAAGCAGAAAGGATAACCAAAAGAGTAAAAAGAAAGACAAAAATAAGATGACATATGAAAACCAAAGAATAAAATGGAGGAAATAAATAGTGCATTTTCACTAATATCATTGAATGTGAATGGATTAAATTCCCCAATCAAAAGATACAGGCTGACAGAACAGATAAAAAAACATGAGCCATCCATATGCTGCTTACAAGAAACTCACCTCAGACACAAGGATACAAGCCAGCTGAAAGTAAAAGGTTGGAAAAAGATACTCCATGCGAATAGTAAACAGAAAAGAGCAGGGGTAGCTATACTAATATCAGACAAAACAGACTTCAAATGCAAAAAAGTGATAAGAGATGCAGAAGGCCATTATATATTAATAAAAGGGACGATCCTCCAGGAAGATATAACAGTCATAAATATCTATGCACCTAACCAGGGTGCCCCAAAATATATGAGACAAACTCTGGCAAAACTGAAGGGAGAAACAGACATTTCTACAATAATCGTTGGAGACTTCAACACCCCTCTCACATCATTACATAGAACAACTAGACAGAAGACCAACAAGGAAACAGAGAACTTGAACAATATGATAAACAAGTTAGACCTAACAGAAATATACAGAACACTGCATCCAAATCCAGCGGGTTATACATTCTTCCATGTATCTCTCTCCAGGATAGACCACATGTTAGGTCACAATACAGCTCTCAATAAATATAAAAAGATTGAGATTATACAAAGCACCTTCTCAGATCATAATGGAATGAAACTAGAAATCAATAACAGACAGGAAAAAAGTAAATTTGCAAATGTGTGGAGACTGAACAACACACTCCTAAATATTCAGTGGGTCAAAGAAGAAATTGCAGGTGAAATCAGTAAATATATTGAGACAAATGAAAATGAGAACACAATGTATCAAAACTTATGGGATACAGCGAAGGCAGTCTTGAGAGGGAAATTTATAGCCCTAAATGCCTATATTAAAAAACAAGAAAGAGCTAAACTCAAAGATTTAACTGAACAACTTGAGAAACTAGAAAAAGAACAGCAAACCAATCCCAAAGCAAAAAGAAGGAAAGAAATAATAAAGATAAGAGCAGAAATAAATGAAAATGAGAACAGAAAAACAATAGAGAAAATCAACAAAACCAAAAGCTGGTTCTTTGATAAGATCAATAAAATTGACAAACCCCTCGCTAGACTAACAAAGAAAAAAAGAGAGAAGATGCAAATAAATACAATCAGAAATGAAAGGGGGGAAATTTAAATAACCTCACAGAAATAAAAAGAATAAGAGAATATTATGAGAAACTATATGCCAACACACTAGACAACCTGGATGAAATGGACAAATTTCTAGAAACTCATAACCAACCTACACTGACACAACAAGAAATACAAGAACTTAACAAACCAATCACAATTAAGGAGATTGAATCCGTCATCAAAAATCTCCAAGCAAAGAAAAGTCCAGGACCAGATGGCTTCACAGGTGAATTCTACCAAGCATTTCTAAAAGAATTAACACCAATCTTGTTTAAACTCTTCCAAAAAATTGAAGAGGAGGGAAAGTTACCCAACACATTTTAATAATACCAAAGCCAGATAAAGATTCCACAAGAAAAGAAAATTACAGACCAATCTCTCTAATGAACATAGATGCAAAAATTCTCAACAAAATACTTGCAAATCGAATCCAACAGCATATCAAAAGACTTATACATCACGACCGAGTGGGATTTATTCCTGGTATGCAAGGCTGGTTCAACATAAGAAAATCAATCAGTGTAACACACCACATTAACAAATTGAAGGAAAAAAAACCACATGATCATCTCAATAGATGCAGAAAAGGCATCCGACAAAATCCAACATCCTTTTTTGATAAAAAATACTTCAAAAGATAGGAATAAAAGAAAAATTCCTCAATATGATAAAAGGCATATATGAAAAACCCACAGCCAACATCATACTCAATGGGGAACGGTTGAAAGCTTTTCCCCTAAGATCAGGAACAAGACAAGGATGCCCACTGTCACCATTGCTATTCAACATTGTACTAGAAGTTCTAGCTAGGGCAATTAGACAAGACAAAAAAATTAAAGGCATCCAAATAGAAAAAGAGGAAGTAAAACTCTGTTTGCGGATGACATGATCCTGTATTTAGAAAATCCTGAAGTATCCACAACAAAGCTACTTGAACTAATAAATGAGTTCAGCAAAGTGGCAGGATGTAAGATCAACACGCAAAAATCAGTAATGTTTTCGTACACTAGAACTGAACAATCTGAGGAGGAAATCAGGAGGAAAATTCCATTTTCAATAGCAACAAAAAGACTCAAATACCTAGGAGTTAATTTAAACAAAGAAGTACAGGACCTATATGCAGAAAACTACAAAACAATGCTAAAAGAAATTTTAAAAGACCTAAACAAATGGAAAGACATTCCGTGTTCATGGATTGGAAGAATAAATATCGTGAAGATGTCAATCTTGCCCAAACTGATTTATAGATTCAATGCAATACCAATCAAAATCCCAACAGCTTACTTTACAGAATTAGAGAAGGCAATTACCAAATTCATCTGGAAGGGTAAGTGCACCCGAATAGCCAAAAGTATTCTAAAAAGAAGAGCAATGTGGGAGGAATTTCACTGCTTGACCTTGAAATATATTACAAAGCTACAGTGGTCAAAACAGCATGGTACTGGCATAAAGATAGACATATCCATCAGTGGAATAGAATTGAGAATCCAGAAATATACCCTCACCTATACAGTCAACTGGTTTTTTGACAAACTTACCAAGCCCACGCTAATGGGAAAAAACAGTCTCTTCAACAAATGGTGGTGGGAGAACTGGATATCTATAACCAAAAGAATGAAAGAGGACCCCTATCTCACCCCCTATACATGAATCTACTCAAAATGGGTCAAAGATCTAAATATAAAAGCCAAGATGATAAAACTACTAGAAGAAAATGTAGGGAAACATCTTCAAGACCTTGTAGTAGGTGGTGGTTTCTTGGACCTTACACCCAAAGCAAGTACAACAAAAGAAAAAGTAGATAAATGGGACCTCCTCAAAATTAAACACTTTTGCACCTCACAGGACTTTGTCAGAAGGGTGAAAAGGCAGCCGACTCAATGGGAAAAAATATTTGGAAATCACATATCTGATAAGGGTTTAATATCCAGGATATATAAAGAGATGTTACAACTCAACAATAAAAAGACAAATGACCCAATTATAAAATGGGCAAAAGACTTGATAGACATTTCTCTGAAGAAGAAATACAAATGGCAAAAAAAAAAAACACATGAAGAAATGCTCAACATCACTCATAATTAGGGAAATGCAAATCAAAACTACAATGAGATATCATTTCACACCTATTAGAATGGCCACTATTAAAAAGACAGAGAACTATAAGTGTTGGAGAGGATGTGGAGAGATAGGAACACTTCTTCACTGTTGGTGGGAATGCAGGATGGTACAACCACTATGGAGGACTGTTTGGCAGTTCCTAAAGAAGTTGAACATAGACTTACCACGTGACCCTGCAATACCACTACTGGGTATATACTCAGAAGAACTGAGAGCAGTGACACGAACAGACATCTGCACACCGATGTTCATAGCAACATTATTCACCATTGCCAAAAGTTGGAAACAACCCAGGTGTCCATCAACAGATGAATGGATAAACAAACTGTGGTCTATTCACACGATGGAATATTATGCAGCTGTAAGAAGAAATGAAGTCATAAAGCATATGGCAACATGGATGAACCTGGAGGACATTATGTTGAGTGAAGTGAGCCAGACACAAAAGGACAAATACTGTATGAATGCGTTACTATGAACCAAATACATTGTGTAATATATTACTTGATTCAAAAAAAAAATTTATATGTATCCATTACATTTAATTGAGAAATGTATATATTTGTTCATCTGCGTTTACTTTTTAGTTTTTAATTGTTTATATTTTCAATTATTAAATGTACAAAATAAAGTTAAAAAAATGTTTTAAAAAATGATAAGATTTTGGATATTTTGGGTTAAAAAAAAAAAAAAAAAAAAACATAAACCTATTATTAACATTGACTTCTCCAGTATGTTTTTCGTTTTCTACCGTGGCTACTAGGAAAATTAAAATTACATCCATGGCTCACGTTTTTACTGGACAGTGCTGCTCTAGATCACAGCAGTCCCTCCATCTTCTGAGCGTCCCCATGATACTCAGATGCCATTTAATAACACAGTGATTTAAGATATGAGTATATGACTTATTTCTCCATACCAAATGCCAGTTCCTTGAAGGCTGGATTTGTGTGTGATCCATGTTAGATTCCTCCACAGAGCCTGTCAAGCTATCATATCAGTATCCAAGGTTCAGTCAGGACCTATACCAGGAGTGAAGAACAGTCACCTACCCTCCAAAGCTACATTTCTACCCACATCACTTAGATTCCTCCCAACTTTCACACTTCTGGGCCTTAAATCAAGCTATTCTCTTTCAGGCTGCTTTCTTCCCCACCTACCAGAATCTCACTCACCCTTCAGTCCCAGATCAAATGTCTGTCCGTTCCTCTGTGAAGTTTTCTCCACATTCTCCAGGGGAAGTAGCTATGGTCTCGTCTGTATCCCCATAGCACTTAGTAGTTTTATGATAGTGTTTAGCTGTCTGACTTATATTTTACTTAATACTCATTTACCAGGTCTGCCTGCCCTCCATTCAATGATGGAAATGATGTGGCGCTCATCTTGGCACCACAGAACAAGATTTTATTTGTGATAAGTATTCAATACATGCTGGTCGAATGGAACTGCATTCGATTCTTGCCAATTTCCTGATTGTTCATGTGAAAAATACACAAATACTTATTTTTCACTCTACTTCCAGAATAAATGACTAAAATTCTAATTCTGGCCTTTACTAATACACATGTTTTTTCTGCTCTCATGTTTTGAGAAGGAGAAAATTTTACAGAGGCCTTTTGAAATGTTAAAGCCATATAAGGCATCATTTGGATGAGCATGGCTGACTCTGCTACGGCTGTAAGTCACACATGCTGAACATATTAGAAGAAGTTTATTAATTTCTAAAAAACATCTCTATCACACCAATCTCCTGGAGACAATCTATAAACACAATTCCATTTTTCTACAGTGCTGACAATTCATAATGTAGCATACCAAGCCTGTATTAAGGCAATTGTGTCTTTGAATTAAGTGTATGCCTGTTTCACTGGAAACTTCACTGTCTCTTTACTCAGACATCAAAAAAGGAAATGGACATAAAACCCACAAGTCGTTCCCTTCCTTGCTGGTCTTCAGTTTCATGGCATTTGTTTACAAGGACTCATCCATTTACTATTCTGAGCTTCTCTGCAATCCTATTCTCTGCCAATTTAGAAGATGGTATTAATGAGATATATTTCCTTGTATTGAGCTGAATACTTAATTGAAACAATTAATACTCTTTACACCATCACCTATCAGTCACAGACCATGACATTTTCCCAAACCCTAAAAATTTGGAGTAGTACAAGTAGCCTGGAATGCCAATGGCATAACAAGAACTAATCACATTTGTTAACTTGTCATGATCCTTTTACTTTGTGCAATCTTAGGGCCATTTACTCAAGTACTGAAATAGACAAGTTGGAGAGATTACAGAAAATGACTACGTTAACTGTTAGAGAAGACTGGGAAATGGGCAAAAGTAATGTTTCCAGACATTGTTATTTCAATCTTTATCAAATTATGAAGTATATTATCCCCATGTTTAAGCTTCACTTTGCAATTTTTAGAGCTATTGAAAAAAGTATTTACTTTGGAGAACTCAAAAGAGCAAGTTTCTTTCATCTTCTACATTTCACAATGCCTTGTGTTCGGGTTCGTTTCTATGATATCCTTTAAATAATTGGATATTTTACTTATATTCTATTTTAATCATAGAGGCTGTTCACTGAGAATAAAAAAAATATTGGCAATCTCAGTGCCAGAAGTAGTTTCAGATTTAATTAAGACTTTCATTTCTTCAGGGATTTTGATTAAAACTTGCAATGCTCTTTTTTAAAAAGTAATATTTTAGTCCAATTACTTATAAGCTTAAAACCAAACTATTGGTAGCTTTGCCATGAGGTAAGGAAAACCTCTCTGCTTCAAGAATAGTATCCTACTATTTTTGGGTCACTTAAAAAATTATCAGCTTCCTTCATTTCAGGAGCTCAGAAACGAATATTATTTCATTATACTACTTTTCTTATGTTACATATATCTCATTTTCAAATTGCATCTGTTAGGAGAACTCTGAAGCAGCAGAACACATGGGTAAAAACTGAGACTCAAGTTTCATAAAACCCCTCCTAACGTTTGGCTGTACTTACTCCAGAGTTCTTCAAACCCTAAAAAGGCAATGTTCCCAAACACCAACAAGTGATTTTGAAGCTTTCAAAAGAACCACAGTCTATGGAAGTCCATTTGCCTTAGGGGGGCTTAATTATGTGTATATTTCTCTAGGACTGTGCCAGGATTTATTGGCAGGGGATGGTTCATTCCACAAGTTGGCTCTCTTCTTGCTGTCAATTAAAGGTTGAGCCACCGCAGGGGGGAAAAAAAGAAAACTACATTGTCATTAACATCCCATTCTTATGTTAACAAGCTTTTTTTTCCCTCTAATAGTCTCATAGTCTACAAACACCTGTTATCTTTGTTAGTAAAATACCCATTCTTCTAATTCTGTCTTTCAGTTTAGTAGCATTTGAATGGGAGAGAATAAAAATGGTAATTTATTTCTAGCAATCATGTAGAAGAAGAGATAGGCATATTTATATGTATACAGACTAAACACCAAAACACTAATTAAGTAAATTTAGTTTTCCCTTTAATCAGACTTCAGGTAATTAGCTGACAGCTATGTTAAATTACAGTTTATTCCATTTTTATAACAGGCTTTGGTCAAATAAAGATTATGCTTTAATGGCCAGATTTAGTTGCTAATTTTTTGTGCACACAAAAGGATTTGCAAATATTATCACTGGAATCTTTTAATGTTCTGAAAACTAATTTCTGCCTAAAACATCACTCTTTAAACAAACAGCTCCATCCAAGTTTAGGGAATATTTGTCAAAAATCTTTTCCATTTCATACACATCTTTTTAAAGCCATGGGGCAAGAGTTTATGGTCTCCTATGAATGTGTGCTCAACCCAAGTCAACACTGAAAGTATAATGCTGAAACTCAAAAAAGAGCATTTTGTCTGTATTTTATATGACTTGAATGGGTGAAATAATTCAAATTGTGTTTTGTCAAAGGCACAATCTGACATAGAGTAACATTCCAAGGATAGCATATATAGTTTTAATGATGCATATTCTGATTTAAATGGAACTCGCTTAAATGACGACATGGGTCTGGTGTTATTTTTCTCTTTTTTTTTTTTTTTTTTTTTTAAGAGAAGGGCCATAGGAAAGGAAAAAAAGGGGTGGAAATCATTATTTTTCAGCAGGTTAAAAGGTCTCTAGGATAAGATTTTCAGATATTTGAAACCCCAGACTCAACACTAAACACAAGCAACCCTAAGAAACATCTGTTGTTTTTGCATTAAAATAAATGACCACTTAAGGAACAGTAGTACATTTAGAGCCTACATAGTGATTTTCCAGATACCTGAGAATGAATGAAAAACAATACGGTGCTCTGAGAGAGGAATATTATTAAGGACAAAGCTGCTCAGTTGTGACATCACTCAGTTCATCAGGAGGAAGGTGGTTTCTAATTAGAAGTGGGAGAGAGAACACATGCAAAGAAAAGCCCTCAGTAATGTCTCTGCTCAATGGGAAGACTCGAGTGGCCTTTCTTTTACCCAGGAATGAGTCAACCTCTGGGAAACAGTGAGATTCACTTTATTTGCAAATAAATTTGCCATTAGGAAATTCAGAGGGGCTGATCAGCAGGTAGTATATGGAATTCTGATCCTACACTGCAGTGCATTTTCCTATTCATTGTCTATTTGCTGAAACATTATGGTGAGAAGCAACCCTCTCCCCTCCTTTATCAAAGTGTGTATATTTCTATTTTTTTTTTTTTTTAACTTTTATCTCTTAGAAATGTCCTGTGGCATTTAGAAGGGACTTTGCATACAAGAAATGATGTGTAGAAAGAGTGGGCAGTAGGTAACTTGTTCCTTTTTCCCTTATCAGGTAGAAATGACAGGAGAAGGAAACTTGGGGTAGTGCAGACAGAGACCCTGTTTCAGGAAGCACTCGGAGGCTGGGCTGGCAATGCTTCCGTAGATGGATACGGTGGAAAGTGAGAGTGGCCCACACAGGACAAGAGAGCAGCTGATGACAAGAAAGCACCTCTGGGCTCTCAGCTACAGGAGGGTAGAGCAAGTGACACCAAAGCCAAAGGAATGCGGGTGGACGGAGGTGGGGAAAGGGTGACAATTCCCAAGATTAAGCACCGGGTTGAGAAATCCACCTATATGAGCTTAAATGAAGTCACATAACCTTAAATGTACCAAAGAAACTTGACATAATAATAAATAAAACTTGATTATAATATTTCTCATATATTATTCTTTAGGCGCCAGGTACTATGCACTTCAAACATATTATTTAATTCTACAACCACCTTTTGAGGCTACTATTCCTCTTTTTACAAATGAGAAAGAAGATATACACAGGTGCCAAATAATTAACACAAGGCTGTACAGCTCCTAAGTCACGAAGCTGACGTTTGAACCAGGATTCCTGAGTAATTCATCCCTATATCATGCTATTATACTTGGTAGCAGGACTCATTTTGAAAGCCTTTGCTGACAGAAAATTGACCTGAGATGTTTACAAATGCCATACATCATTCTTATTGAGAGAAAATAGATAAAAGGTAGGAGTTAGAATACAGATGTGAGGGGCTTGCTTTAGAAAAGAGAAATATGGGGTTATGGATGTGAAATTTTGCCAGAGGAAGTCAACTTGAGTCCAAATAACTAGGAATGAAGGGGCTAAAAAGACTGGGAACAAGGACAGAGCAGTGTCACTTCCTATCCACCTTCCATTGGCCTCATCTTTTCCTATGTCATGATTCTTTTAAAAGACATTATAATAGAAAAGCAAAGTAGGGTGACATATTTATGAAATCTTTCCCTGCGAGGGGGAAGGTCCACTGATACATGAGATAACCCTACACATACACTAGTGTGATTTCAGACTTGAGACAAAGTTACAGAGCAGACTGAGACTTACTTACATTGTCTCAGAAAAAAGAGATCGGCTGTCAAGTTCAGTGCCATGGAATAAAGTTGTCTGCATGCTTTTGAAGATGCAGCAAAATGAACACATGCTTTGGAGACACACTGACTTGCTTCGGAACATGGGTCTACCATTTATTAACCTTGTGCATTTCAGAAACTTGCATAATCTTTTTGATCCATGGTGTTTTCATCTGTAAAATGAGGATACCAATTGCCTGGTATTACAACGATTAAACATGGCAAAGCTACCAGGCCTTGCACTCAGGAAATACTGAAGCATTAGTTCCCTTCCTCTTTCAAGGGCCTTCAAACTTCTTTCATCTTAAAAATCTATACTACCTTTGTCCCAGATACTAATATACCTCAAGTCAACGTCAGCAAAACTGAACAATCCAGCTACATCACAATTAGCAGCAAGGTGGGTTTTAACCAACATTTTCCAAATAAACAGACATCAATATTGGCCACTTGCTGCCATGTATCCCACCTTAGTTTCTTTACTAAATCAATTTGGCTCTCCTAAAATAGACACATTAATCATTTCTGAGGCTGGGGCCACAACACAAGCTGGGCGCCATTTCAGTACTGGCAACATCACCAAAGCAGTGCAGTCCTTAATTTTTAATAAGTGGATGCTAATTCTGCTGTCATTTGGGGCTGCATATTTAGAAGGAAAAAGAGTGCTCTCGTTCATTTATGGTTTCCTTAAATCAAAATATTCACCATGCAGTTCTTGAAGATTAAAAGGTACAGAGGCCCTCGGATGTTTACACCAATTTCTGGAAAAGACACATTGACTGCTCTGTCAACTTGCCAGTTCTACTAGTTTGCCTCCAGGAAAAGTCTTTAAAGAGATGAATCTTTCAGATATTCCCCCAACTCTGCACTATTAACCACTTCATCCCCAATTCACTGAAGGGATTGGAAAGCTTTGGGCATGGAGGGGGCATGTACTTTTGAAATCCGGTCACTTTGACAAAATAGAAAACATCAGAACCTCAGAGAGAGCAGGCAGACTCTACAGAACCCATTGACTCCACATTCTCCTTCCCTGTAACACCCAAGTAGGTGAGGTCCTCAATTCTGTGTCTCCATGTGACCACAAGCCTCCTGGCTTCAACCCTGGTGCAGGTCTTACCCCTGCTGGCTCACAGTGCTGGGGATGCCAGTCTATTTGAAGCAGGCTAGTTAGGGAATCAATAGACAGATCTGGAACCTGGCAGAAAAACTGCAACCATTAAACACATGGACATCAGTACCCCCAAGATGGCTGCTGGAAGAACTTGCAAGAATCCCATTTGAAACGAGATTTCCTCCAGAAGCCAGGAGAAGCCCCAGATATTCTCCAGGGACCTTATCATTGGTCCCTCTTGGGGGAATTGATGGGTGGGGTAATCAATCAAAACAGCAAAGAGCTGGGACTCCTCCCCTGTCATTAGCAAAGGGGCAGAATAATCAATGGTTTAAAAAGCAAGTACATGGGAAGCGGCTGTGGCTCAATCAGTAGGGGTCCCGTTTACCATATGGGAGGCCCCGGGTTCGGTTCCCGGGGCCTCCTGGTGAAGGCAAGCCCGCCAGCACGGCGTGGTTAGCTGACCCAGAGAGCACAAGCAGCAAGGGGGGGAGAAATGAATAAATAAATAAAATCTAAAAAAAAATAAAAATAAAAATAAAAATAAAAAATAAAAAAAATAAAATAAAAAGCAAGTACAAAGACCGAACCTCTCTCTCTCTCTCTTGCCTTTGGACCCATGTTCTTGTCTTCTGCCCCCTATTCTGGCCTTCTTCACCCCCACCCCCCTCCTGGATCAATACACAAGTAAACCTGGGAATTTATCATCTATAATGGGGAATTGTAGTCTATAAACCAGCCCTCTTTATCACTCTTCAGACCCTTCCTCTCTACCTGGGACCCATGATCTGTTATTTCCTCCCATTTCTCTTCTCACCATTCCTTAATAAATTACTGGCGTAACTAACCTGGTTTGCTCTCAAAATTCAAATCTTGTAGCTTAGCCAAGAACCTAAAGAAAATCCAGCAACAGATTCAGACTGGCATTCCTCACTCTGACTTCTCTTTCTGCTAGTGGAGTTCTTTCAGATCCTCTGGGGTCTGACCTGAACCTGGCTATGTGGCTGTGAGACTCTGCTGACTAATTAGCAGTGCCTTTTGCTTGACAGCTTTCACATCCTTAACCTGGACTGGACCCCACTTCCAGTGATCCAAACTACAGTATCTTTTCTTCATCAGTTTAATTATTAAATAATTAACCACATATATTTCTAGCTGAAACACATGCCACCCTTTTCTCCCTCTAACAAGAAAAGAATTACTGCTAATTCTGGTTCTGAGATGACTCCATCTCCAGCATGACCCAAGCGTTTCCTCAATTTCATAGTTTCGAATGTGGTAAATAGCTACACGTTTCTCATGGAACAAATTCTGTTCCAATGACTTCCAGTAAATACCACGCCCTGCACTAGAAATATTTCCTTTAATTGGTTCTAAATGTATTGCCTTTTCAATTTCAACAATTATCCTCATATATTTATATTACAGAAGAAGGCAACCAAAGAGGAGCCAGTCATTTTCGCAAGGCTTGCAACAGAGAAAATGATACAGTCTTAAATGTCATCAAAGAAAAGTAATAAAACAAAAAAATGAGTAAACAAAAGGAACAAAAAATTGACTAGAAATAGAATGTTTTCCTACTTTGAATGGATAATGCTGCTTCCAGAGAAAGAACAAAAATCTTATATTTGAATATCATTTTGGCAGGGGGGTGGGGAAGGCAAGAGGCGAATCTTGACCTCGAATAATTTTTTTTCTATTTAACCTACCTCTGGCTTTTTTCATCAGAACTAAGAATAGAGAATGTTAGAAAGCAACTACAATTGTTGGTTTCAAATCCAAAACCTGAACAAACGGAATACTTAAAATGATTTATTTTCCTGAATTCTATACAACTACTTCCTCTATTTGAACTACAGTCACAACAGAAAGGTAAGAAGGAAATAGAGAATTGATGTTGCTATCCTCACACAAAAGGAAAGACTTATGAAGAACTGTCTCTTCGTTGTAACATCTCCACTGTTTAATTCCACAATTTAAAAACTCTTTTTGGCATCTTTTATAAATGTTTTTGGTGTTTTCAAAATACCAAAAGGGGGAAACGGATGTGGCTCGGGAGGTTCGGCGTCCGTCTGCCATATGGAGGGACCGGGGTTCAATCCCCGGTCCCTCCCGGTAAAAAAAAAAAAAAAAAAATACCAAAAGGCTTATTGTCTAGTAATCTTAGAATGTGGATTGGATATAAGTGTGATGCATTAATAATAAAACAGTGTCTGTGCTAACAGCCTTTCATTCATTCATTAGAGATGGTCATTTTTATATTCATATAACAAAAAAATTGAAAGAAGTACAAATATTATAAGGAAAGGGGTTATCAAAGAAAGTGTTCTTTAAAAACGTCTTCCTCAACACACATCCTCAGGCACCAAGGACAGAACCCTGCATTCTGGAGCAGACATGGGCTTTCTAGTCAGTTTCCAGCCCCAGGTCTGCACTTCTGAGCTATGAAAGCTCAAGCAAGTAATTTGAATTGCCTAACCCCCACTTTCCTCAATTGCAAAGTGTATATAAAAAATAGTGATGAGGACAATTGTATTAATTGAGATCACGTAAAGCCCTTTTCACAAAATTGCCATTATCACCAATACTTCTGTATTCCATACCTACAAAGTGTTTGGACACATTAAAAAAAGATATACTTTTAAACCTAGAGATCATATGACATCAGCAGTTTGGGTTTCCAATTGTTAGCGACACAGTAAAAAATACTGCATGAAGGTCAAAGGAATAAATTATTCATCATAGCCAGTGAACCAGGAAACCTAAGTGAAAGTCAAGAGAATAAAGTATATTTCTGCAAGACGGCAATATGATGACAAATCAAAAGCTGGGAATGCAGAGGAAGGGGAGAACTAAAAAAAGAAACCTGAGTAAGTATCTGTGGTGCTAAGCTGACTGGAAGCGTTTGAAGATTCTTGATTTATCGCATTGTTAAACGGCTCGTGCATTGCAATATGTTTACACAATAAAAAAAAAAAATTAGTGATTATAGAATATCAAATTTTTTGTCCCATCCAAGCATTAAACAACTCTCTACATAATGCAGATTAATTAAAATCTATGATATATCCTTTTATAACACTAGCAACTGATCTTTGCATATCAACTACTAAGATGGATCTGAAGAAAATTCAGTGTCATCCTTATAATGGTCAGCCACATTAAATTACTGGCCACATAACAGTAGGAGCAATCTTGAAAGATGTATCCTAAGGAAATTAATATATGCCATTATTTTTTTTACACCAAAGATTGGCAACTTCTATTTTAATTTACAAGATGCAAAGTTCCCAATCTACTACAATGAAAAATTAAGACTTATGTGTCAAAGGGATTGCTCATTTGATGGGGACTGAATTTAAGGCTTTATATGAATTGCTTGACAAATCACTGTTGAATTCAAATGGACTTTAATGAAAGGACAGGCCAACTGATTACAAGAAGCTTCTTGGACACCTGTGGAAGGTGAGGGTTTTCTGTCCTGTGGGTTCTTGATGAAGGCTCACTTAATAAATATCAGTTCACTGAGAGTGCACCAAAGCATCTCTTCCCATGGGCACAGGGGGCCAGCCCTGACCTCCTCCCCATTACAGCATTCCTACTCTGAGGGTAAAAATGAACAAATAATTCATTATACAGATGCCTTTATATTATAAAATAGCCAAAGGTTAATATCTGAAATTTCTGAAACTGGCTAGACTTCACCTAGTCCTGCTATTGTGATGGCCATTCTAAACTGACCTTACCCTTGTTTATTATTCCAAAATTAGGCTCACTCTTGTGTATGCTTACTATTGTGATGTAATAGTAAGGGTGCTTACTCCACCCTCTTGTTTAATATCCACATGAAAAACCTTGAAACTGACCTTTGTTCTGTTCTCTCCTATCCCAGAACCTTGTGACTTACCCTGGTTTTGTGTCCAACCCCCATCCTGTTCACCCCTTCATGTTTATTAATGAAGGAACCTGTGCCAGCTCCACCCCAATTACTCATTACCATCCTGAGGTTATAAAATATTAGAATTTCTGCAGATTGGGGAGGCAGTTTCTTGGGCCATTTAAGGTGACTGACCTTCTTTGCTTGTCAAGCAAACTCTTTCTCTCCTTGAAATCCCTGTGTCTCCGAAATCCATCTTTAAGGGGCATTGGGAGAAGGAGCCCACATATGCTCAGCGTCCCCATCAGCCAAACTACTGAGTGAAAAATAAACAAACCGCTTCCCCGTCTCACTGTCCCACATCCCTATGTCTATGCTTCCCCGCTTTTTCCTTTTCTGGGAAATCCTGAATGAGGAGCATTTTCAATGCACAGCACATGCTGCTTAACACATCTCAAAGAGGAAAAGGAAGCAGAATGTTTTATTCAATCACAATCCTTACAGCCTCTGCATGTCTATTACGTCGGGGGTGCCCACCACAGCCCACTTTAAAAGGAAACAAACCATCAGGCCTGTTCACAGCCAGTCAGCTGCAAATTTAGAAATTTGAGGTTTAAGTAGCAACTTAATAACCTCAGGGAGACAAACTGGCACTGATATTTTGGGAGAACAATGAGCCCGACTCAGTGAGCAAGAGAAGCAGACGAATGTTGAAATGAATGAGGGCAGTGCTGCGCCACTTCAGCAAAAGAGTCTGCAAAGATTTGCTTTCAGGTCATGCCTTAAAAAAAAAAAAAAAAAAGGCAAGAGTGAGAGAGAGAGGTGCAAAGTTACTGAATAAGTGTGGATGAGTGGTGTTCCACTACATTCAATAGGGCCTCTGTTCATTAAAGGGCCCAAAGGTTTGTAAAGAAGTTGATAATACAGGAATGCTACCATTCCACTTTCTGATGCTAAAGAAGAAATAACAGAGATGAATCCTAGGTCACTCATTCAAAAGGATATCCTTAAAGATGGGTACAGAACATTGATCCTAAATGAAATATCCAGACCCTTCATGTTAATTGCTTCTCCTTCTCCTTGGGGTGGGTGGGTGGCAGATACTTAAATCATTCAAATACTGTAAATGCCTGACATTTTCACTTCATTGTATGTGTTCAGCTTTAGGTTTCTCTGAGATCATTTTTTTTCCTGATGCTTTAGAACAGGGTTTTATTATCCTACAGATACTTGCATTCAGATTGGAGAAGCAGCATTCTTTTTATGTTTGAAAAATACTTTTCCGATAATATATCACAGGGGTTCTGGGACATAAGGATGCCCAGAAAAAGGCTTCTGGGACCTGGTAGAGGATGCTTAGGAAAGTCAGCTCTCCTGGAAGCAGGCTATACTTATTGAGCCCTTCAAACAAACTTAAGCAACTTCTAACTTTGTCATCCACTTTCTCTGTGACATCTTGGTGGAGAATCTCATCTTACAAAGGAAACAATTTGAATCTGGGCTAAAAATAAGCAAAATGCCATATGGAAAATATCTTCCAGAAGGCAAGACAAATATGTACTTAGTGAGAAATACAATCAATTGAAGAACCCACCGGACTAACCTACGAAGGCCAGCCAGGCACCCAGGATGGAGAGCGGAACAGGGGTATGTTCATTGTGGTACAATTTCAGGGACATCAGACAGGAGTCCCAAAAGGACAGATCCTTCAAGGGCACCCAGAAAAGGCCCTGTTCCCAGCAATTACAATCACCTTACATCAGGTGTTTAAAATTCTACTCTTATCAGCTTTCTCCCTAGGCTTCAGCCTCTGTTCCCAGTGAATGCTGAAAGGGGTGACTTTCTGCAGTCCTTCACCCTTTCTGGAATACTTTCATCTGATCCTTTCCTGAGCACAGGGTTTGATGAAACCTGCCTGGAAAGAAATTCAGTGGACACTGGATGTCCACCTAAGAAGGTAAATAGAGGGTGCCCTGAGTCTATGGGGGTTCAGAAATGTAGTCTCAACCTATTTCATAATTTGCCATCGAGTCTGGTACATAGTCAACAATTCTCCAATTTAGAAGAGGTTCCCTGCATAATTCAGATCCTGGACATATACCACTATCATTATTAAAGAAGTTGCACATTCTTTTCTCCTGTTACAATATCGAGAACTAATTAATGGTTTGCAACTAGAACTTTCACCTGGGTTTATTTTAAAGTTATGTCTACCAAAAATGTAGGCCTACTTTGGGAGAGAATTGTGGAAGTTAAGTGCAGATGTGCTTGAGTACCATCCTGGCTTGGGTAATTTGTACAAACTAGGACATTATGGGAGAAGGGGTAACCAGTGTCCAAGCCTCACAGTTTGGCAGCACATAATGTTGCTTACCCTAGAAGAGTTAGCTTGGCTTCAACTTCGAAATGAGGAGAGCTATTGAGCCAACTCTCAGGAGTGGTCTGTCTACACCTAGGATCTTCTGAAAGGAGATTTGAAGCACTGTGACATTTAAATGAGTCTGCTTCTTTTCTATGCTCGTTCCTCTGGCACCCATGTCCCCGTTACCACTACAAAACGGTAGCTCCCTCCAGCCTTCAAATGCCACTTCCAGCTAGTTACTTCTCTAACGAAGGAAGGTATAAAGTCATCTTCTTTAGTGCCCATCATTTCAAGTGAGCAGAACATGCCCAGGCCTCCAGAGGGTGGCCTTGCCCATGGGGATCCAACCCATCCCACAGCTTACCCCCACGGTCATCAGCCCAGTCCTGTATGGGCTGAACTGGATCCCCCAAATCGCTAACCCCCGTTCTGGTGAATATGACCTTATTCAGAAAAAGAATCTTTTTTTTTTTTTTTCTTTTTTTTTTTTTGAGGTACCAGGACTGGGGATTGAACCTGGGACCTCATATGTGGGAAGCCGGTGCTCAACCACTGAGCCACATCAGCTTCCCTGAGTTTGTTTTTTCATTTGTTTTGCTTTTTGTTTATTTTTGTTTTTTTCAGGCGGCACCAGGAACTGAACTCTCTGTGTGGGAGGCGGGTGCTCAACTCCTTGAGCCACATCCACTCCCAGAAATAGGATCTTTGAATATGTGATTAGAGAAGCAGCAGCCAAACTGAATTAGGGTGGGTCCTGATCCAACACAACTGGCACTCTTTTAAGAGGAGGAGGATTTGGGCACAGACACAGATGAAGGCAGATGCCATGTGACTGCAGAGGCAGAGACCTGGCGGGCTGCAGCTGCAAGCCGAGGAATGCCAAGGGCCACTGGAAAACCACCAGAAGCTGGGAAGAGGCCAGGAAAGATCCTTCCTTAGAGTCTTCAGGGGAGCTTGACCCTGCTGACATTGATTTCAGGTTTCCAGCCTCCAGATCCAGGACAATAAATTCCTGCTGTTTCTAGCCACCCAGTGTGCGGCTCTCTGTTCCAGCAGCCCCAGGACACCAAGACAGACACCCTCTTGACCTCCTACTGCTTCCTGGGTCTTTAATCGTGGCTCTTCCCCACCGCCCTTTCATCTATCAACATCCTTCATGGGCTCTCTTCCATGATACTTCCCTGGCTCCTCTAGCCCAGAATGACTTTTCCCCAGCTCTGCATGGCCTTGGCTTTGGGTTTGAATCACACACATTTCGGAAATGACTAGAAGCTCTATCCTGAATCCTACTCCAAAGCGTGGAATGGGTATTAGGTTTAACGTTTTCGGGGATCTTGTCCCGATGACACATGCTGTGGTCTGAAAGGCAACGTTGATGCTGAACTGGAGAAGGGGGTCGACACTGCCGTGACAAGCCTGGGCAGCCAGTGTGATGAGCATCCGGCAGCCTCCTCAGCAGCTAAGTGGCAGCGCTGGTAGCAGCAGCCTCAAGATGTTCTCTCCTGCCTCCCACTGCTGTGGCACGTGCTGCCTTTACCACTCGTTCTACACTTGTCACCGAGCAATATGGGGAAAGAGCCCTCCAGGAAGAACTGAGAAAATGCATTCACTCCCAACTCTGCCATTTAGGAATCTTAGACAAGACACTTCACATCTTTTTCGTTGCAATTCTAACTTCTATCACATAAAGGGACTGGATTGTGGATCATTTCAAGTTCCTTCTAGGTTCCTTAGTCTGTACTACTAGAGAGTTTTATAAGGTTAGCATATAAGTACAGGATTTCCATGTAAGCCGTTTGAGACAAAAACACATATTATGTTTTCATATATCCTGCAGAGCATCTAACCAAGAACCATCAAGATGGTAAATTCCATAAGCCTTATTAATATACTGATTAGCACTTTTCCACAAATACCTGTAGAATTCCAAATTTGAATAAAAAGCACGAATCACTTTCAGAAAGCCTGCATTCCAGTACAGCTTGTATCCTTTAAAAGACTATGTGGCAAATAGCATTCAGATTATTGCAATGCTAGCACACTGTATTTAGATTATGGCATCTAATTTCAATTTATTGGTCTCCTGGATTGATTTTGTATTCCTAATCTACCACGGTAATTGTTTATTAAGATGTGAAATATTTCCCACCATGGTCACTGCTTGGATTTTGAGTGTAATAGTTTATAACCTACATCTGCACATTATTTATAGGTTAATAGTGTGTACTGTGTCCAACAAATCATCTTAATGGTCATTTACACAACCTGTAAGTGGCAAAATATCGATATTTGTTAGGTGAAATAATAAGTACTCACAATTCAGGTCTATAGCATTGGAAGATTTTTTTTAAAGAAATACTTGCAGTTGATATGCTGAAATAACAATGTGAGAGATAAGGAAAGCATGTTTCTTGTATCCTGCATTCACTGTGATAAGTCATAACAAAAATGTTATCATTTAATATCCATTGCTTCTTACTAGTGGAATTAATGTTACAATAGTAAACAGTGCATGAAATTATCTGCTTATTTTTACTACCTTTCCTTTCATATATTTTTCATCCTTCTTGTATGTATCATGGATTACTTATATATTTTTTATGCATAACGATGGGAAAAGAAGAAATAATCACTTTAATCTCAGGAACAGGATATGCTAGTATATGGAACATATCTGAAGTAACTGAAGTTTAAAGAAACCCTGTGGAGCAGAAAGAAGCTTGGAGTCAATATAATAATCACATATAATTATTTTCGTGACTCTGCAGGATACTGCAGAACCATAGTAGCTATTGCTATCAGCATTTATTGAGTACCTACTGTACTCCAGATACTGCATGATAAGGACCAAACCTACAATTTATCTTATCTTCATACACTTCATCTATGTCAGATGAAGACAAGGTTTCTGGCTGGGATCTGAGAGGCCTGGAGTGGTACGTTGACTAAAAGAATCCACCTCCCCCCAAAATTGCCTACCATCACATGAAAGTGGTTAAAATGGAAATTTTGTGATGTATATGTTACTACAAACTATTTTTTTTAAGATTGTCCTCAAAAGTGTCTTCACTATATCGACAAGACCTTATCATAAGCTATATTCAGTCAAATTGCTCCTAAATCTCACCTCCCCCAATATTTTCTAACTAAAAGGATTAGAGAAAGGCCTGTGGCTACTGTTTCCATTAATTTCCTCCTCCATCCCTCTCCCCATAATAGAAACTTGCTCCTCAGTTTAAACAGTAAAAGAAAATGCTCTTTACCTAATTATCTAACTTATGTAGCTCCAGTCACTCTTTATTCAGGCACACACATACTATATTTTTCTGTATCCTTGTACTATGCTAGGTACCTGGAGATAAAGGCTGACATAATCCTTCCCTCACATCGCTTTACAGTTGAGCAGAAAAGATGGAGCAGTGAACAAGTGATGCTGATAAACAGTGATGAGTATGATGACGCAGGAAGCAGGAAACTATGGTAACACAGAGCATCTCTAAGGCAGCTTTCTCACCGGAGCTCCTGGAGAAAGGCATAGCCTCTTCCAGGTTGATTCCTCCTGCATCTTGTGCAGACACACATTGAACAGATGTTTGTGATGGATTTTGATGGATGATTTCGTCTATCTAGATACTGACAAGTAGCTAATCCTTTCCTTCAATATTTCAACCTACTTTCTTAGATCGCCACTCTTTAAAACGAAGAAAATATCTGTTTTGGTCTGGGGTTGGGAAGTGGCAATACAGCTATTCTGGCCCTCCTCTAAATTGCAATGGGTAACTCCCATCTTTCTTTTATAGCAGCTATAAAGTTTAGCATGTGTCCCCAGTCCAGGAAGACTTTCCGAGGAATATCTAGTAAATCTTTTCCCCTCTTTTTGTCATTATCTAATTTTCGTTGAATTGTTATAGAAGGCCAGTCTTGGTGTAAGAATGTACTATGGGCGCTGCTATATATTGGCAAGCGTAAACTGAGCTTTTGAAAATTTGTAAAAACCTATCTGCAAATAAACCCAGAAAGGGTTATCTGCCGAGAAAATGAAGTTTCTAGTCAAAAAAGTTTCTGAAAACTGGAGAAATTGATCTTTGTTGCTCTATCCCTTCATAACAAAAATACTAAGAGCCACCATAAAACGTTTGGGAAGTACTGAAAAGCACTAAGGGAAAAAAATAAAATAAATACCATTTACTTTAATTCCCAAAGATAAAAAATAATAATAATAATAAAAGTGGATACATCTACCAGTCTTTCTTTCTAGGTCTCTGTGTGCATGTGTTATGTTAATTTAATTACCTAAACTTTAGTTTAGGCCATCTTCACCTTTGGGGGTTTAAAATAAAGCTGGCTTTCGCCTCGTGGTTCATCATCTGTTAAGAGTCCAATGCTTGTACATTTCCGAGACTGTGCAGGGCTTTGGTTTGCCACAGTCTCTTCTGGCTCTGAGGTTCCATTTTGCCTGAAAGCTCCATGTCACTAGAATCTCACTGACCATGTATGTTCACTTTCCTCAAACATGAGGAGGAACTTTGTCCTTTCTTTGACTTCCCACTTGAATTGTTCCCACGGCTTCCCAGTAGAGAGCACACTTTACTGAAGGCAGGAGCCTTAGAGAGGTTTATCCTGAAGACACCAACTGACAATTAAATACCAGTCACCACTCTGCTTAAAAGTTTTTGGCTATCTGATCAACCAAAATGCCTTCTCCTTCTCTTCTTCCCAGTGGTGTTTCTCTGCCCCCTTGCTTGTTCAGTATTATAGTCACGTCTCCCTGCTCTAATTTTTGGACTCCTTATTTTGGATACTCTAAGAAACTTGATTTATCTCACTTTATTATTGGGAGAAATCTATCTTTCAAACTTAACTCTAGGCCCTCCCTTGCATTCTCATTCTCTGGGACCTACCTTTTACCAGCACAGAAAAACCACAGAGCAGGTCCCCTCTCTAAGTGGGTCCCTACTGATAAGAACTTCACCATTTTCTTCTCTTTTCAGCTTCACTCTACAAATCCTACCCTAGAAGACATAAGAACAATTCGTTTATTGTTAAATAACAACTTTCAGCCCATTACAAACCCACATATACATACAACTGGGATAAAATTGTCCCAATATACCCAAAGCATTTCAATATATCCTTAAGTACTTTTGTGGACATAATTTTCTATGACTACATAAGCTACACTAACCCCTATTTTAACTTTCTCGAATTCTTAAACATTTAGGTTCTTTATACATAGAAAGGTCCTATGATGAAAACCCTTGCATGCACATATATATAGTCACATCTGTGATTATCTCCTAAGATTAAATAACTAGAAATGAAATTGCTGGCCTACTGAATTTTAATGTTGACCTAATCAATAAGAACTCTATTTGTGCATAGCTAAGTTCTGGATAGATTTTATTGGACTTCATTTGAAGACACAGAATCCTTCTGCAATGTCTACCAATAATACTACAGAAAAATATGTAGTGATGAAGATTCAGAAATGACTTCCCACTTTAGTGGTATTTTATTTCAGGCTTAAAGAAGATAGGTTGAAAATCATTCATCAGCTAATTAGGCAGCTGCAGAAATGAAATAATAGATTCCTTAAAAGAAAGCTCAAAATGGAAACCTCTTTCTTTATAAAGACCAAACACAGTCCAGTTATTCATCATTTTTGTGACTTCCAGGCTATGGGTAAATGGGCAAAACGAAATAGCCTAGACACAGTT
Source organism: Tolypeutes matacus (assembly GCA_026826555.1). Lineage (NCBI taxonomy): Eukaryota > Metazoa > Chordata > Mammalia > Cingulata > Chlamyphoridae > Tolypeutes > Tolypeutes matacus. Next base: position 31,029,686 of record JAKSZT010000049.1, read on the forward strand.
TTTGTTGTTCTTGTAAAATACCATATTACTTGGATTTGCATATGGTGTAGATAGGGTGGAAAGCATTTTGAGAACACTTTGAATTATTTAAAATAATTTTAAAAGGTATTTCTCCATTTCTGATTCAGCTTTAACCCAGATCTGTCTCTAAGTGACTTGTCTAAAGTCCAACATCCAGTTCAACACCGTCGGCCTCGATTTCCTCATACCTGTGATGAGGGATTTGACTAGATGTTCTCTAAGTTCTAGCATGTCTTGTTTCTCTAATTTTACTAAAACATGCCACCACCTCAGTAATCACCTACCAGACTCTATACTGAGAAGTCTGTGTGCAGTACAAAAAAAGAGTTTTGTCCAAAAAGATGCCTGACCTTTGCCCTCAGTTGGAATGTCCAGTCTGTTAAGAGTGTCTTTGTTCACCTGGGGGATTTGGGCCACACCAGATGACCTTTGCTAAGCATATGACTTATGTGGGGACCTTGGGCCTCGGGGTACCAGTTCAAGCTCTGGAGGTGCTGGAGACTAAGGTCAGCCATGCCTACCTGACCAAGCCCCAGTGAAAAACTCTGGACACCAAGGCTTGAATGAGCTTCTCCGGTTGGCAATGTTCATTGCTGGGGGAAATAGGCACTGTCTGCATAATTCCACTGGGACAGGACAGCTGGAAGCCCCATTATGGAGCTTCACGTGGCTATGGGCCTCTTCCTGGGGCTGATTTTAATCTGTGTCCTTTTACTGTAATAAACCATAGCCATGAATATACTAGCTTTCTTGAGTTCTGTGAATCCTTGTAGTGAATTACTGAACCTGAGGGTAGTCTCAGGACACCCAAATTGGCAGTTAGCATCACAAGTAAGCGTGGTCTTACGGACTCCCAAATTTTGCAGTTGGTGTCAGGAGTGAGGGTGATCTTGGGGATTCCTGAACTTTGCGGTCTGGCCTTAGGTGTGTTTGTTCCAGCATCCCAACTGGGTAGGAACAGGTGACAGGTACTATTACGAGTATCAACCATCAACATCATCTTTCCTTTTCATCTTTGTGTCCCACTGCAGTCCTACCCAACTTTCTATTCTAGAAGCTATGGTACAAGGGAAACATCCCTGGAAGAAGAGTAAGAATATCTTGGGCTAAGGAAAAGCTAGCACTTGATAGAGTGCCTTTGTGAAAAATGTTTTTCCACCCTCCATTTGTTTAAAACAAATAAAATCTACACAAACCCAATTGGTCCATATTCAAAATTCTCCCTGAAGATGAGGAACTGACAACATACCTGTGACCAGAATAATTTAAATTAGCATGTCATATAATAGAATAGTAAAGCTTAAGTAATTCCTTCTAACTAAAAATATTTTGTATTTATGCTATTAAATTACAAAAATGACCCTGGAATATATTATGGAAATGGTCTACTAAAATCTTTTTTGTTTTGTTTTTTTTAACGGGAGGTCCCAGGGATCGAACCCAGGTCCCTCCATATGGGAGACGGACACCCAACCATTTGAGCCACATCCACCCCCCCTTAAATCTGATTTCTAATCACAACAGAAGATATTTAGGAATTTGGATTTGGGTAGTTCATCTATTCTCTAACAGCACTGTTCATGAGAATAAGCACTTAAAAGAGTTTGATAAAAATCACTGCAAAATATAATATAATTCTAATGACTGACCTTAATAATTAAAAATTGCATAGAGTCAGATGTTGGATAAACTGCCAAATTAAATTGCTATAAGAGGCCAAATTGAATGTTGTTTTGGACCCTAATTCTTGAGTTTAATGAGGAAGTGTTATTTTTCTGATTCCTATTTTCACATTGATTTAAAACAATCTTCATATCCCTGACACATCTTATAATAAAAAAAACTATATGTCTCACCAATATTCTCTATAGCAAGCAACATATGTGCCAGAGATACTAACCAAGCTATTCCCCCTCCTCCATTTTTTGGCAGCCAGTATCTTAAGAGTTGTCAGAAAGAGAAATCAATGCTTTAAACCATCTAAATGCAGCATGGGATTTCAGCTTTGAAACTGTATAAAGCATTAATCTATACTACTAGCTGTTCATGATTTAAGTACTAGAATTATAGAAGACTAACTGTCACTGTGATGCTATATTGCCATGGCCAGTCTGCAGTTCTTAAAATTGGGAACATTTTCCAGGAACTGATAGTAAATGAATGTATTTGCTTTTCACACTAAAGATTGCCTAGAAATCAAATATCAAAGTCCAATAACCTTCAAATTTTTTTTAAAAACTGAGGAATATATATATATAAATCCACACAGAGACAAAAATGAAATAACTCTCTAAAATAGATTATATAAGATAGATTTTCTTTAAAGACACTAGAAAATAAGGGAAAATAAATATGCTTGAAGTGTAACTATTAAAATAGCCAAAAGGAAACATCTGCAATCATTATATAGAGCCATAGAGTTCTCTTCTCTAATGAGACAGTGGGTGACTACAGAAACATTCATCACAGGCTTTCCAACGTCAGGCATTTCCTCCTGTAGGAAACAAAGCATATGTTCCTGGGACAAACAGCAAGCCTCCAGCAGCTCATGCAATTCTCCAGCACCCAAAGGCCAGATAAGCATCTCATTTCCAAGGCAAGAGTTTTCTATTATTTCCAATTATGGTGCTGTCAAAGTGCTATCGGGTACACTGAAAGGGCAACTTGAGTGGGAAAAGGCCAAACACATATTCTCAAAAATGTATTTGGGATAAACAAATTATTCATGAAACTTGACATGGAAGAGTTCATTTTGCTTTTCTTCACAAACCTGAGAATCTTCAAACCTTTGTACACTCTCTAAACCTGGGTCCATGGATAAACAACTCCAGCTCTTTATTTCTCAGTCCTATGGCTTCAGATGCCAAGAGGTTCCTAAGTACTTTAACATACATGCGGGCAACGTCGTCACAGTGGACATATTAAATGTGGCCAAGGGCCCTTAGCTTTGCTATCCAAAGTGTGCTGTGTTGACCAGCAGCAGCTACATCATGTGAAAGTTTGTTAGGAACACAGACTCTAAGGAACCTCCCCAGACCCACAGAATTAGAAAGAAGATGCATTTTAACAGCATCTTCAGTTGATTTGTTTGCACACTAAAATTTGAAAAGCACTGGGTTAAGGCATAATCAAGAAAAAAATTTTTTACTCCTTCATTATTTTCTATGATCTTTGGCCACAAACCTCCATCCCACAAATAGGTAAAAATATGAATAGTATGATATGTTCAGTCTATTCCCAACCAAACATATATGCAAGTGTGGACTTTTATATATGCATACATAATAAAAATCCGGAATTTGCTAGGCGCAAGTATATTAACCTTATTTTTGGACACTCCAAGTGTGTGTTTTTTATGGACCCTGAAAAAGTAACTCTATTCTTCTGCAGGCTAGATCTCTATATTTAACCACACCTGCTGTGTTAATGATCATAGGGTGTAACACCATGTGCACCTTGGGAGATGACAGATACAAAACACTCCAGGGTATGCCCTAGATTGGAAGGGAATATACATATGGCAAATTGCTGGCTATTGTCCCTCTATGGATATCTTCCAAAGCTGGATCCTCCTGATTCAACAGCAAGCACCTCCTGTTCCATTTCTTGTAAAATTAGATTCCCTACAGATGAGTGTGACCATCTTGGATGAGTGAAACTTTGAGAGCCACAAAATCAAAAGCCAGAGGGGTTCATTTAAAAGTGTGAGTTCTCCATTTTCAGATACTCTTCGGGTCTACCAGTTGTCTGTCTGCCTATTAGGGGAGTTGAAGTAACGTCCCTCAGGGCTTGGCAGAAACCTTTTGTATTTGCTAGCAGGCAGATTGTGGAGAAGAACAAATCTAACATTCACTTCACAGAACACCACACAGACAGTATACTCAGTATACTCAGTCCACTGCCAATAGACATAAGGATAGATAAACGAACCTCCAAAATCTACCTTTGCCTGCCAGTTCCAAACACTGTTCATTCAGTCTTTATACAAAGCTCTCTGGAGTGGCAGTTTACCTTGGGGTCTAAAATGCCTAAATGAAAACAAAAGAACACACCTTCGTTTCTATGCACCTAGAGCATGAATGTGACATGGTTGTAGTGGATCACCACCATACAATAATCAGGGTAATCTGTTTAACTTCTCAGATTTCCAGGATACCTTCATTAAATACTACCCAGTGTCAGACAATACCATGAATGTTTCCATGGTCTTGAAGGCAGGCCATCACAGGAGCTAATGAATGCAGAAGCTATCTATGGCAAACTAGACTGAGCCAATAATTACTAAACCTCCCCACCCCTGCCTTTCAGGTTTTTAAGTTATGATTCCCTCTTTATAGAAGAGGAGATTGAAATTCAGAACAGTGGACTGATTTGTCCAAGATCACACAGCATGTTAGAATAAGGGCTAAAACAGGGTAGAACATCACAGGGCTGTTTTTACCTGAGCCACTCTGCTAGTTTCCCTCCCCACAAGAAAAAAAAAAAAATCTCAGTGGTACTAGATGCTCTCTGAGCCCCTCTGCCAGTTTATGCCACTGAGAACCTATATACATTTTTCCTTATTACTGAAAAATCCCTTCCTCCTTTTGCTCATCTCTGATGAATAGAGTAGGCTCAGCTCACTCATCAAGGTTCAGATATCACATCTTCATCAAGAATTCCCTGATGATCCCTCACCCCAAAAGAAAGATTCATAAACACTCTTTACTGTGCTCCCACAGGACCTTACTCTGACTTGTCATATAACAATAATCCCACTGTAGTGTAATAATTTGCTCATGTGTCTGCCGCTCCCCACCATTCTAGACTGAATGCCTTAACTCCAGGGATCATGGTTTATCTTTGTTTTCACCCAATTCCAGTGCCTAGAACTGTTCTGGCCAATGTGATATACATTATCCGATAGCCATTTATGGATTTTTAATTTTAAATTGGAATTGGAATTAAATAAAATTTAAAATTCCATTTCTCAGTCACACTAGCCACATTTTAAGTCCTCAGTAGGAACATGTGGCTAATGGCTAATGTATTGGACAAAGCAGGTACAGAGCAGGTCCATCATCACAAAAAGTTTCATTGTACCATGCTGGTCTAGAAAATACTGTAGTTGTTACACAATAAAGGTCTGTTGAAATCAGGAATAAAACAAATGTGTATGCCAACGCTTTAACAGGGAGCTTTTTATACATTCAGAAACTTAAACAAAACATCAGTGTCCTACCAGTCTATACTTCCCCCAAAGATGCCTAGGATTAAAACCAGTGGTTTCTAGTTCTCATTCAAAATTGTTACAGGAAAAATATCATAAGAAGATTAAAAGAAAATGCATGATACTACTTAAAGGGCTATTCACATTTAGAGATATTTATTTTCAATATTTCTAAACATCCTGGCTGTGCTACCTTAGGAAATTGGAAAAACTTTCTGATGAGAATTAGGAAAAAAGCAACCCCAGAGGAAATTCCAGACCCTGTCAATGTCCATGAAGCAACACAGCTTCCTTCTTTGGTTTTTGATCTGGCCTCACCTGTACTGTGTCTCTGTCAAAGTGGGACCACAGGATCCCCTTCTGCTCTCCAGAGAACGGGGGCAGATGACAGGTAAGTAGTAGGGATGGTGTAAACCCAGTTCCTGCCACTAGTTAACATGTAAACTTGGGAGCTAAGTAGACCTTTCATTTCTTATGGTGTGATTTTTCTCACTTTAGAATGCACTTAATGATCTCTAAAGCTCCTTCCTGCTTTAATATTTTATGGTTCCTTGATCCCAACCAGAAATCAATAGGCTTCCCAGGGCTTCCCCTACTATTTTAGATCACACTTGGCACACCAGCCAAGAGTGTTTTCAGACTCACAACCCAGACCCAATTAATCGTTTCCCTTCTCTGTTTCTCTCCTCATTCTATCTCAGTTTACATACACTTCATTGATTGAATTAATCTTGGAAAAACACTTCTGTGAATGTTCCACTATTGACTGGAAATCTCTTCCAGGCCTGTCTTTACTATGAAAATTTACTTCTCATACTTTGGGATGTCACTTCATGATCATACCAGATCTCAGTTCTTCCTGAGCCTTTTGTCTTGTTTTCTTCTCACTTCTCACCACCTCATGGGATGCAATATTTCTCTAGGAGCTCACACCCAGTAAAAGCAAAGCCTGCTCCATCAGATCACTTTCCAACCCTGATGGTGTATAATACTCTGAGTAAAGGCAACAGGACATGGAAATCTAAGGAAACTATTCTTCTTTTTTGTTTTTGGATCTCTGATAATTGGTACTCTATGGACCTTCCTGGGTTCATGGACCTATAAAGAATGTTTCAGCAAATGTGAATATTGAGCACCTCCCTCAGAAGGGTCCCAGGAAATAACTTCTGTGTTAAAAGTATTGAAGTGTCAGGTATTACTCATAGTAATATGCATTTCCATTGAAGGCATAGCAGAGGTAATAGCCTGGGCAAATGAGATTTCTTTGGCAAAGTATCACAAGGCTGACAATCTCTGTGTTTTTTTCTTTACTGTCCTGGCAAACCAAATAACATATGTACAAATGGTGAGAGAGACAAGTTTATAACAGAGGAAAGAAATGCTAACATTTCAAACCCTATAACTTCTTTTGCTTTTTCCATTTTCCCCACCACATTGGGTTGGTAGCAGTACAGCCAATGAAGATTTTGAGTTCTGAATTCCAATTCTACCTCTGACAGAAATTTTTACAATAGCTTGAGCAAAGTTCTGCTATTTTTCATGCCTTCATTTTTCTTCTAAGAAAAGGAGTCGAAATCCTCCTCAAAAGGAAATAGAAACTGACATCAAGCATCAAATTACAGCATAGAAAAGGAGACCCGGTACACAAAATGCATTTTACCTTAATCTTTGTTCTCAATCTATTGCTATTTTAAGATACATATGTTGGCTATATGGCTTACTGCCCAAACCGGGACACGACTGAGAATAAAAGGGAAGGCTATTAAAACTGAAGCCAGGACAACTGGCATAAAGCAAGACTGTCCCGAGCAAACGGGGATGTATGATCCCAAACTGCTTTTCCTCCTAATTCTAATAATTATTGAATTCTTCTATTTTCTCCTGATACCTACCATCCCAAGTGTCTGCTCTTAAATCTCTGCACTTTCCAGAAACATAAAGTTTTTCTTCTCCAGAAACATCCAGCCTCATACAACCCACAGCAATGACCTGCAATAACCAGACAGCGAGCAAAACACTGAGACCGATCAAGAAACCTAGTTTTTCAGATTTCTTATTTCTGTACCACCACCATGAAGTTCTTGGAAACAGGACTTCTGGCATAGGTTTGTATGCATGCATTGCTAGGCCTGGTCTGCTGGAATTCACTGACTGCTGTTTGCTGACCAAATAGACCAATCATCCCTCTTTCTTCATTTCTTTCTTATGAGAAATCAGGAGAGTATTTTATTTGCTATATACCTAAGAAGAAAAGATATGAATTAGTGGTGAACTTCAAACTCTCGAGAGAAAATCATAATGGGAAAACAAAGTTGATTTCTATGCAACTATACAAATTATATGCTGATAATTAAAGTGTTCCTATATTTACATGCCAAAATTAACAATAAAATATAATGTTGGCATTATAAAATCTTGATAAATACACAATACTGTGCAAATGAGCCTTTCTGGATTCAGATTAAGACCCGCCTGACGATGAGAGCAAGCAATTAATCCGCTGGTGCCAGGAAAACTTTTCAAATATTTTATATCATGCTTCCGGGAATCACAGGCTTAATTTTATCACAATTATATCTGTATCCTTTGTTTCATAAGGTGTAGATTTTGAGCTCTGACTCAAAATCTCCAAGTTGAGAGGTGGGGAATTCTCTTGTATGACGACTATTATTATTGATATAATGAAAATGCTTTAATAAGGAATGAAGTGATGAACGCACAACTATGTGATTATAGCAAATACCATTGATTGTACACTTTGAATAAATAGTATGCTTTATTAATATATAACAATAAAATTGATGTGTTAAAAAAAACAGCAACAAAAACAAAACAAAAAAACATTAAGGACTAATTTTACATAAAGTAGAAAACACCAAAGATAAAACTACATCAGGTTTCTGGATAAGAACTTGAACCAGAAAAGGGTGACCTCATCATTAACAAAACCTAAGGCTTTTTATGTCATAAACATTAGAGTTTGGCACAAGGGTCATACATACTTTGATGAGCTGATCTTCTGGACACAATTCAGCTTGTTTCATTCCCTACAGTCATTTCATTATGGATCTTTGGCGAGTTAATTGATCAATTTTTTTTTACCAAATATCGAGTATATAATGAGATTATGAGGTTTTATTTTTCCTTGAAGCATGGTGTAAGGTCATCCATATCTAAGATAGCTTTTAACAAGGAAGCACAGGCTCATGCAGGCTTTATGTATGAAAAATAACTTGAAATCCATTTTTTCCAATAAAAGTGTCAGGCTTAAGGTTCAATTAAAATGATGCATGCAATGTTTTTGGCAGTTGCTGACAATAAAACCTTCAAACATGTAAGATATTCAGGTAACAGAGAGGTGCAATTTATATTTGTTATTTGAATCCATTAAAAATACGCCCTTGGCCTAAACATTTAGAGATGTGTATATGACAGAAAATATGTGTCTTACCTCTGATTAGTAATAATATTTATTGAATACTGACACTCTTGGTGCAGTTCTGAATAAATCAGGTTGAAAATACCATCTAATTCTTTAGTTTATAATGCAAATAAAGCAAACAGGATTAACTTACTTTCTGAATCTTTCGAGCAAATATCCAATTAAGAAATATTGCTCCATTACTTTGGGAAAGGAATTTTTTTATCATAGAAAAGTGACTCTAGCTAAACTCTATCAATATTAAAAGTGATTCCTAAAGAAGCATGTAGAGAGATCAACTGTAACGAAGAATAATGAGAACCCAATATGTATTTGAAATGAAAGCATAAAATAAGTCCTAGAGGCAATGGTGTGCAATGGAGGCTCAAGATTATAAGGGGCAGCCATGAATATTCTGGAGAGGAAAATGTTTTCTGTTGTAAAGAGGTTCCACCAAAAAAATATTAATTGGTAGAATTTGCCCTAAACCATTGGTAAGCAGAATGACTGGTGATACAATGGGAAATGCAACAGATGTGAGTAAGAAAGTCCAAATTTGAGCCCCGGCTTTATCACTTACCAGCTTTGATGGTCCTGGGCAAATTCTCTCACTGAGCTGCCATTTCCTCATCTGGAAAACGGAGATCATAAATCGTATCCCCAAGAGTGTGTGAGAATCAAATAAATACCTGTTGTGAAAGGGCTGAGTAATCTGTAAAGTTCCATGCAAGCATCATAATTTAGCATCATGATTTCTGCATTGTGTTAAAATTCAGGACATTCATAAAAGACAACTGGGGACTACAAAAAGGGACTACTGATAACCTTCTGCTGATAAGAAAAACAATGGGCATGAAGCAGCAGACCAGAAAATACTTGCAAAACTCTTATGAGGTAAGATAGCATGGATTTGTGATCCAAATTTGAACATGATTAAGTAGGGTAGAAAGAGTGGGATGAGGGTTATGCTTCATACAATCCAGAGAGGAAGATCGTGTATAGGGGGATCACTGGTCAGTAAAAAAGAACAAATTTGAGGCTAAGTTCTCTTATGGATCAATGAGAAGTAAAGAAAAGAGTCAAATGGAAATATGGCCAGCATTAAGTTTGCCTGGATCAAAGGGACAGAAAGTAGAGAAAGAATTACGGAGTTACAAATAGAGAGCATCTTCCTAAATAACTTGCCTTTGAAGTGGAAGGCAATGTGATGAGAAAGTATTAATCAAAAGTTATAGGGGGGCAATGTAGCTCAAGTGGTTGAGTGCCTGTTTTCCATGTACAAGGTCCTGGGTTCGATCCCTGGTACCTCCTAAAAACAAACAAATAAATGAAAAACCCAACTCTCATTGGGGAGTGGATGTAGGTCAGTGGTTGAGCACCTGCTTCCCATTTATGAAGACCTGGGTTAAATCCCTGGTACCTCCTAAAAAAATTTTTTAAGTTATTATAGTAATCATAATTTAAACAATCAATAGGAAACATCCAAATAGGAAAAAGTATTTTTTATCTCTGCCATGGAATCCCACCCACTTTATACTTCATTCTCAACTCTGTCCCGATCAAAGAAATGATGCATTGCGCTCACTTTTCCTCCTGCCTTCTCTCTTAACTGAAAATGAAAAATGAGTATGTGTATGTGTATATGTGTATGTGTGTGTGAGCATTATACTAGAGTTTTTGTAAAGCTTTCCCCTATATTATCTCACGTTTCTCAATAGCCTTCACCCATATTAAACACATAAGATCACTAGTAAGCTGAAATCCAGTTGGCTTTATCTATTTCAAATCCAACCAGCTCAGATCAAAATATTATTAATCCCTGGGTATCAGCTAAAAAGAAGACTTAGAAATTCTGCCAAAACTAAAGACAGGTTACCTAACCCTCTCTCCCAATGGCCTAAGGTTAACCGAGAAAGAGGAAAAGCAGCAAAAACTAAAATCTGTAAAAATGGCAAGCTCAACTTGCTCAGAGACAAGTGTAATGTCGTTCTTCAAGTCCTCCCGTCCAGAAAGAAGATTCCATCCACTTACATGAGAGATGGCAAATGGGTCAATAAAACTTCACGGTCGGTGGACCAAAAGCAGCAAGTGCTCAATGGATGTTAGTTGATGATGAAAAGAGACACACACCTTTTTTTTGTATTTGACAGAATCCTCAGTCACCAAGATTAGTGTTTGCCCTCAACATGGGCCAAATGCCAAATGGCAGGCTGGACCTCACACACATGCAGACAATCAAGCAAATGTTCAGTTTATATGCAACCCTAATTTCCTAGGCTTTTTTTTTTTTTTTTTTAAGATTTATTTATTTACTTTATCCATTTTAACCGCCCCCCCCCCTTCCCCATTTGCTGTTTTGTGTCCATTCGCTGGGCAATTCTCCGTGTCTGTTTCCTGCCATCTCTTCTCATCCTCCTCCTCCAGTCTTCACCAGGATTCGATCCTGGAGACCTCCAATGTAGGAGAGAGGTATTCTGCTGCCTGTGCCACCTCAACTCCTGGCTTCTGGAGCTTTTGGAGCATCTCGTCTTGTCTCTCCCCTGTTACGTCATCATCCTGCTGCATGGCCCCTAGGGCCCTACGGCTCAGCTGCACACAGAGCCTGGCAGCCCATGCGCCTTCTATATATATATTTTTTATTTTACCGGGAGGTCCCGGAGATCGAACCCAGGTCCCTCCATATGGCAGATGATGCCCAACCATTTGAGCCACATCCGCCCCCGCTCTTCTTCCTCTTTTTTTAACACCAACCACAGAGTTATAGCTTTAGCCCAACTTTGCTGATTTAAAGAACTATACATAAACATGAAATGACACTTGCATATTAGAACCACCATATTTAAATGACTTTATAAAATTTTTCAAGAGGTACGTAGGAATGGCAATTCATTTGGTTTTTAATTTTCCTCATTATTTCATTTATTTGTCCTGGCAGGGCTAATTGGCCCAATCTTCTCAGCAAGCAAGCCAGCTTCCATAATGAACTATAAAACAAAAGGAATGATCACGGTAATACCATCTTAGTTTCTTATGATATTATGATTTATGAACTTTCACACATATTGCCTAATTTGATTTTTGTGCATGGCTTCTGAAACTAGGTTGATAACTTCACAGTCTCACGACATACGCAGAGGCATTTGACGTGCACATATTTAACTAATATGGGCATATTTTACATTTTCAAATACCTTGAAAACAAAGACTATAATATATATTGCATACAAAATCCCTCTCAGCATTTGTTACTTTTCTCTTCATCGTAGATAGCCAATCAGTGCTACTATCTTTCTGAGTACAAGCGGAATTAAGGCTTGTTAGTATCTAAGAAATTTTCAGCTCTCTCCGATACTGTAGTCACCAGTTCTACGCATCTAGTATACCTCCCCTTCCTCAGAAAACCGTTAAGCTCCCTGCAGGCTGGGGTCAGATTTCATGCTGTTGAATCTTGCATATTGCCTAACACAGCTAAAGATTATGAATTAGGCATGATTCTCTACATGGTACAGAAGAACCCTCGGTATAAAATTTTAGACCAAAAGAAAATTGTTTCCTTCTGTTGTTGACCCTTATAGAGTTAGCTTGTTAAAGTGTCAAAGCATGATGAGCATGTATGTTGGAGATGCAGATTTAGCCAGTTTGTGCTTATTCTACTCAAATAAGCTGCTCTACTTTTCCAAAAGCATTTCCTTCTATAATTGTAAATATGCATTGCATCATAGTGCAATTACAAGCATTTTAAGTCTACTTCCTAATGGTTAAGTTTTATAGTTAAGAGCACAGGTTTATAGTACTCTGTCCCCAAGGCCACAGTGACTAGTCTAGAGATGGACACATGACTTTAGCCAGGCTAGCCAGAGTCCTTCCCAGAAACTTTTCAGGCTAGGGCTGGTGGGGAAGAGTTCTCTGTTGGCCCAGTTAAGAGAGGAAGACACAATTGTGGAAACTTCTGGCAGCCAACTTCTCCTCATGATGCAGAAAGAGGGTCTGTTGGAAGACAATAGCTGCTTTCCAGAATCTTTCCAATAACTATCCGTTTTGCTTAAAACTAACAAAAGCCCTGTGAGCGGATGAGCCACCAGGCCCTGCAAGCAGGTGAGCCGCCAGGCCCCGCAAGCCACGCAGCAAGATGATGACATAACAGGAGAGTGACACAAGGGAGAGCCAAGATGAGATGCACCAAAAAAAACAGGAACTAAGGTGGCAGAGGAGGTAGTAGGACGCCTCTTTCCCACATCGGAGGTTCCGAGGATCGAATCCCAGTGAAGACAGGAGGAGAAGGATGAGGAGAGAGAGCAGGAAACGGACACAAAGAGTCACCCAGCAAATGGACACAGAAATAGCAGAAACGGGGGGGGGGGGGTAAAAATGGATAAAAGTAAATAAATAAATAAATCCTTAAAAATGTATAGGGGAGGAAGATATGGACTATAGTTAGTAGTAATACTTTGACGATGCTCTTTCATGATTTGTTAACAAATGTTTCACAACAATGCAGGATGTTTGTGGCAGGGTGATATGTGGGAGCCTTGTATGATGTTATGCATGTTTGTTTTGTAAGTTCACAATGTTTACTGAACACTTACAGTTTATGTATGTTCATGTATGAATGATATACTTCAATAAATTGTTTTTTAAAAAAATTAATAAATAAACTAACAAAAGCCTATAGGTCAATGTCTGCAATGGAGGCAGAACAATTACTGAATCTCCACTATATGGCCATCTAACATCTCTAATCTTCATCAGTTCTCAGGGAGCAGTATAATGAAGTACTGGGCAAAGAGGGCAGAAACGTGCACTGGCTCAAATCCTTTTCACAACTCCTTCATCAGTTCTAGTTGTTGCTACTACCTTATCCCAGAGCCAGTATTAATCTTAAGGAGAACAGAAAAGGGTACAAGGAAAGTGTCCCTCACCAAACGACAACACATATTTTTAGGTAAAAACTAATCTAAGCTACAAGTGTAAATTCTCCCAACCCAGAAAATAATGCCTTGCACATAATCAATATCTGCTCAATATTAATACTCTTATATTTGTATTGGTTATTAGTGCCTAGAAGTATGTTAACACCTAGTTGATGCTCAGTCAATATTTATACTGAATGAATACTATTTTTTCTCAAATTTTAGAAAATTACTACATTTGTCAAGTCAAACACAAGCTAATTTTTCTCTTTATAATAAGGACATTAGACAGTTTCTAATGCCTGGAGATCAATTCTTCATTTAGTGTAGAAATTTAATATCTTAGAGGATATGAGATAATATATGCAAAAACCTTGCACAGTATAATACTTTTATCCAAAATGGAAAACATTAGACACATGTCAAGACTGAGCATTTGAAATGTGGCTGGACTTGAGATGTGCTGGACTTCAAAAACTTAATATGGGGAAAAATGCAAAATATTTCATTAGTAATTTTTTATATTGGTTACATGTTGAATGATATGATTTTGGATATACTCAATTAAATAAAATATATTATAAAGTTAATTCCATGTGTTTCTTTTTAATTTTTTAATATGGCTACTAAAAAGGTAAAATTACATATGTATCTTGCATTACATTTCTATTAGACAGAACTGGTGTAAAGTGTTATACAAATAAAGTAATATTATTATTATATTCTACATCTTACAATTATACAAAGGAAAGCTAGGAGTTTTATCCCTGTCTTTGGAAATGAATTTTCATCTCAGTTATAGCAAAACTATTTGAGGGCAAAAATGGTGATTGCTTTACGTCAATCCTTACATCAAAACAGTTATGTATTTTTACATGAAATAGATAATCGTCAGATATCAGTAAGACTGTAGAAGAAATTCAAGATGACAAGTTCTCTAAAGAGACTGCAGTTAGGCCATCCTAGGGTATTCACACTTCATTACTCTCCACCGTGTGACAGCTTTCTTCCCCTGCTGCCAACCTTAGTAACTAAATGAAGACCAGCTCATAGCTCCAAGCTGCCACGAAACCAAACTAGAAGGGGTGGGGGAAGGAACAGGTGAATGGAAGGATAGATATACCTGTGTATATGCACATCTTCCATACTAACGCTTCAACTGCCAACAAAAAAAACAGAGAGAACATAGCTCTGAAATTGTGAGACACACCAAAACAAATTATTTTTTCTCTAACATATATACTCATGCATATGGCTAGGCACAAATGGGCTATTTGCTACTACTTACCGAGCCCAGGAAGAAATAAAATCGTACATCCCTATTAGCAAAGGAACAGAAATATGTCTCTGCATTTATTTCCATCTTGCAGGTGCTACTTATCCTCTACCAGTGATTTCTCGTCTACCTGAAACTGGCCTGAACTGGTGAATCTTCAACCTGCTCAACAAAAATTACTCAAGAGTTTTATTTCTCCAGGAAGTATTATTAATGCACAAAGCATTTTTTTTAAAGATTTATTTCTCCCTCCCTCCCTACCTCCCTCTCTTGTTTGCACTTGCTGTGTCTGTTCGTTGTGAGCTCATCTTTTTAGGAAGCATCAGGAACCGAACCAGGGACCTCCCAAGTGGGAGGGAGGCACCTAATTGCTTCAGCCACCTCTGCTCCCTGCTTTGTTATATCTCATTGTATTCTCCTCCTTGTGTCTCTTGTTGCACCATCCTGTTGCATCAGCTTGCCGTGCCTGCTCACTGTGCCAGCTTGCTGTCTTGCTTGTATTCTCCAGGAGGCACTGGGATCTCCCATGTGGTAGGCGGGAGCTCAATTGTTTAAGCCACATCTGCTTCCCACAAAGCATTTTTAAAGAACCTGCAATGAAGTGATGCCTAGCTAATTGATCTTGGTAGTGAGGATTTCTCGGTAGTTGGAAGAGTGATAGAGAGTATAGGTATGGCTATGGTTGATATGGCTATAACTGATTTGTGGCTTTATATATATATATATATATATATTTTTTTTTTTTTTTACTAAGATTGCTCTTGTTATCTTTAAATCGATTGCACCTCTTTATGGGATAAAATAAGAAAATACTTTCCTAAGTATATAAAGAATGAGCAAAAGAGGGATTAAAAAAATGAGTGCTACAGCATTAAAAACTCTCCCACACATTTCTACATAAAATTATATAGTACACAATCACTGTGAATATATTCGGTGCCAACAAGCAAGTTAACTTGGGGCTAGAAGCAAGGTTTCTCCCATAGTGGTAAAGCTCATATAAAATTGTACTTTTTGAAAATTTAAAATCCGACATTTATTTTAATAATAAATTATTTAAATAAATAAATTTAATTCTCTATGTACTCCTAAAATGCAAGATATTGAATCAGCTCAGAAGCTATTAGAGAATTAAAGGCTATTTCAAGTTTCTTCCATGCAATTAAGACTTGAGTGAAAAACACGCCAGTTTAGTATTTCTTGTCCTCTGTATTCATTTGAGAGCACTTTATGCAAACCACCTGAGGCTCACAAAGAAGAACCAGCCAACCTCTCTGCACATATCTTGGTTTTCTTCAGTGTTTATCTTAAATTCTATTACTGTCTGTTACTTTAAGTATAATTTCATCACTCAAGCAATGACAACACAATTACATAACTCTGAATTTTCAACAGAGATAGTACAGCTTAGAAATAAGCAAATAAAAAATTCTAATCAAATCTCTATTCATTGCTGGGACCATAATTTTTCAGAATCCAAATTTAGAAATCTAAAAAATTGGCCTTGCTGTAAGACTAAGAAATGTAAAAGAGAAAATAGATTTTGCATACAAAGTTTAAAAAAATATATATGTATATGCTGTCTGACAACTCCAGGTTTATGACAGGCTCATAAATGAACTAAATTAAGCAAACGTCTCAGTCAAAATTCCTTTTTAACAATTAACATACCAAAACTAAGCTTCAAGTACCTTAACCATTCAGCCACATGCCTAAGTGAATTTAATAGCATCAAAAACTGCAGACTAATTGACTCAACAGCAGTTTATAATCTGTCCAATTTCAAGTACAGAAGCAGTTAAGGCACAGCAAACTATTTTCTTCAGTGCAGCCAACACACTTGGTATGAAGTAAACATCTGTGTCCAACTTCTCTCATACAGCCAGACGGGGGTGGGGGGGCCAGGAGACAGTAAACATTTTTGACCCAACTCCAACTCCTCCAACTCATATCATGTCATCATGTCTCTGGTCCTTTACGTGTTATGATACAATGATTGCCACACTGATGACGTGTAGCAGAGCCTATTAATCAAACATTTGCTGAATATGGAAACTGAGGTTGCCCAACGCATCCAAGGTCTGCGCAGCTGGGAAGTGCCAGAGCTGAAATGTAAATTCAGATCTATTACCTTCAAAGCTGGTACTCCTTCCTCTACTCCACAATCCCCCATCTCCTCAGATTTATCAGCCACAATTTCATTGTTTCATTTAATTCTCCTAAAGGAAACCTTGCTCTGTCACTCATACCTGAAATCACTTTTCGGTCTCTACTACATCATAAAAATTGTGAACAAACTTCCTCAAACCAAACCCTGCAGAGAGCAACCAGGGCAGTTGTTCCAGACCTCTTCATTCTCTCCATCTGGATCCACTTTCTTTCTACTTCCCTCAGAGCAGTTCTCCCACCTGAATATCAGAGGATCAACCCAAATGTTCAAGTCCACTGTCTCAGCATGTGGGAGAAGGTAACACAACAGGGATTTTAGCAGCCTTTTTATTCCCCCAAATCACTTCGTTGGATGACGAAGATTCACTGTTTCTGCTTCAACACCACATAAGGGTTCTGGGGAGTTACAATTCCCATTTTTCAACAGGTCTCCTTTTCTCTTCACTTGGTTTTCTTGTTTATCTACCCAGTTGGTAGATAAAAGAAGGTTCCTTACTGGACTGATATGACTCCCATCGAGACTAAACATTGATACACGTCCTGCGGCTCTGGTGGAGTCGTCGATGTGGTGGGGAAATGGTTTGAGGAGGGACAGCTGTGGGCTGAGGGTTGGTAAAGGAAAAGTAGAGATGATACTGTAAGCACCGGGGAAAGAAATGCCTAGTTGGTTCTGAAGGGGGCTTTTATTTTCCTAGATAACTCTGAAAATTTGATTCATTAGTTCAAAGATTCATTTGCCGAATAAATGAACAAAACCACAAACCACTTTGTGGATCACTCATTGGAGGACATTTAGAGACAAAGATTAAATTAATTTCCTGATTCATTCAGCACACAGATTAACAGATACAGCACTGAGCTTAGTGTTAGAGATAGCAAAAGGAACAAGACATGTTTTGTGTCCTTCAGAAGCTCATAGCTAAGTGTCAATGAAAGATAAAATAAGTACTACAGTAAAGTCTTAAATTTTGATTAAGGGGTTTTTAGTCAAACTTCTCCCTCATGAAGGAAGAGCACAGCCGAAACTCCCAGGCTAAGGACCACCATGCTTCTTACTGGTAATGGGAAGACTGCCAGCAAGTCAGCCATTTTCTGGTGACTAGCTATGGCTTAAAGAATACATCCTGACACTGAGCCAGAATCTGCCTTCTGGGGACATATATTCATAGATCCTTTGTTTATCCTTTTAGAGCAACACAGAAGATTAAAAAAGATCAAAACTCTATATCTCCTTCTAATAACATTTAACAGCTCCTCAAATATTAATTAAAGACATCACCATGACATACTTTATTTCCTCGTAGTTACACAATCACTTTCGTTTAACCTTTCATTTTACAACATGGTTTGCAGATCCTTCATCTACCCAATTCTGGGATATCCTACCTATTTCTCCCTGACCATTTTCCCCTAACCCCTATTCTCTTCTATGTGTTTGGGGCTTCCACTGTACCTAGCACAGTGCCCAGCACATGGTAGCTGCTTGGCCAGTATTTGCTTAAAGTTTGGGCAATTAGTATACATCTATTGATGCATCTTAAGGCTGTGCCAGCTTGCTGGGAGACCACATTAAGGTGACAGAGACACTCAAGAAGCTACAGACAGGCAATGAAAAGGGTCTGTGAACCTCATGAAACCAAGAGGGTATGTGAATTTTTCTGGTAAGCAGGTCCATGGCTTTCATCAGACCCTCCAAAGGGATCTGTAATCCAAGGGTTAATGATCACTATATTGCTGGCTCAGGTTAAGCCTGTGAACAAATAGAATTTCCGGATTTTTCTACTTCCAAGCTGCTGCTGGGCCAGAATCCTCAATTTATACAGATGATATACTGGGACTCGGTTCTCTTTTACTCCCAGCCTCCCACACCTGCTATATTACTACCTTTGAAGGTATTCCAGTGTAAGACGAGGTTACTTACTGCACATTTCCAGAGCATGCAAAATTAATTGTCACTTACTTTTAAAAACTGGGGAGCAAAGCAATGGCTCTACTCTCATTTTTCCTTATTTCTAAATCAACTCATTAATTAATTACTTAAATATGAAAAGTAGCTATGAAAAACACATCTATCCATAGGATATGAAGAAAAATAACTTCAGTAAACCTCATATTACCTTGTATAATACCTTTTTTCAACTGATCTCCACACATGGATTTTTAAAAAATCTACCTGCATTGCATAATTAATTTGTTTTGTTTTGTTGCAGTTTCAGTTAATATCTTTGTGTTAATCTTTTTAGCATATTATTTTGACCATGTCTCACCCAGGAACACTTGATTTGGAACAATAAAAAAAAAAATCTGGTTTGTGTTCTGAATCTGCAATTAGCAAGCTGTGTCTTTTTTTTTTTTTTTTAATAATTTATTTATTTTTTATTGTGGGTAAAAATATTTTTCACAATACATACCAATATTTGTAAAATGATATATAAATATATATGCATATATGTGCATTTGCTTACAAAAATGTTATATATATATATATATATATATATTTTTTTTTTTTTTTTAAAGAGGTGCTTATATTACCCAAATACTACACGGAACCCACAGGGACTCCCATGTTTCCCACCCCCCATACCTACCACCACATCCCACACAAACGTCTCCCACAAGTGTGGCCCATCACCCTCAATGGACTCACACATCCTGGGGCCTTGCCATCAACCATAGACCACAGTTCACATCGTAGACCACACTCTCTCCCACACAGTTCTGAGTGGTGTGTGCTGATTTAAAATGGCCTACATCCGTTGCCACAACGGTACTCAGGACAACCTCCTAGTCCCAATAAAGCCCCTGTATTTCAACTGCACATCCCCTCCCTGCCCCGAAAGTGTCCAGTGGCCACCGGCTCCACCTCACTGTTATAATTTCTTCCATTGCTAGAATCACCATATGTGTTCAACAGAATACCATCAAGTCCACTCTAGTCCATAGTTCTTCCCCCAATCCTGAGGGGACTGGGATGGTGATGTCCACTCCACCTCCAAGTGAGAGAGGGCGAGGTGTGTCTTTGGGTAATTTACTCAACCTTTCTGAGCCTCATGTCTTGGACTATTGAATCTGACGTGTATTTAAGCTGAGCTCCAAACTGCTCCCAGGGGTCACTAGTGAGCAGTGAGGAGGTTGGTTGGCTCTACTTGTATCTCTACTTGTATGTGAATATTGGATTTCCTCTTTATTTCCTTTGTGAAAAAGGTTTCTGCTGGCTCAAACAAGAATCTGGAAATCACTGGGCAAGATGGCCTAAAAGTTGAGCATGCTAGTATTTTATAAAATAGCCCATCTTAGAATGGACACACAAGCCTCTGGCAAATGCTGAAAAGCATGTGAATGGAAGATCCATTCAAATATCATTGTTATGTCAACAGACTTGGTAAGTGCTCCTTAAACAGTAGTTTCAAATCTTTATGCCAAGAACACCATTGTGAGCTTAATAAGTGTTTTCTTCACAGCAAAGCTATGGCAGGCATTATCCCCATTTTACAGCTCTGTAATCAGACCAGATTTGCCCAAGGCCACTCAGCCAGTAAGCGGAAAAGCAGGGATGAGAAATGAGGGGATCCAGGCCAAAGCACCCATTTTCTTCCAGCTCCTCGCTATTGGGAAGGCAAAGACAAAGTTTCCTGCCTTGTTGAGGAGCAGGTAAATTTAATGTGATGCACTAAGGGAACTTTTGAGACCTTAAGGCTTTATCACTTTTAATGATAACATAGTTCTTTAGCTGTGGAAATTCTTTTATTGGTTAATCTCTCATTATTTCAACCTTGATTTGGGGGGGAGGGAGGGAGAATGGAGGATTCATTTTGCTTATCACAATCAGAGCCTGAAATTCTAATTGTTTTGTACCTTCCTAAACATTTCTCAGATTAAGTCAAGAAACATCACATAGTTGTAAAACAGTTGCACTCTACTGTATGTTTATATAGATGAAAAGGATATATGTATTGCATACATGTATATATGCCTTAAGTTGTAAAATAGCTTATTGCTTCTAAGTCAACTTGAATTTTATTTGTGACACCACAGGCCGTTTAGCACTTTGAAAACCAGAAGCTTCCACTGCCCTTTTTCCATCCAAGACACCTAGATTGAATGATCACCCTCCCCAAATTAAATCTTTAACGCTAAGCCACTCTTCCGGTTTCATTTATTGGCCACATTCTGGTTCTTTTAAGCAGGAATCGAACATGTTGGGTTCAGATTTTTTTTCCCTCACTTCAGAATTTTACTAATCCTCTGCTGGCTCTCAGTTGCATAATTTATATGCTATCCTGGTTTTGAAACACTGTCACGTAATCATTTCATTTTTTGGTTTTCCACAATCATCTCCATGTACCCCCATAGAACCAGTCTATCTTTCCAGAGCAGACTGTTTTGCTGCCCCTTAGGTTGGGACAACACAGTTGGGAATTATTGCACTCTCTCCTAACCATTTGTTTCCATCTAGCTCTCTTTTACTCCGATCTTCTCCTGTGTTATCCTCTTCCTATGTCATCTATTTATTAAAATAAAAAATCTTACTCTGATCCAACAGCTGTCTAATAAGTGCACAGGGTATTAGGCAAGCTATCAAAATTAAAAATATGTTTACTTCCCTCTCCCATTCAGGGACCTGGAGTTAAGATACACACTCAGTGCCATAATTTCAAAATCTATGGAGTGAAAGCGGTAACAACCTGAAATATTCTAGCAAGCAGAAGTATAAAATCACCTTTTAAAAATAGAGAAGTTCTTTCATAAATTTCAAAACATGCATCATCTCCATTCAAGATCACCTCTGTCACATATTAATTTAAAAAGAGAAAAAAATGGGAAGGTATATAGAATTTTGGGGTTCTGATGTTACATATTGCTATGGGTAACCTATTTTAAAGGGTTGAATCTGTCCTTTCCAGAGTATGAATTCCATTATCTTCAAAAGGAATCAGAAGAGCATGTCAGAAGAGAGACTTTGACCTTTTAAAATGTTTTGAGAGTCTCCACTCCCACCCCCACCCCCACCATGGTTTCCCCATTTTAATCAGCAGATTTGTGATGATACCTTTTGATCCATCTCCCACCTCCACACACACTGGCACATGCACAGACATTTTTTAGAAGTCTGTGTTCCAAATTAACAACTTAGCAGCTTGAAATGATGCTCAGAGACTCATGCGGTTTCAGATTGAGAAAGGCAGTTTTTCTTGAGTTGCAGCAAGGGAAGTGAAATCTCTTCAAAAATGGATCAGAAACCAGTAACGGAATAATATATTATCAAGACTTTATAACATCAGTAATGTGTTTTGTAAAGCAGTTGGTGGGGAACTGCATTCAGGATCCTAGCCACTACTTCTAAAAACAGATGGGCAACACCTTCAAAGTGGGTCCCCAGCACTGACTGTCATGAGCCTGTGCTTATGACAATTTTTCCTGAGAAGGGATTGCTGCAACTTTCAACTCCAGTACATAAAAGTCCTCCTGGATTTGAAGGCAGAAAGCAGCAACAGGATCTGTTATTTGGTACTTGCCTGCTGCTATAGGACCAGCTGTAATACAAACACAGAGTAAACAGGTCCTTATAGGATGTACCCAACCTTTCAGTGACTTAAGGGTGCCAAAAATGTCCTCAATGTGACCTCTACTTAATTCTTCATTAACCATTTTGTGACTAAATACCATGCTATTTCTCCTGCCAGCTCTGCCTTAATTTGGTAGCCATAATTTCAATTGTTAATTATTCCATTGGGTTTCATCACCAAAGGCCCTTGTTAAAATTAAAAATACTCTCAAATTAGGGTAATGCATTAATCCATCTTCTGAATATTTTTAATGATTGTATTTTTGCAAGGCAGGTGGAATAGACATGTGAAAGTTCTGGTAGGAAGCCTCAGTGAGTATGAGCCTATTATATATTATATATTATATTATATTATATTATATTATATTATATTATATTATATTATATTATATTATATTATATTATATTATATTATATATCACATTATATCATATCATATCATATCACATCAATCATATCATATCATATCATATCATATCATATCATATATCATATCATTGGTACTGGCGAGGATTCCAGGCTTAGGTGGGACACTACAGTAATGAGTCCTAAAAAGTAAACTAGTTGAAATAGAATAGACTTTCTGGATTTGGCACTTTTCCTGTGCCATTTCGTTGAACCCACACCAGTCCTCCTCTCATATTTCCCCATTTCAAGAACCACAGACTCTCAAGGTTACAAAAGGGAAAGACCTGCTCTTCAGGAGGTCAGTCCCAAACAAAGTCAGAAGAAATAGGATTTAGGCTTAAATTCCCCCAAAACTGATACGGTACCCTGCTCCTATGCTTTAATGACACAAGGTGACCAAACAAGATTTAAAATAAAAGGATTTTAGTTCATTTGTCTTTCCAAAGAAACAAGACCACACGACCTCCACTTAATCTGATATATTTTTTAAGTAATGACTTCCAACAATCATTGATCTCTAAAAGCTGAGAATCATTTCTTCCCCAAATTAGATTTGCTTCCTCCAGTTTTAGAACTGTCCATCAGACTCACTCTCGCCTCTATTTTCAAAAGAGAAGGGGTGGAAGATGTCTATTGAATAGCCAAATAAGTTGCTGTCAAACACAGGCATGGCTCATTAGCATAAAAAATAATAATGATACAATTCCCAATGAGGCAGAAACAGGATGACTGTTCATTACTATAAGTGATTAGCATCTTAACATTTTCCACTTGCAAACCAGAGCTAAAGATGTTTTGGTGAAGGTTAATGAGAAGCATCCTCCCACCCTCAAAGTCTCCCAGGTTTTTCTCTGTTCAGTATCTGGAGGCCTTGGCTAAGTCTCTTTGTTAACTCCAGTTACGAAAATAAGGGATAAGATTAAGTTCAATGGGATGAGATAACAGTAGAACAGGATAAAACGTGGTTAATGCAGAAAGAGAGAATTTTTTTCAATGGAAAAGTAAGCTGCCTTCAATCTGTTTTGATTTTGGGCTGTACAAACAGCCAATCAGAATACCTTTTGCCCCTCCTCCCAAATTTTCTCGCTTTCAGTTAGTCTAATAAGTGACACTGGCTCCCTGGCTTCTTTTACCAGCTCTTGTGAGTTGGGTTGGATCCCAGACATTGGGAACTATCGGTAGTCTCAAAACCACAACTGATTATTATGGCTTCAAACTAGTTGCCACAGTTGCCTCTCTGGTGATGAAACAAAAATTCTCCTCTCCTAAGGATAGCATTATGCCAGCTACCCTTCCCCCGCCCTGAAGACTTCACACTGCTGTTCTCCTCATCCCTACCCTCCAGCACCCAGCTCAGTGACCCCAGGGCGTGGAGCTCTGCTCTGGACCAGCTCGCTCTAGAACCATGACTTCTGAGCTCCCTTCTCAGGTCCTTCACACCTCAACTCATTTGCAGCCAAAGTACCTCTCTCTTTCTCCCTGCTCTGGAAGTTCGTGAGTCCTGATTGTATTTCTACACCACCCTAAGAACACATTTTTCCTATTCTTCACTGAATTTCTTCAAGTTTTATTTTTATCCTTAGTCTTAGAAAACATGGGCCATACGCAGAATAGCCCATTTATTTTACAATAATACAATTTTTGTCTTCTCTGAAACAAGACCACACAACCTCCACTTAATCTGATATATTTTTTAAGTAATGACTTCCAACAATCATTGATCTCTAAAAGCTGAGAATCATTTCTTCCCCAAATTAGATTTGTTTCTTCCAGTTTTAGAACTGTCCATCTAATTCTTTTTTTCAATTGTGAAAGGATTACCTCTCCTATAGGGAGACTTATAAAATTAAGTTATGTTTACACTTCCTAATACCGAATCTTATTTTTCTGGTTTTCACTCCACTGTCTAAATTTTATTTAATACCACATTTACCTTAACTGTGATGTCTTACATTGCCTTTCCCTCTTCATGCTTACATAAAATAGTTTAAATCACATGACTGGCAAAGACAGGTCCTCTCTTTTGGCATTACATTTTATTATTGCATAAAGCAACACGTAAGGGACAGGGCATATCAGAAGTTTTGCTCAAGTGTCATTACCTCTGTGTCTTTGGGAGGTAACTAACTTCTCTCAGAATCCCAAGTCACATGAATTTCCATGCCAACTCAACAGAATGCATTATTTTTAAAATTCTACTCATTTCAGAATACTCTTCTGTAATAGCATTATCATTACAAATGCTCAAATAATTTACCTACCTATCAACCTTAGGTCCTGGGGTCCATAATTTAAAAAGAGAATAGAAACATCAGTGAATGCCTATTAGGAATTGTGCAGCTTGAAGAAAACTGGGAAGCAACGCAAAATTGTCATACATGTGAGGTATACTGATTTCTTTGTCTGGGGAAATAAAAGATGTGATGATTGAACTTAACAAATAGCAAAAGACACAAGTTAGCAATAGAAGATAAGATATATCCATGTGGGAAGTGTTTTTTTAAATCTTTTTAAGGAAAGGCATATTCTTACTTATTTGTGTGAAAAGATTCCTGGTCCCAAAGGGGTGAACTTGGTCACTGGGTACATTCTTGTGGTCTCTCCCACTTCTGTGATTTTGTGATGTGTGAGGCCTTCATATTTGTGTATATTGTGTATATGTGTGTGTACACAACCCTCTACATACATATACACATATAGGATATGCCACTAAAAATTTATCCCTGCCCAATATTTCCTTTCTCCTTCAGTAAAAGAAGAAGCAAAAACAGGTCATGGTACATTGGAAACATGGAGAATTAATCCTTCTGTCATCTCCTACCCTAGGTAGCATTACTTATCACTGCTTTGCAATTTTAAATCATTTGAAATGGGGCAATATATTTTAAAGTAAATGTGTACTTTTATTTATTTCAGGTGAAAAAAATCCTTAATTTGACCATCCAAGCAAAGGTTTAATTTGTTTGGGAGACTACAATAAATTTAAACTGAATTGGCTTCAGCTTTTTCTACTTCAGCTATTAAGTTTAACTCTGTACACATGGGAAAATTAAGTGCAGTCCAAGGATGCTGATTTTTTTTTTTTTTTTTTTTTAACTGAAGAGTCTCTGCATTATCTGATTTGCTTCAGAGCCAAAGAATGAATTCAATTCATTCAGCTTAAAAGATATATTGTTTCCAAATCTCTTTGGGCTGTTAATACTTTATTTAAAATTAAAGTTTAGCATCTCCAAAAAGAAAGAGATATGGTCTCCTAGAAGTCGATTCTTCCTTTTATTCCAATGTATTCATACATTACTCTTAAAATACACACACACTCATCTATTTTTAATACTTTTTGGGGGGCAAACACAAATTGGGGGAAAAAAAGTACAGCAATCTCTAAGTAATGATTAAAATCACTTTGTTTTACATCACTTCTTAATTTTTTTTCATTAATTTGCTATAATCCTTGGCATAGAAGAATCACATGCCTAATTCTCAATTATGACATGCAAGAACTGTAGCATCTATCTATTAGCATGGTGAGAGTAATACACTAACCAAATAATTTCTAGAGATTCTGTTGGAATTAAACACCAAGCTACATTAAATCCAAACCCTAAGAGTAGTGCATCACAATGTAAGGGTGCTGCTAAGTTTCTCCTAAGAGACAATGCTTGGTGATTTGGGGGCAGCTATTAAATTAGCTAGGACAATTGAATGATGCCCCACTTAAAAACCTAACCAAATCACAAGCCAGCTTTCCTCTTTATCATGATATTAAAACAAATGGAACCTATTCCCTTGCCCTCACCTCACTATAAATTCCCACCAGCCCAGGCATGTGGCCACTCCGAAGCTTCATTAACATCAAGGAAATAAAGAATTGGAGAACACATTAAGAATTCTGCAGTCTAAGCATATAGAATTGTACAAATAATTTTTTAAAAATGGATAGAGGTAGAACAGTCTTTATGAACCAAGTTTTTATTCACCTCTTTGTGTTTTGAGCAGTTTAAGATTCTAGCCTCCAGAAGGCATATATATTTTAAATGTGAGGTTTGTCTTCAGCACCACTTTGCTTATCTTATAGCCTAGCACTGCTCTTGACCCTTTCTGTGTTCAATTTCACATTACAGGCTTTGAATTTTTCAGAGTCAAGAGGATGCCACACTGAGAATGAAGGAAAAGGACCTTCCCAAGCACACATGACAATGACAGCTGCTTCTGGATATTCTGCCCTGCTCTCCATGCTCCCTCTTGTCTTCAGTTTCATATCAGCTGAGTCCTTCGCAATTTAAATGGGTTCCAATAAAAAAACATAATATCAAACCTAGGGTTTATATATCCTCCATTACCCAAACTCTGACTATTTCCACCCTGCTGGCATCCTGAGGTAGTAGGGAAACTAATAGCAAAATTGTACAGGAATCAAGAAATTTCTTTTACATAATATAGATGGTGCTTTCAACTCCCAACCCTTCCATGTAGACCTATGGATAGCAATTTGTTCTTTTCATAATTATTTTCACCATCCTATGGTCAGAATTGTTACCTGAGACCTTGCCCAAGCCTATAAGCCCAAGCACATGTTTATCTAATACCTAATGATAGAGGAGAACTGTAATAAAAGGAAGCCTGTTTAATTTTAGAATGCTTATTTAGGGTGGGAAACTCATATTTCTAACTAATATTTATTGAACAAACATTCTGTAGAATTACAAAAAAGGGTGAGGCTTGATTGAGGTTTGCCTATTCTGAACCTGCCAAGGTATATTGAGCATTAACCCTTAACACAAGCTCTCACACTAAATAAAGATTTTTCAATTTCCATATTAATAAAATCTTCCTCCCAGGCACTTAAAATTGTCTTCAGATGATGATGATGATGATGATGGTGGTGGTGGTGGTGAGGATGATAACAATACTACTACTTCTAAAATGATATCTATTTTTTTCTTATAGAGAAACAGGCTTTGAGGACATGCTTTTCGCAGAACATGTAGTTCCCACTAAATACAAAACCAAACTTGTCTTCATACACATCTTTTTGAATAGTAGATGATAGGATTCTTTCTCCCAATGCCCCCAAAGAGGCTCTTCTCTTTCCTGAACTCTGGAGAGGTCTCCTTTCTATGCCCCAACCCTAGCATATCAGAGCTGACAACAACCCTAACATAAATAGGGAAAGCCAGCTTATGCTGTTGATTTATCAAGCTTGAGCAAGCTGCTTGGAGAATCTATTGGTGTCTCCCCCAGGATCTATTTTAATGATCTGCCTGAGGTGAACCAAACAGTGATTAAAAGATAAGAGCCCTCAAGATCTTCTAAGAAGGGAATTATCATATCTACATGAGTGGTAAAAACACAGCCTGCCGATTCACCTTTATCCTCCCCCCAAAGTCTCGGAGCCTTTGCAGATGGTGGCCTCTTCAGGGTAGGCTGAGCAGCTGCCCTCTGCCATATGGGGACACCAATGCAGTCCTCGGCCATTCCTAAAAAACTGCTACTTCTCAGCTATGGATCCCACCTAATGATAATTATACCTCCTTCAGCTTTTCTATCAGGGAGAGTTTGCACTCTTTATCTACCCAGGATGAGCAGCATCAATCTGTTAATACCTTAAAAAAAAATACTTGAGAAAAGGAACAAGAAGAAGAAAAAGAAAAGTCTTTTAAACACAGCCTGTACATTTTCATTTGAGTTGTCTTAACATAAGAAAACAAAGTCCTGCTGGAAGGTCAGAACAAGCTGGATTTTTCTGGGTTGCCCATTAAGCGGCCCCCCCCCCCCCCGCCCGACACACACACACACAGAAAATCACAAAGTAGTTGAAAACCTTCCCAACTAACACATGTTAAATGAGACAGCTCTGAAGAGAGAGGCCTTTGTCCAAGGGTACCTACACATCAAGTTTACCCAGCCAGATGCTCACTGTGCCTATTCATTATTGATAAAGCCGGGGATTTTTTAAAAATAGAAGTGGGGGAGAGGAGCCAGGCAGACCCCTGCTGCACTCACTCAGCACTTTATTTTGCCTCCCAGCTTTGTGACTCAGGTGGTTACAGTCATACACAAATACAAAATCATTCAAGAAATATTCTCTCTCTCTCTCTCTCTCTCTCTCTCTCTCTCTCTCTCTCTCTCTCTCTCTCTCACACACACACACACACACACACACACACACACAGGCACTCCAAAAAGCAGCATTACCTGTTCCTGCTGCTGCACGGATTTCCCTGAAGCATTTTGCTCCTTAGCTGTAGTCATGATCTTCTATCCAGGGCGCTCACCGCCACAGAGGTAGGCAGGATTTGAGGGTGAGTTTGGAGCCACCAGAGTCCAAAAGGTATAGGAGTGTGGTTAGTCCATACTTCAGAAATCACAAGGCTATTTGGGGGAAGGGGGAAGGGAGATTGGGTAGATAACCCTAGTTTTCTCTTGAATTGCAAACAGCAGAGAGAGTCTCAGAAAAGGGAAGATGCTGCTGCTTAGTGGGGTTTCTCCAATTAGCAACAGCCTCTGCAATCGCCACAGAAACAACGATAACTGCTTAGCAACCGGCAACTGGCAGCTCGGTGCAGGAAAGGGGACCCGAGTGATGTGCTCCTACCTCCCTCGCTGCCTCCCCGGGCAGCCCACGGCGCATGCTCCAGCCGCCTGCTCAGCTCCGGGTGCCTAGAAGCCGCGAGGTGGGGGCGCGCGCGAGGCGGGGAGAGGCGGCCGCGCGGGAGGCGCCGAGCGCGGCGAGGTCTGCGCGTCGGGCACCGCGGGGGTCCTGCCGCGAGCTGTGCGGGCAGTGCGCGGCGCGGACTTCGCCGTCCGCGGGCTCCAGCGAGCGAGCGAGCCTCGCGCCAGACGCAGCGGCACAGGCAAGGGGGAGGCTCGAGGTGACAGACCCGGCAAAGTTGTCACCCTCATCCAACACGCCGCCCTTGGCTGTGCCCAGGTGGCGGAAAACCTCGGGCTGAACCTCCGACCCACTCGGGCCGCTGTGTGCCTGCCAGCCAGGCAGCATGGGGCGAATTCGAACCTGGGCGGCGGACCAGGGAGGCTACACAGGGACTCTTTTCCGTGCTCCCCGCCCCCCTTTTCTGGAAAGTGGCAGGTGTGTTTGAGAAGGGGGCGATCTGTGGACACCCAGGAATAGTATTACCACCGGCCGGGTTTGCAGGAGCACTAGTTATTGGAAATTTTTTGCCTTTATTTTCATTAAAATCCAGAAAACTTATCTTTCATCTTTTAAAAATATATTTTTATTTTAGTTATTTTATTAGAAAATTTATGGGTTCACAGAACAATCATGCATAAAATAAAAGATTCCCTTATACCACGCTATTATTAGCACCTGCCTTGGTGTGATACCTTTGTTACAAGTGATGAAAGCACATTTTTATAATTATACTATTAACTATAGTCCATGGTTTAATTTAATATTCACTGTTTCGGTTGTGCAGATGCATGGATTTTTTTTTTTTTTTTTTATTCTAAAATTTCTCCTTAAATATATAATTCAGTGTTAATTACTTTGATACTGTTGTGCTACCATTACCACCATCCATTATGGAAACTTTCCTATTGTCCAAATAGAAACTCTGTACGTTTTAAGCCTTAATTCTCTGTTTAACCCCAGGAGTACTAGTTATTTAAAATCTTTGCCTTTATTTTTGTTAAAATTCAGACAACTTACTATGTTCCACCTTTTCTTTTCAACAGTCTTTTAATTGACTTCTTAAAGCCAAAGAACACTGCATACAAGAATTCCTTAGCCACTTCAAATAGCACATCAAAGGAACATGCATACCTCTTCCAGTAAAAAAGGACAATATAAACATTCTCAAGAACTTCTGTGGGCCAGATATAGCAAAGCGTAAAAACACCTTTGTGCAGACAGATGGACAGGCAGGGGCGGCAGTCCATCATGCTACACTCAGCAGTGTTACACAGACACGGATAAAAGCCACAGCCTTCTCAGCTTCCCATAAAGAGCGGATTCAGAGTCCCCTTGGTCTCAAAGAGCAGTAGATCAGGGTACCCAACTTCACAGGGCCAACCCCACCAAAAAGAGAAAGAAAAAAAGCAACACAAACTCCTCCCACTCCCCAAAATGGGGGAACAATGAAAGCCGCACTAACCCCAACGAATAAAAGCAAAACAAAACATATGGCTCACTATAAAAAGAAAAAAAGTAAAATCCGAAGTGCTTTTCAAAACGTTTTTACAATTTTTGTTTAAATAGTGCTTCCTTAAAAGAAAAGTCTAACTAGGCCATCTGGGGGTCAGAAGCCATCAGGCTGTGTTTGACAAGATCGGAACTGATATGACTACAAAAGTGGAAATATAAGGAGGTGTGTTCACTACACATTATCGATTCAGTGGAACCCCAAAGCTTTAAATATACAGCCATTGGAAGGACGATCTTGAGCAGGAAGGATTTTTACTTGCTGGGTGTAGCCACTCATAGCTGTCTCTGTGGGACACCCCAATAGCCGCTGCCCTGACTTGGGAGACGCTAATATTCCAGAATCAACATGAAGAAGCTTTCAAGTAGAGAGTAGCCCACTGGATCAAATGGCTGCTTGAAACTGCACAAGTCTGCTTTAGTTTCTCCAGGCATTTAGAAACTCCTTCCTCGGAGCTCTAGTTTCTTAGGGGAAGGAATGAAGCCTATCCTGTGCACACATGTTTGCCCACAGGCTTTAGTGCCAGAAAGTTCTGGGCTCAACTGCTTATGAGTTGTGTGGACTTGAGTAAGTTACTTAATTTCCCTGGGCCTTGATTTACATCCTGATTTTGTGAGAAGTTGACAAGCAAATACAGAGCACTGAGTAAAATGTTCCCTCTACCTCTGCATGCTTAGCAGAGATGGCACCAGTAAACACGCGAGTGAGCTACTCTTATCATACCCCAAATAGGCATCTTATTCTATCACTTTTGTCTTTCAGTTTCTTTATATATGTCTCCTTTAGACTGAGGTCCTCTAGAACGAGCTTACTCGCCCACAACAGAGTTACAGTTATGGTCAGGGTCGAATCAAACAGGCCTGTGTTTGAATCCTACTACTACCACTTTCTAGCTATATAGCCGTGGACCAGCTGCTTAATCTCTCTGAGCAGAAGTTCCTGGAATACTCTACATCTCACAGGTGGTGAGCTGGGTGAAGAGTAAATGAGGCTGAATAAACACTCAATAAAGAGAATTTTTCATCTTTGTATCCACAACACTACTATTCTCAATGTTTCTGGACTGACTGACAATAACAAGCCTCCAACTCGAGAGGAGAAATGGAGCTACAATTGCTGTTATGCACACCCAGTGAACTTGGGATGGTCTCCTCTTCTGTATTTTGTTGAGTGGTTCTCTACCATTCACCATCACTCGACCCAGAAACTTAAGCATCATTTAGGATTCTTACCTCTCACTCGTTCCCCCACATCCTTTTAGTTAACAAGATAAGGTCGCAATCTGTGTACTTTCAAAATGCCATATTTCATCCAACCTAAGATGCCAGGGTTTGTGATACACATCATTACTTTATGTATCTAAGAAAAATAAGTTCCCAATTAAACCATGACATGCCATTGACTTTTAGAAGCTTCCAGGTTTCAGAGATATGAAATGATGTCGCCTCTTCTGAGAAGTCTTCCCAAATCCTCCCAGTTGTTGGAAAAAGAGAAACTAGGTGTTGATAGTAGATTATTTGCTTATTAGAGAACAAATATTGTTTGGGGATCCCAGAGTGTCAAGCCAAAGGTCCAAGAAGTCATTGTCTTTAAAGATTTTTTTTAAGTTTATTTATCTTTTTATTATTTTTATTACTGTGCTCTCCCCCTCCCATGGCTCCCTCATCTGTCTCCTAGTTGTCTGCTCATCTTCTGCTCATTGTCTCTGCTCGTTGTGTCCACTTGTCTGCTTGTCTTCTTTAGGAGGCACCAGGAACAGAACCCAGGACCTCCCATGTGGGAGGCGAGCACCCATCTGCTTGAGTCACATCCACTCCCTCTTCAAAGATTTTAATAAAGAAATATTTCAAAGAGACATATACCCAAAATGGCTTGATTGACTTCCAGATTCCAGTTGTTTTTAAAAAGCAATTTGGCATTCAAACCTTGAGTCTCCCATATAGTAAAGGGTACGTGAAGGAATTGATAAACTCTCCTCTCAAAGGATCTTCTCCGGGAGACAAGATCCATTGTGGCATTCTCCCACTCTCTACCTCCAGAGCTGACATCCTGGAGACTAAAGACTGCACGTTTTGAAGTTTTTTTGTCCAAATGCAAACCCATTTCTGTGTCTCTAAGCATGCAGTTAGGTTTGGACCAACAAGCCTCCTAAGGAATGATGTTGTTAACTATGATATGGTTATAGGTATAAATATGTATGTTCTGGTTTAGAGTCTAATACAGAGATGTGCGTGGTGCTGGTCTGTGGGCGTCTGTGTTGTGCTTTAACGGTTTGGAGGAGGCCAGGTGTGGTCTGAACCTTCTCTGTATTTTCTCTTGACTTTGGAATTGTAAAGATGCCACTTGCCTCCCTTTGCCTTTCAGTGGGACCTGAGATCTACTCCATAAAGGGCTTACTAATCACATTGTTATCCAGTATTCCATATTTAGGAAGAAATTTCAAAGGGACTTAGAAAAATTTGAACTCTGAAACCAACCCCCGTCCAAATCCAGAGCAGTCGGTGGGTTCCCACACCCACAGCTTCAGCCTCGATCCTTCTCCCCAATTGGGAAAGGATCCAGGCATTTCTTTTAAATCTCAGAGGTAGCAGTAGCTTTTTCAGTGTGGCTGTTGACAAGTGCGTGTTTGCCATTAGATGTCCATCCGTACTAACGTGCCGATAAGTAAACACCCATTGGCATCCGCTCCACTGCCTCCCCGCAAGTGCCACGACGCATGGGAGGAGCTTCTCATGTGGAGAAGTGAGCGCTGCGACTGCTGCTATCAGGATGGCGTCGTGGGGAATAATCAACCGCATAATTGCTCTTTTTATATGTCAAGTAAATATTTGTAAAAGTTATACTCACACAAATGAGATTATTGTAATATTACTAATATATTTTCCACGTTTCATTGCCTGAATAAAAACTGTTCTTTAAAAAAAAGTGGACACAGCCCTCTTTCAGCACGTGAGACCCCTGGACACCCAGCTAAGATGGTGATTATGACCAGGGGAACCACAGCTCTGCCGGAAAACTGAGATGAAGACCCCGTAAAAGATCCAAATCTTCACTTGAATGTTTAGGAATTAAACAAGGAGTTTATGGTGAAAAGTGAAGAACTCTATAACTCCTCATGAAATGCCACTGGCAACCTCTGGATACAATTCACTCAAAAATCCCAGCTGAGACCCCAAAGAGAAGCCAGCTGTTCATTAAGCTGTCCAGCTATCATGTTGATTGTATTGTGCTTTGTTTTTTGCAGGAAAAAAAATTGTTCTCCTGGGAATGTACTGGATTCTTTATGTAAATACAAACTACCAGAGACTTAAATGCAATTGACATGATAGAAAGTATTGTAAATAAACTTTATCCAAAAAAAAAAAAAAAAAAAAACCCACAAACAAAAAAAAACAAAACTCCTCTTTCTCTTTTAAAAACAAAAAGGACCTTATTTTTCGCTTTTATTTTAAAAAAAAAAAAAAAAAAAAAAAAGCCTGTGTGATGACCTTTTAGGAACATGCACTTGAGTTTCCTGCTGTATCCTAAGCTGAAAGAGAAAGCGGGAGGACATGTGATAGCACACCCTGCCATTCCTTGCCTGATACCAAAGTTGTTCCTTGCTTGTACTGACTGGTGGTTGAAAATGCCTACCCTAGGGTGGACACTAATAAGCTAGTTGGTAGAAGAAAAATGCGATGTAGTGAGGTGTAAATAAAGCTTAATTAGTCAACAGTTTTCAGGTGAGTCTATCTCCTGGTATTTCAGCACCTTGGACAAAATTTAGTCTGTAGAGGTCTTTTACTGCCCCTCTATTTTTCCCATTTTTGCATTAACAAAAACGGTGTCTTTGTGAAGTTTGCTATTCTGGCAATAAACTTTTAGACTTTTGAAAAAAAAAAAGGCACAGCTTCTGTGAGTCCTCCTAGTTTTGAACATCTACACTCGTCCAAAGAAAGACTTCAAGGCTACAAGCCTTCGCTCACCTGTGCATCTTTATGCATAGCACTAATAAATACTCTCAAAGATAAAGCCCTCCAGGTCAGAGCCTTAGTTGTTCTGGTCTGCACTTCTGTGAAGCAAATAGTTTCTTGCAGAGAGAAGACACTATATATTTTTCCTTTTAAAAGGTGAAAGTAGTTGGTCTCCTATATATCCCCCTTTCCCAGTCATTTTATAAAATCAAACTAGCAAAATCCGAAACACTGTGTTCTTTTTTTGGAGTTGACAGCTGAATCCAAATTATGGCAGAGTTGGCTGATTAACTTAATACCACAGCCTGAATTTAATTTTGTCAAGGTATTTATTTGGCACAGATTCTACGAGGTCATGATGGAAAACCAGTAGATTGTTTGATTTTTGCCAAGAGTACACATAAAAAAATAAACAAGAGGAAAGAAAGCAAGCCCCATATAAAATAGGTGTCACACCATAAGGATTAGTTTTTTGTTTTGTTTTGTTTATATTTTGTTTAGACCTCACTGCAGGACTAGTTTGTGGGAGTGGGTGCAGAGATGGTGTGGGGTCATATTCTTTGTTGTGGCCCACCTACCAGAACATGTGGCCCAAAAGTTTTTTAAAGGTTAGTGGAAGGGCATGTGCTAGGCCAAAGGAAGGGTTGGCCACTTTCAGAGATGGCCCTTCCAGTTTTCATATACTTACATACTCATAAGTGGAAGGTGTCTGGCCCACCTAGCTCACGTCTCTGGACCTCAGAAAGCTACTGCAGCCCAAGGTAGCTAACTAAGAAAGGCCTGCCATTGAGGGCCCATTGACAAAGTA
Organism: Tolypeutes matacus; assembly: GCA_026826555.1. Classification (NCBI taxonomy): domain Eukaryota; kingdom Metazoa; phylum Chordata; class Mammalia; order Cingulata; family Chlamyphoridae; genus Tolypeutes; species Tolypeutes matacus. The sequence goes on from JAKSZT010000049.1 coordinate 31,065,592, forward strand.
AACAGAAACCCAAAGAAAGACTAGGGCAGGGAGGTGAGAAGTCACTTTCCCCTCAAGTACCTGGAACACAGACTCTCCCTCTATAACCTTGGTAATAGATGAAATCAGTAGCCCTGCCTCAAAATATACATTCACAATTCCAGGCTCATTCCTGAGGATCTCAGAATTGTCCTGTCCTCCAGAACTTCCTATGAAACTTAACCCCCCTGGGATGGATCAAATCTTAAACCACCCTATGTTATCATCTCAGAAAGGATTCACTGTTAACCCACAGAGACCCAGACCGAGGACTGATATCCAAGGAAAGGAAAACTGCTGAAAGGTAGAGATTTGAAGGAGATTCTTCATCATTATTTCCAGGCCATTTTTTCTACACAGAAGAAATGGCACTCCAAGGATGGTTGGTAATGTAAGGCAAGGAGCAACAAGAAACCTCTTCTGGTGCTTCCATTTTACTTCTCAGTAAAAGCTTAAAAGATTATTCTAAATTGAAAAAAGTGAGTATAGCTATAATGCAAAATTTGCGCACATCTATCAGATTATACAAGACACTTCAAAGAGATGTCCTGTTGGCATTAGGTCACTTGGGTCTTTGCCCGGCCATGCCCACCCCAAGGCTCTCCTTTTCCATCATTCATCTACCCTGTCATCAAGAACAATTAGGTCAGAAAGTTTGAGAACTATTGGGCGAGGGCCAGGCCAGGGTGTGCCACTCAGAACCGTTCCGTGGCATTTTCTGGCATCAGGGCACATGCAGCCAACTTTAATTAATACTTGACTTTGGCTGCTTTTAACAGAGAAAGGGATGACTTTTATCCACATCCCTCCAAACGGCAAATAATGTACTTAAGCTTTTTTTTCTCAAGCTAAAGGTATTTGTTTATTACTACAATTTAGAGAGACCTATCTCTAGTTAGGGATTAGAACTAAATTTCTCCTTATGCTTTATCAGCATGGTCATCTAGAAATCATTGGTCAGAGAAAGTTTAACAACTGGTTGAGATAGGACATGTTGTTCCCCAAGTTTGTGCAGATCAAAAGTGGGAAAAAGGTGTTCATAGGGAATCATCTGGAAAGTGGCATATATAAATACTATGGCTGTTCAATAACTATAAATTGCAGGGTGTACAGTTCAGAGAAGAGTTAAGAGTGAACCTAGTAGAGATAGGAGCGTAGCAAAAAGGAGTAGTGTATCTTCTGCAGCTCATCGCCAAGTACTTAATGCAGAATAAGTGCTCAATATATATTTAATTGATATCACATTCACTTAAATGGAGAAAGTAAATGCTTACCTGCCTTCAAAAATAATAACAATGGCCACCATTTCTGAGTGCTTTACTGGGTACCTGGTATTGTTCTTCGTGCTATATATGTATAATATCACACTTCCAGAAACTCAGCAAGGCATATCCCATTGGTTCTCCCATTTTACAAGTGGGGAAACTGATACCTAGAGAAGTTATACATGAAACCCAAGGTCACTGAGCTAGTAAGCAGCCAAACTAGAACCTGAACCGAGCCAGTCTAGGCCCTGAACCACGACAGCACACTGCCTTAAATACCTGCTTAGTTACAATATTTAGCCAATCTATACTTCAGAAGTGACACTGAGCATTTTATACATCTCATTTAATCCTTAAACATTTCATAGTATTTATTATCTCCATTTTACTGATAATGGAATTTGGACTTGAAATGATTGTTCCAATATCATAAAGTCAGAAGTAAATGGCAGAGTTAGCACTCTCTCAGATCCAGTTCTGTTTGGTTCCAAAGCCTTTGCTACAAAATGCACACACACACACACACACACATTTCCTGTCTCTTCAAACACTTCCCAAGCACGTGGACAGTAGGTCCATCCCTGAGTTCTCCAAACAAGAGGCTCCTATAGTCTGGCTTCTCTAGCTTCTGCTAAGCAACAGGCAGCCAAAGAGGTCTTGCTAAGACCTTGACTCTGGGCAAATCCCTCTCATTTTTATCTAGGAAGACTCCAATTTACTGCAACTCGTGTACTTATGGGTAATATCTTGGAAAAAGCGCTGATCTCAGCCTTTCCCAGGCAAGTGCTCTTTGTGCCACAGGAGCAGGGAGAGAAGCAGTCTGGAGAGGAAGTACTTTCAGTCCGCAGCTAAGTACCATTGGGGCAGCTGATAAACACACTTAGAGTTATGCCAGTTTCTGGTTCTGGGCCAACACAGCTCTTAACCTTGTTTGCTGGGGCATAGGTAGCTGGGCCTTAGCAGCGGATGGGGGCAAGCCCACCTGGCAACAAGATGACTCTACCAGCGTTTGACTTGCCATGTTATTCACCTCCCATTCCCACTGGCACGTTTGACCAGTTCGATTAGAGATCTCTCAAATACCTGCAATCACCTTCGCTTAATGGATTTGTGACACAATCAGTACTGTGCAGGTGCACCTGGAGGGAGGCATTTTTTTTCTCCTGGGCAAGCGATTTACCCATTATCCATCCTCTCTCCTCCAGATGTTCCTGACTAGTGCTGCTGGCACAGGCACAGCTAATTAGGTTTGTTTGTAGAAGTACAGGCCTGGATCCCTATGTGGCTGGATGCAATTTCTCACTCCTCTCATTTGCATTCACCTTGCTCTGAGCAGCCAATCAACTCTGCCACAGCTCTGTGTAAAACTCAGCTCTGCTTCAAGTACACTCAATCAGCAGGTATTTATCGAGCCCCTACTATGTGCAAACTGCAAAACCGCCTGCAAAAGGCAGGCATGCTGGTTGATTTGTTGCTATGAGATAGAGATTAAAATGTTTATAGAGTGTGTTCTGTCAAGATTTTGAATGCGTTTTAACACTTGCCATATGCAAAAGAAGCTACTTTTAACTTAATCAGTTCCCTGGAAGGGAGAAAGGGGAAGATTACTTCGGCATTCATACCAGGATCCAAAGAAACAAGTTGAGAAATATTTTTTTAAACAAATACTAAATCTTACCAAGGAGGGAGTGGTGGATCAGTTTCCTTGTATTGAGGGCCACCTTTGGAACCATTGACCATTACATGTCCACTGTCACCACTAATTTTTATCAAGAAGAGGAGTTCTAAATTTGGAGGTTTGTTTTGTTTTCGCTCTTTTACCTTGAGGGCCCATTACTTAAAAGCTGCTATCCCTGGAAACTGCAAGAGTCTGCATGATCAACTTACACCTGGATGAGGAGTACTAGGCAGCCAAAACACAGGGGAATATTCCAGGCAGAGTCATAAAAAGCAGTAAAAAGCTTTAGGCTTCCCCAAACCAACTGGGAGACCCTTTAGGACTGGGAAACCTCACCTGTGGAATAGGAGTCTCTGTGGCATTGGAACTACTATGAAGACCAAATTAATTATTCTCTTCCTCAGTTTGAGTAAAACGTCTCTCTGAACGTACACTGATTTAATTTGGGGCATGATTTTTTTTGTTCAGCAAGAATGTGTAGAAGAAGAGCGATGGCAGAAATGCAGAAGGTTTCATAGATGAGACTATAGAACTGAACCAGGCTCAGCAATAAAGGCTAAATGTCTGGGTTCAATTTGCTAACATGCTGAATTATAGCTGGGAGAGTCAGTGAGGTCCAAAGCTGTCCTTCCACCCGCCCAAGCGTTGAGAAGGAAGAGTTTTCTCTTGTGAGAATCTGAAGAGATTCATGGAGCCATGTTTTGTCTCCCAGCTCCGTGTGAGTAGCCAGGGAATGTCTGATAGGAAATTTCCCAAAGCCCAGCTAGCCTAATATCTCACATAGCCCATGCTCCAGTCACCATTCGCTAGAGCAGTGAGCATATTTCTTCATTGGCAAATCTCTTGAAATAGAAGTGGGAAAAGAATAGTGCATCACACCAAGTTGATTTGGGTTTTCCTTCATTTTCATCTTGTTTCCTGCCTTTTCAAATTGTTTCTTTGATTTATAAGAAAAGTAAGAAAAGAAAGAGAGAGTGTACAGGTGATGTGATGCTACAGGGACATCACTTCTAAGGTAGAGACAGCTAGCTGCCCCTCAATATTCAGTCTCTCTTTTCTACATAGGAATAGAATGCTGTGAATAATGAACATGTTCCCTGCATCACTTGAACGAGACATGGCCACCTGAGTTCAGTCTGACAAATGGACTGTAACATCTGACAGGGTGAAGGTACTTAATTTATTCTCTTCTCCTCTCTTTTTCTATCTTGTTACTGGGAATGCCTGTTACCATCTTGAACCATGGGACCAAAGTTATTCACGGGAGAAAACAAAATAGAAGATACCTGAGGATGTTGTGAGAAGGGGATGCCATAGCATCCCTGGACTACTTAACTCCACATTTAATTTACAGGAAAGAGAAAGAAACTTCTCTGTTGTGTAAGTCACTGTTATTTTAGGTTTAATGGCATACGCAACCAAGCTGAACCCATACAGTGCAAATTCCTCTTCTGTCTTTCATTCATATGACTCCAAAGAGCTGTGTAGAAATGTCATCCTAAACTGACAGCAGGCAATCTTAGAAACAGAAGCTGATCTGCCTTATTAGACCTACTAAAGTGAAGTCAATATGTAGATGTAGCAAATGGGTGAGCATTGAAAGCAGTGGTTGGCAAACTATGGCCCAAAGGCCAAACCCAGCCCACTGCTTCCTTTTTTAAATAAGGTTTTATTGGAACACAGCTATGCCCATTCATTCACATATTGTCTAAACATTTCCTTTGCACCACAATGGCAGAAATGAGTTGTGACAGAGGACATGTAGCCCGAAAAGCAAAGAATATTTATTATCTGTCCATTTCCAGAAAAAGTTTGCTGACCATTTATCTAAAACAAGTCTGTTGCATGTCAATTAAAGTTCTTTAGTTTATTCATTGTCAAGAAAGTTTCAATAGAAAAATAAAATTGTCCAGTATCAAAGTAGAATCATTTGCTCCCCGCACCTTAAAAAAAAGTTAAGGAAAGACAACAGAGAAAAATAAATGGATGCATTTTGCAATCAATTTAACAAACATACCTCTCAGGAAAAAAAATATCATTTAAAGTATCACATCACACACTGCTTATTAGGCTTATCTCATTTCTTATCTACAGTAGTCTGAAACTTGACTGATGAAGCTCCATCATGTGTATAAATGTATGATCCTTCTAGCATCCTCTCTGAGCACCACAAGTTTCACAGAATGGAGTTCAGTGCCCTGGAAGTAGGAAATCAGGAAGCAGGATTCTCCAATGGATTTGGAAAATACTGAAAGTATTCACAGGATTTGCCAAATCCATACCGTCCATCACTTATAGTAAGTGCTCAAATATACTTGTTAGAAAAAATGAATGAATAATGCGGTGTTTTCAGGTCTCAGAGGAATTATATTACAAGTCACATTTGAATGTTTTTCTCTCTCCTTTTCCTAAATGACACTTTGCTTGCTTATCATAATCTTTCCAAGCCAAGCTAATGCTAACCACTGTGATGCAGCTAGGCTGCCACTCTGTGGGGACCCAGGCTAGACGGGCAGACCTGAGCCAATGTGTTCCACTACCTGAACAGCTGGCAGATCTGTTTCTACTGAGAGCCTATTATATGCTAATTACTTTGCATATAAAGTCAGGAAATCTGCCCTCTAACGGGGGAGACAGACTTGTAACAAATAAACGCCTTTTGGTCCTGCCTTAGGAAATACAAAAGCGATAGGTGTGGGTGGCAGGGGAGGAGATGGGAGCCACCTGAGTGTCCAGCCTGTGAGAGGGAATATGAAGAATATATTGGATGTGCACTATGGAATGCTAAGCAGCGAGGAGAAGCAGACCTATGTACATAGAACAGCATGGATGAATCTTAAACACAGTGCTTAAGGAAAAAATAAGAAATATAAAAAACAACATATATAAATGTGTCTATACACAACACACATATATGCATCTACAGATAAACTCCATTCATTCAACATAAATAAAAAATACGTGCATACAAGTAATATATGTTTTGCAAAATTACATGCAAACAAAAAGATACCTGTTAACATAATGTTTCTTTATGGAGGAAAGGGCAAGGGGGAAGAAAGGGGAAGAGAGGAAACACGGAAAAAAGGAAAAGAAGAAAGAAAGGCGGAAGAGTGGTTCTCGCTTGGACCATAGATGAAAATGTGCTATGATCTCCATCTCTTTGAATTCAGTTTCTTCACCTGAAAATGAGGGTAGAGAAAATCCAACAAAATGTATTGAGAAACCTCTGCAGCCCTGCATTATCATTTGCACTGTTTTATTTAACCCTCACAACAATCCTAGGAAGCACCTGTTTTAATTCCTGATTTACCGATAAGGACATTGTGGGCCTAGGGAGAATGTGTGACTTGCCCGAGGTCACACAGATAGTGGCTTGATGGAAGGGCCCAGCTCTGGATCACTTATCTAAGTCTGCGGGTATGCTCTCTCTGTAAGCAGCACCACACTCATCAAACTGAGTTCCCTAACTACTCCCCAGATACAAAATCTATTATTTTGTGTGTCCAGGTAGATACTCCAAGGTTGATCATCAAATTTCTAAAAACTACTAGTATGCAAAAAGGGCTTTTTAACTAACTCACATTTATGTCCACACCTGAACTTTGATAGGGCAGCCTCAATTCAACTGCGCGAGGGAACCTCATAGAATGCTGATGATAAGACATTTTGGAAATCTCATTTTTAAAATCGAATGTTTCAGCCCCAAATAATTTCATTAAAGTTCTTTTGCTTTTTTCATTCCTCCCCCCCCCCCCCCCACCCCTTCACACCTCACGTCTTTGAACACCTCCACAGAGCAAGGGCACGTTGGCACTCGGGCACAATGCCACGCAAGCTGGCACAGAGCGTGTACTACACTGCCACTCTCCTCCTTGGGTGTCTCCTGCCGCCAGGATGACCTTGGCAACAGCGGTGCAGCAGATGCCTTGTTTATGGTTTTTAATGGCTCCAGCTGAAATGTCTGGGGCTGATTTTGGTGCCAGCTGTGGAACAAGCTCCCACGTTGTTTTAGGGAACACGTTGCACAATGGGTGACTCAGATATTTCCATTGCCACTTTGTCTTTTACAGTGTTTCTGAAAAGAGGTCCCAAAAGAATCCCTTCTGTGTATCCCTCCTGCCCAGGATTTCATATCCTCTTCTGGCTTTCCAGAAGCTCTGCTCACTTCCATGCCACCTGGGTTAGGACTGGTTGGGTAGCAATAGGATTGGGCTTGGGAAAAGTTTTCACTTCCATATAGGAAGACATGTCTTGCATAAAATGTACCTCTTAAACCTTTAAATATCATGCTTCATTTAATACACCAAATAAATAACCAGTTCTAATACAGAGAATTCCCAGAGAAAGAGCAGTCGATACAAATCCTATTGTCCAATTTTGTAAAACACACCTAATTTAGCTTTGGGGAGAAGCATAAATGACATTCAAATGGGCCACTTAAAATCGAGGGTACATATAAACAATTAAAATCTAAAACCCTTAGCATTTTCTCTTTAAGGCGCTATCAAAGCAAGAGCATTACAAAGGGGAGACAAGAAGCCATGTCTACCTACCAAAGGCACCAGCACCAGCTCCACCTCAGCCTCTCTCCATCTGGAGAGCTCCTATCCATCCTTTAAGGCCCAGCTCAAATGTCACCTTCTACCTCCACCGTGAACTTTTCTCTCATCATACTGTTTGTGTCTTAAGCTTGTGTGAAGTTCTTACTGAATTATGGCATCACCATCTGTTTCTCTGCTTGTCTTCAGAGCCTCAATGTGAATTTCAGTGCTAAGATGAAGTGCTGTGTATCAGTTAATGGAATGGGGGTTTGAGGTCAGAATGACTTCTTGTTTGCAAATCCCACCTCTGTTTACTTGTAGGCAAGGAGCTCTTGTCTAAGCAACTGAGTACAGGTTTCAGCTGTTAAACGGACACAACAAAAGCTGGCCTGTAGAATGCTGTCAAAATTAAACTAAACTATGTACAACACTTGTGGCAGTTTGATATTATTTATGAATTCCAAAAATAGATATTGCATTCGTTTGTAAACTGGTATGTTCCTCTGGATGTATTAGATTGTATTAGACTCAGAGGTTTCACTTTTACTTTATTAAATCAAGATTAGGACTTTTATTTGGCCACATCATTAGGGCATGCAGGGTTGAGTCCCTACCCCCTTGGTGGGGATAAAACAGACTCTCACACAGAAGTAAATACATGGAGAAGGAGAACACACAGAAGCAGAGAAACACGAAGAGAGAGTGTTCCATAGACATGGCCCTGGAAAGAGAGATAAGCCTGATAGTCTACAGCTGACCTTGTGGAGAGACCAGAGCAGCTAAACCCAGAAAGAAATGAGCCCCAGGGAGAGAGACGAGCCTTATGCCAGCCTACAGCTGAGATCAGAAGAAGCTGGGACCACGGAGCCTTAACAGGAAGGAGGAAGGCTGAACACCCACAGACATTGCCCGCTATCTTGCATCAAAATGTGGCAACAGACTTTGGGTGAGAAAGTACCTCTTATGGTACCTTGAGTTGGATTCTTTAGGGCCTGGTAACTGTAAGCTTCTACCCCAAGTAAATACCTTTTATGAAATCCAACAGAGTTCTGGTACTTTGCATCAGCACCCCTTTGGCTGACTAATACACCACAGAAAACACAGGACTCAATAAATAGCTCTTCTCATCATTAGGTTGAGATGTCCTTAAGGGCATGTCTTATTCATCTGTGTATCCACAGCTCTTAGCAACAGAAAATAACAGAAGAATGGATGTGTTTGGGAGGGAAACTTTTTGCAAACTAAATGTCACTAGACATTAAGAGACACTAAGAGGGAAGCAGATGTGGCTCAAGCAAGTGGGTAACCGCCTACCCCATGGGAGGTCCCAGGTTTGGTTTCTGTTGCCTCCTAAGGAAGACGAGCAAGAGAACAAGACAGTGAGCTGACACAAGATGACGCAACAAGATGATGCAACGAAGAGACACAGCAAGGACACAATGAGAGACAAAACAAGCAGGGAGCAGAGATGGCTCAAGTGATTGGGTCCCTCCCTCCCACATGGGAGGTCCCAGGTTCAGTTCCCAGTGCCTTCTAAAAAGAAGATGAAGAGAGAGCAAACAGTGAGAGCAAACAATGGGGGGAGGGGGGTAAAGGAGGGATAAATAAATTAAGTCCAAAAAAAAAGATGCTAAGTGAGGTAGAACCAGATAACTCATTTTAGGCAACTCATCAATAAAGGGATTTGGATAGTATCACAACACACAGAGTTCTTCATAGAGCTTTATAGGGTGGACTGGTGACAGCTGACAAATAACAAAGAGATATAATCATGAAATAGAAAATATTTAGGTTGCCTGCCCAAAGGGAATAGAAATAAAATCAGCAGAAGGAAAATGGAGGATAAAATGACTCAGCCACATGTTTTCAAGTTGTGCTGGGGAAACCCTCTTGCCCACTGCTAAGATGAAGGGGTTGGGAGAAGAAGCTTCTTTAGGTCTTGGGGCTTTGGGTATCTAGCCCCACCCCCATTTCAGCTTTCAACCAGGGTACCTTCCCTTTTTTCTCTTTTACGTGAATTAATAACTTGGAACAAAGGGCTCCACAGCTTAAAACATTTGAAGAGCACTGAGTCCCACAATGCAGGTGGCAGCTTTTCAAAGGAGAAAGGACAAAAGGGGAGGAACAATGACCACTAAAGAAAACGTCTTACATTTTAGAAATCAAAGATGAAACAGACAAGGAAGATATCATTTCATCAATCCATCAGCCAGGCATTTAAGGTTACGCATACCTTTATTATATCTTTTTTTTCAAAGAGTCCTGTTTGCTGAAAATTAGAACGAAGTGAAAGTCCTTCAGAATTACAACGCAGCCTATCAAAATTTTTTTTTAATGAAGACTATTTCCTAAATTAAGTAAAATATAAGGTGTTGAATCAGACATTTAGACTCTCCACCATCCCCACAAGAAAAAGAAAAGATTACTTTGTAGGAAACATAAAAACAACCAAGTGACAAGAAACATTCTATCATGGCAAACATTCTAAGATAATAAAAGAAAACAAGATTTATATTATGAAGTTAATTTATTGTGTCACCATCAACACTAAAGGAGCAAGATTAAATAAGATAAAAAATATTGGCAGGTATAGCACTTAGTAAGGACATTAAATTGTGAAACTTTTGTGAAATGGGGTCATCACGGGCAAGAATAGCCACTGCTCTGTATTCTATAGGAAATCAAAAGAGAGAGATTGTCCCTGTCCATGGACCCACAGTTCCTTTCATTACAAAGAAGTTTTTTCCCTCTAAGAACGTCTGAGCTCTTACCTTCTCCAGGCAGCCTTCAGAAACTGACGTGAGGGTCAACTCCTTAGGGCAGCCTCAAGTTGCAACACTTGGAGACTTTCCAATTTCAACACATCCATTTACAAAAGATGCCAATGTGCAGTATCAACCTCAGTTCTCCATGCAATACAGCAAAAGCACATTTGAAGTGAATTAGTATTGATAATTAATTGCTTCTCTCTATAAAGAGGCTCAGGAGAAAGCTGGCAAAGAAAGACTGCCCTTATGCTGGACACAGTACAACAGGAAATTAGCCTCCATCTCAGAAAGGTTGTAAGATTTAAACCTACAAAATGAGCAATGATTTCTGAAGGTCTACCCTGAGTAGGAGGAGAGGGGTAAGATTTGCCGGAAACCAGAATGGCTCCAATTTCACAATTAGGTTTTTACTCTTTGTGGTTGGTTCATAAAAGAATAACATTTGACATATGTGATGCATTCCATAGTTCTACATTAACCTAGTATTGAGAATCTGTCAATGGATCAAAATAACAAAGCTATCAGAAGGCCTAACTTGAAGAAATATAGGAAATTAGTTCTTAGAGAATGTGCTACCTTTCTCCTGTACTCTCCTTATCTGCTTTCAGAAATTCCCCTTACCTTCAGATGAGGTATGGCTTCCTGATATATATAAAATCAATCTATCTATCTATCTATCTATCTATCTATCTATCTATCTATCTATCTATCTATCTATTCCTGCTGTATCTCTGAAAAGGAAAGGAATTAATATACTCAGTCATACTAGAGTATTAGAGTGTGAATATGCTTTTCTTCTCTGGAGTATTTATGTTTTAATAGAAAATGCCTAAAGTGTCCATTGTTAGGCTCATTCCCTATGGTAAGCCACTTTGAGCATTGCTCTTTGAACAAGACAATGAAATGATGGCATGGGCGACTGGAACTATGTTTGTGGCCTGGCCCAAGGATAGCCAATCTGTGGTCATAAATTCCACATGAAGAGACAAGCCAGGGTAAACCGATTGTCCCTTACAAGAACTTTAATTTAGAAAAATCAATAATCTCTTAGTTGTTAGTGGTCGAGGTTGAAGGTGAAAGGACATGAGGTAGAGTCCAGGCTATACTGAAGCAGCTAGAATGGCTATGTGAAAGCTAGAGGGAAAAAGAATAAAAACTGTGAGTGAGCATGGAAACCAGTTGGTAGAAAGAACCAAAAAAGTTAGGTCCTACTGTTGTGAGAGAGCAATGAGGAAGGAGTAGTGGGACCCTAGCCCTTGGTTCCTGGAGATTCCTACTTCCCATCTCTAGGGATGCATCTCCCTACAATAACCCATTTTATCTAGAGTTAGCTTCAAATCTAAGTTGCTTTCTAATTTAATATCTTGGTGGTAGTGAAGAGCAGGTTAAAAATTTTCAATGCAGAGGTTTAGGATATTTGGGGAGCAGTCCAAACAAGAAATAAGAAGTGCCTGAATAAAAGCAGTAGAGATGGATTTAAAAAAGAATAAATTAAAATTGTATATCAGGGTGGAATAGAACATGATGATGAATTAAAATTTGACCTATTTTCTTTGGATAAATCTGACTGGAGTAAGACTAAATAATGCACTTAGTCTAAGGTATTGTCAATATTAGAGATATTCATCCTTTATTTTCACCTTTCATTTGTACTTTTCCCTGCCACTACACTGTGCTCATGTGGAACTCAATAAGAGATTTTTTAAAATATGAGAATAAATTGTAATGATCACACCTCATTTATCTGTCAACATTCTCTCCATCTAGTCACTTCACCAAGCATTACATTTTCTTCCAATCATTTAGTTCCTTATTTTGATTACTGTAGCCATTGTAGCTCAAGGACAAGACTGGATTAGAATTTGGGACATCTAAATTCACAAACCTATCTATAGCACAACTCCAGGATCACCATACACATTGCATTATATGAGCCTTGGGGAGTGTTGAGCAAAATTTACATAAAATTCAATGTCAATTTTTTTTCTGGAGATGTGCAAAGGAGGTGGTTTCTCCAATAGGGTCTGCTAGGTGCATCGGCAGTTCGTAAGATGGAGGAAGTCACCACTCTCTTCTACACTTTAATTTCATTACCCCCCAATAGGTCCACAGGGGCAAGGGCCTGTCAATTTGATTCACTACATATAGCAATGCCATCTTACCTCTAGCACACATCTGTGGTTGAGGAAGAAGTGAAAGGATTCCACTAGCTCTCTGGGTCCCAGCCTTCCTTACTTTCCCTTGCAGGAAAAAGGAGGGGCTTGAATGGGTAGGGCTCTTCATACTTGGATCTGTCACTTTAGCCTGCATTTGCAATGTGTCCTACACTGAGAGCTTCTATTCATCCCACAGCTAGGAGGTGGGGGCCAGGGTGCTGGCTGACTGTTACAAGTCTATGAAATCGTTTTCTATCCTGGCTGATTACTGCTTTCGATTTTGTACCTAATCTATTCTTACTGAAACCTACCTCTCTAACTAACACATTACCTTCACCAGATTTCCCTTTCCTTCATTGTATTTCTTTCTTTTTCTTTCATCACTTTCTGTTTCGCATTATCTCCCCCACCACCACCACCACTGTCACCCAATGCCTTTTTCTGCATACCTCTTCAAAACAGATGGGTGCAGCTGACACATTGTATTCATGGAATTTAACAAGTAAAACGTAAGAGGAGGACAATAGCTCATCAATCACAGAATGGCAGAGCCTGGTAACATTACACTAATTGTTAAAACAAATCTTTTCTGAAACCTGTATTTGTGCCTTTTTGTGCTCATGCATTTCCTGTAATGCATGGAAAATCCCCTGTCATTTCATTCCATGTGGAACTAGATGATCGTAAGTGTCCCCTGGAATGCAAATTCAATAAAGGCAGGTATTTTTTGTCTGTTATATTTGCTAACATATCACAAGTGCTTAAAACAAGGTCTGACACACAGTAGGTGCTCAATCAATACTTGGCCAAGCATTAATGGACACAGAAACTTTCTTTTCTGTCAGTTGCAAGGAGTAAAACCCGGAGGGATTCATCATATAGACGAAATTGCTTTATATGAACAATATCCTACATGTGGAAAACAGCTTTTATGTTGCTTTTATATATGATGTCATTATGATTCAGAATTGCCTTCAGAAGTGGGAAAGGATTCAATCATCTTCCTATCCTAAAGAATATTTTTAAGGACAGCAGACACAGGTTGCATTGCTTGTTTGAGGTCATGCTGCTGGTAGGCAGCAGAGCTGTGATTCCCCAAATTCTCTCACTCGAAGCCATCTGTACATTGTTGCCTACTCTATCATGTAAAACTTTGGGCATTGCTGCCCCTCGCTGGAGTCTGGACTCTCTCACACCATTTTCCTCACTAGTGAAGAGGTTAAGTAGACTCCCTGGCATAAATCTAGCCAGGCAGCAGCATCCTCTCATTCCATACTCCCAGTTTCCAAATCTTTCCACTCAACCCCGAATTGTATGTCTAGTCTTTCAAGGTCTTCTCCTCTGCAAGCAATGGAACTCCGCTCACTCTCTACATCTTCTCTTCACCTCCCCATCCCAGTGCTAAGTTTGCACTGAAGAATGGATAAGGAAGGAAATAAAACCTCCAATTGCTAACTCTAAAAGAAGGTACACACCTGAAGCCAGAGGAATGTTGGTGTGGTTCTTGTGAGGAGGACCAGAGCTTCTTTGGCCACAGTGGCTGGGACACCACTAGGAAATGGGTGCTTGGTGCACATGTGGTGAGTTCCTTTGGGGAGGAATGGCTTCCACCTCATTTTTACCAGACTTATTTTCTGTAGAGGACCATACTGTGCTCTTGGCCAAATCCTCCACAATTTGTCAGACTCCTTCAGAATGGATCCTGCCCATGTCATTTTTAATATCCTCAATAATTTGGGGGCTATAAATGGCAGGAACATCTCTGGACAAGCTTTGCCAACCTTCTCCTTGAGTTTACGGTTGGTCATGCTTTTCCTACTTTGCCAGACACTCCTGCATTTCAGGAAAGGTGGAAGGTGACCTGAGCCCCTTCTTCCAACCTGCTGGGGAGGGTAGGTTCTCAGAAGTGTTGCTGAGCCACCTGCCTCAGCCTGGAACCTCTGGGAAGCCAGCAGTGAGTCCTGTCTCTCTGGTGCTCACTGCTACCATCTACAGACCAGCTCCTGTGTTTATTCTTTTTTCCTTCTCGTTACAACAGAATTCTTGGAAAATAAATGGCAATGACAAAGGATAGAGCCCATGTGAGATTTTTTTTTCCAGCTGCATGGCAATGTGGCATTTACCTAAACCAGCTGACATAAACTATTAACTTGGGAGAATATTTGCACTGAGCAGGATTTGTCCAGACCTAAGGCAAACTACCCAGCTGTGAAGAATGGAATCCTCTTCTGCATTTACAAATGCACGATCATCCACCCTGAAACTTAAAACACTTGAGTGCCAGCAGAGTTTGATTTTTTTGTTGTTGTTCTTTTTCCCTCTGTGGCCATTTTAAAACATTTTCTCAAACTGACTCCACTGAGGAGTCACTCACCTAATACATATCTCATTCCCCTTCTAGGTAAACCTAAGTATCTCCTGCATTTGTAAGATGTGTCTCAACCTTGCTCAGAAGAAAATGCCATTCGTTTTTTTTTTTTTTTTATTTTTTTTATTTTTTATTTTTTATTATGGGTAAAAATCAAAATTCTCACAATACATACAAACATTTGTAAAATGATATATAAATATATATGCATATATGTGTATTTGCTTACAAAAATGTTATTTTTTATATATATATATACATATATTTTAAGAGGTGCTTAGATTACCTAAAATATTATACGGAACCCACTCGGATTCCCATGTTGCCCACCTCCCACACCTCCCACCACATCCAACACAAACATCTCCCATAGTGTGGCCCACCAAGGTGCCATTCGTTTTTTACTTCCCTGGAGACAAGAAGTCTTAGGAGTGGAGTTGATTGTGGTGTTGACAATGGCCTCAGGGAGCCAGGAGGAGGGAGGAGAGAAGAGGCAAGGACTGAACAGTGTCTGAAGGCCATGGAGCAGCTCCTTCCTCAGGAAGGAACAACAGAGCCTGCAGAGAGACAGTGCCATCTGGAGTCCAAACCTGAAGATCAAATGGCATCCACCTCTCAGCCATTTGGACAATTTTGCTTTCAAATTAAGGTCTTCTCTATAATTCCGTCGCCTAGAGGGGAAGACACTTTCCAAATTTTATTGTTAAAAGTCACTCCATAGATGAAGGCCATCTCCTTGCAAGACTATCAAAGGGACAAATAGCCCCAATAGCTTTTATCCATGAGAGCTCCATGTTACATCTTCTGGCTCTGAATGTTCTGCCATGGCTCATGGCACCTGTAGCCTCCTTGGCCTCCCAGGATCCCAGGATTCAGTGTCTGTCCGGGTTGTGTGTGAGTGGCAGCTCATGGCTGGAGTAACACAAAACCATCTTACTCATGGCTACAGTGAGGTCCCCAACAATCATGAAGTCACCCAAGGCTGTTGAGTACGTTAGGGGCAGACTTAAACCAAGACCTTAGGACCATTTTCTCTTTTCCTCATCACTGGACAAAAACTGTCTCCCATCTCATGGAATGCACCTTCCCCACCTTTAAAACGTAAGTGCTCCTTTCGGTTTCACAGTTTTTGGAAAATTACATCTATTCTCTACCTACTTATAGCACACAAACTATGAAATATCTAGCACACTGATCAAGAACACATATTTAAAGAATTAGCTATATTTTCTTAGAGGCATAGTTCAGTCTGACAGGAAAAAACAGATGACAAATGGTTCTTGAGAATGTGAGGATAAACAACTTTAGAAAAGTAGTCCCCCTCATCTTTCTTATCATCAATTTGTCAGAATGAAAAACATGCCAGAGTTTTATTTCAAAAACTTAAAATTGTTATCTTTTTACAGTCTGTCTTTTCTATATTCCAAACACATCAGTACTCTGCATTCATTTAATAAATGCACAACAGGAATAATCAGTCTTGAAATTAAAATAAGATCACCTCTGCACTGTAATATGGATGCTTTTTCTCAAGAAAAATATAAGAACTTACCCTGTTCCTCTTCGTTTATAATATTCATTATGTTGCCACCTCTGCAAAGTGTTTTAACCATTTCCTCGCAGAAAGTTATAGTGTTAATTTATCTCTTTTTTAATTTCTGAACTACAATTAACTGGTTGAAGCTTGCACAACTCAGCCACGTCTTATGTTCTGAAAATGGTCTCTTATTTCTGAGACCTGCCCACAATGGGGACCTCACAGTCCCACAAACCAAGAGCCAAATGGGTTCCAGGACTTGCTCCACCACTTTCCAACGACCATAGTCAGGACAGGTGGCTTTTCGGGACTCAGCAAGGAAATAATTCCTACCTTGCTTACTTAAGGTTGTGAGGCCCAAATGAGGGAATGCTTATAAAACCCTGTCAACCAAAATGCCTTATACAGTGCAACATGCAATTTTTGAATTCAGAAACAGCTGTTTTCATGCAAATATCTGCAGAGAGGATTGAAATGATTAGGGTCCAGAAGCACTGGTTTCATTTTCATGGTGTTAGAATAACAAGGCAGTAACAAGCGGCCCACCCAATAGTGCAAAATCCAATTAACTACATATAGATGGCACGCAAGTACCTGCTTACATGTGTTCTCATATACTTGGAATTGCATGAATTTAAGAGTCTTTCTTATCCACCCAAGGTTCTATTTAGTAAAATCACTAGGATGATCAACAATGGTTGAACTCTATCTCTACAGGAGCACTACCCAGATACCCTTTTTATTCTTAGAATTCCTACAGTACCTTGAACTATATGAGCTGTATAATGATATGCATACACTTTGTTATTAATTATTATTGCTTGCCTCAATGGAGAGTAAGTTTCTTAAAGAAAGGGACCCTGCCTAGCCTATGTTTGTATACCCCATGGACCCTCATGTATTGCATTGTCCTTATAGGTACTCATAAATTCTTGTTGATGGTGTTTGGGGGGGGTAGTGGTGGCTAACAGTTACTAGCAAATACTGTGTTCCAGGCATTCTTAAAGTTTCTTATGTAATAACTAATTTTATTCTTAAAGTAACTTTATGAAGTAGATAATATTAACCTTATTTTTCAGAAGAGTAAACTGAGACAGAGAGAGTTTAAATAACTTGCTCAAGATTACACGGCTTGTGTCAACTCCAGGATACAGAAGCAGGCAATCTGGTTGCAGATTCATGCTTTGCACCTCTATTCTGCCTCTCAAGTTAGTAATCTACGGGCAGGCGACTGGGATTCTCATATCCAGGTGAGCAGATTATGTTACTAGGGCCATTATTTAGAATGCTGAAATGACACTGGTGTCAATTCAGAAAGTGCTTACTCTGAAGGTCACTTTACTTCATGATGGGATGAGAACTGGAGACAGGATGTAAGTGGTCCTGATTTATGGATGTGGATGGCTTTGCCCCTGAAACCAGATAAGACATCAGGTATCTTGTGATCCTTGTTTGGGCAGGATGTACAGGAAAGTTCTGGTATTCAGGATATGACTCCATAACTCAAACTCATAACTCAAACTCAACTTATAAGTTGAGTTAATGATGAATTTCTCGTTTAACCTCCTCTTATAAATTGATCATTTATGACTACTTCTAAACCCTTTAGAAACCAACCTATATTTATCTACCCAAACATGCATTCAAGTTTTTAATTTGTTTCGTTTTGTTTTCCAATGAAAAGCTGGGGGAAACATCTTCTTTTTGATGCCTAACTAGCATAAATAAACCACAATGTGTAAATTCCTTTCAAATAGCCATACAAATGGCTAGCAAGTCAAAGGCAACAGCTCTGGAGAAAATACCAGCAGCAGCAGCAGCAGCAGCAGGCTTGGCTGGGCATCCAGCCTGTACAAGGTATTACCCAGTTTTGAGTCCAAAGTGATAACCTGTATACAAGGCAAGCTATGTACCTTTCACGGCATGCAGCTTCTCTCCTCAAGGGTGTGGAAAACAAAAGGAAGGAAAGATCCAGCAAGGGGGTGATGCAGATTTAAAAATTACACATGAAGGATGCAAATCAATAACCTAAGGTGTGGCTGTCTTCAGCTTTGTTGCCAATGTGCTGTTTAAGAAAGTCTTTTATGTAGGCCATGGGGTATGCATGTGCTGGAATGACAGCCCTAAGAATGACTTTGATCAAAGCACAATTATTGGACTCGGCAACTGAGCAACCATTACCTGGCAAAGACTTCCACCACTCAATGAAAAGTACAGCTCTGAACCTTCTTTGTGGGGCCACACTTAGCATGGCATGGGGGCAAGCAGGTTTAGAATATGTCTAGAATAGGTTAGGCTGTACCAGGTGGCCCCTCCCATGCCACATTATTATATATTATCCTCATGACACGTAAGCTTGAGTGTAAGTTCAGATCTTGCTGATTCCAAAGCCCATTTTGTTTTCTCTACTCCTGCAACTCTCTTAGGTGGGGTGATTTTCTTCATTGGCAGGAGAGGAGTGTGAGGTGTAGAAAGGGTAAGTCACTTAGATAAAGTCACAATGACTTTTTTGTTTTACTCCAAATCCCTACACCATACAGTCTTACTTGTACTTGATTGCTGAGGACCTGGGACAAGTTCTTTTTAGACAAGGACAAGGGTGGTTTGTATTTCACTCATGTAGCAGGATGCAGCATACTACATCAGAGAAAGTTCAAATTCCTAAATATGTGGCATGACTATAAAAATGGGAAGCTGATATAAAAAAGCTCTGATGCTAAAAACCCATCTGTATGGTCCATTTCAAATTAGATCCTAACTGTAATGCATACTTATTCCAGAGATCTTATACTGAGACTCAAAACGCCTTTAAAATACCGCTTAGCATCGTATCCTAAGATCTTGTAAAACAGTCTCTTAGAGAGTCAATGGTGGTAAATCTCAGTTTCCTCAACTGTAAAAATGGGATCATAATTGTACTTTACCTCTTGGGGTGCTGTAAGGATTAGCTCTGCTATATTTGTAAAGTGTTTAGAATGGGGCTTGGCACATAGTGAGCTGTCAAGTAATATGGACTATTCCATTGCATTATTGCAGTAAAGAGATGGGAAGAAATAGGAAGATGAATTTATGATGCTTTTCCCAGGAATGATTTTTGGCCTAAAAATAGGTTGTTATTGGATTGGTAATTAGCCTACTCATAATGATAATGAAAATAATTGTATTGCTTTTATTAATTAAATAAAATCTAAGTTGAGTTAATGATAAATTAATGATTAACAATCATAATCATGGCCAGCATGAGTCTCTAAAATGAGACCAATCTGTGTTGAACATATTGTCCCCAATCCTCACAGCAGGTTTGTATTATGTCCCTGTTTCACAAAGAGGTACAAGTAACTAGTGTAAGGCCATAGCATAAGCTTGAGTGTAAGTTCAGGTCTTGCTGATTCCAAAGCCCATTTTCTTTTCTCTACTCATGCAACCAACAGGCCTGTATTTTAGCCTGGGAGGCGGGGTATATTTTAAGAGACATTTCCCCAGGGAGACTCAAAGTCTTGAGTACCCAGCTCAAGTCCTCTGTGAAGCCCAAAGGAATATATTTTCAATTTGCATTTGAGTTTTAGTCTAACATTCAGGAGCTCTGTGATAGGAACAATTTTTGAAAACAAATACTGAAATAACAGAGTGATAAACATGTTGCTTTACAGTAATGGCAGGCCTGTTACACTTTCATAGATTTCAGAGTGATTTCTCCTGCTGTTTGCCCATTGGAATGCAGTTTGGGGGGATAAACAATTATTTTACTTTTATCTTGGCTAAATGTAACTTTTTGTTAAAAATATCCTGCTGATTCTTCTTAATATATTTAATGTTATAAAATTTTCTAAGTTCTGAATAGAATATAAGCTTTATAATCCAAAACAATGACTTATTTTCGCAATAGGAAGAAAACATGATCTACTATAGAGATTTTTAGAATTATTTCAAGAATATCCCCTGTGTAGTTACTGTTTGAAGGATTCTTTATTTAAATCCATTTGAGGACAAAATGACCTAAGAATTAGACAAAATCATAGGAATCGCCAACATGATCATAAACCAGCAATCCCCCAAATAGACAATGAGTCTAACCCCCAACACTTTTAAAATTTAGGTTTCCATTCAGTCTATCCATTTCAGTGGATACATTGGTATCCATTTCTAAGAGTTCCATTGGGATTCAGAAGTCAAAGTAATGAGCCTCTGTGAAATAAACACAATTATAATCAGTACCACAGTTAAAAAAAGAAAAAGGTCCTGCATTAACCCAACACTCTTTTTAAATCCATATGCGTGGCATGGCGTGCTGCTATAAACATTGTTATGTTTATATATGCATGTTCTAACAAATGATGCCCTGTGAAGCTGTCACCTCAGAAAGTCATTTTCTTAGTCTCATGACACTGCCATTGAAGGCAATCCAAGAATGTCCTGGCCAGAGTCAGTTTTTAGATCATGAAAGAAAATCCATCACAAAATTTTATAATCACACACTTCATTGTCCTTAACTCTACCCAAACAACCTGAATTGATCAACCATGGTGTTTACCATACTTGCCTCCAAATGACTTCATTTTATACACACATGTGTGCACATACACACAAGCATCCCACACATGGGTGTGCACACACATTCTTGAGTGAAGGACTGTGATATAATGCCATTAAGCATATTTTAAAAATGCGGTGCAGACTTTTCAAACACCTGTAAACATGTTTGGAGTAATGACAATATTACTATAATAAGAATATCATTTCATAGATAATTCCTTTGAAGGTAAAAACATCTTTGGATGCATAAGTTCTAGAATGACTGCTAAAAAGTAAAATCACAGCATCCCGCAGTGAAACTTTTTATTTGTATATGTTTTTCACATAAGATAGGTATATGTGCTATATTCATGATAAATGTGACTATTTCACGAGTATATATCTACACATCAGTAACGACAGGGTGTTATAATAGCAGTGTGCATCGCACTGCGCTCATCTGAGTTTTCTTCAAGCTGCTTGTGAAAACAAAGTAGTAAGCAAATTCTTCAAAGAGGGCATCTGATTCAACAGCAAATGAAAGTCATTTAAAATTCTTTGGAGTGTGAAAACTGTTTCTCAGTCAAAGTTTTTGCTGTGAGTTAGATTTTCCCCCTTTTTCTTTAGTCAGCAAGTTGGCAACTAGCTATGATATTCCCGTGCTTATAGCATGGAGGCTGGGGCTCGACTCATTTATCTCGCAGTTTTAGCTTCTAGCCAAACCTGTTCACTGTTTCTCCCTTGTAGGCCTACAGAACTCCCTGTCTAGGTCTCTCCCACTTAATGAAACAAAGTGGGCATTTAATTCAGTTAACATGGAAGGTCTGGCTTTTATCGCTGAGGCTGCACAGCCGTATCCATCACCTGCCCAGTGGGAATAGCCGTACTGACCTTCCTCACTCCGCTGTTGTGAGAAACAGCACACCCAACAGATCGTACAGAGTGGCTCAGGAAACATGTTATAAAATTCTTGTTAGTAAGAGCAACAGTTTATGTCCTCTAGCACATTTTGTGCTTTGCAAGGGTGTTTCGCATTTGCACAGGAAAAACAAGCACATCGACAAACTATTGGAGGACAATTCAGAACTGCCAGATCATTTTATCGATGAGTTCTTTGCTCTTTTCCATCCTTTGAATTTAATTTTTTAAACTGAAGGAATAAATTGGTCTTTCCAAACATACTCAAGCTAGTTACTCCTGTTTGTCTACGAATGGCTATTACACACGGCCTGCTTTTTTTTTTTTTTTTTTTTAAGGTCAGGGGCCTGAATAGATAAATCCTGGGGATTTGGAGGCTGGACAGTGTGTTAACAATGCACGTATATCTAGGATTCTTTCACTTCCTCCTCATCTAAAGCTCTGTGGAGGTTCTATTCCACTCCAGCATCCTTTACTCCAGAGGTCAGAACAATACTCTCACTTCACATTTTAATTCTTGACCTCATCAGTGCTATTTCCTAAACAATATTCTTCGGGTTATTCAAAGGAAAAGGTCCTTCTTTCCTCAACATCACCTGCACCATCCCCACTGTGACCCTATAGAATACTTTATTATTGAGAGGCATATAGGACACTAAAATCAGGTAGACTTGAGTTTGAATTCAGGATTTGCCTCTTTTATTTGGGTGGCCTTGTGCAAATCAGTTGGCAATTCTGAGCCAAATTTGCCTTGTTTCTAAAGTGGGAGTAATAATTACCCATGGAATTTTTGTATGTGTTTCTAAGATAACACCCATAAGCTTGGGACCAGATAGGTGCAACATAAAAATAAATAAATGGATAGATAGAGAAATAAATTTAAGTTTTTACTTTTTAAAGCAAAATCATCATCATAATCCATACTTTAGCCTGGGAGTCCTTACCTTATACTACCACAGTCACCTGAGAGCCAGTGAGACTGACAAAGTATTAATACAAGATCTTAAACACAAGATCCTCACAAGAAGAATGTTAATACCTAAGAGTTTTCAAACTGCATTTTCCCCCTTTTTTCTTAGGAGGTAACAGGAATTGAACTTGGGACTTTGTATATGAGAAGCATGTGCTCAACTACTGAGCTACACCTGTTCCATTCAAACTGCATTTTGAATCTAGAGCTATTAGATCTGGGGAGAGGAGGATTCAGGCAAGGAGAAGGGAGGAAGAATTGTCGTGAGAACAGATCAAATGATGCACAAGGAATATGGAAGCAGCCTTGTTTATTTTAGAAATTTTAACATTTGACTATCAATGACTAATTCAATTCCAGTTGCTACAAGTTCCCCCATCAGAGCCAGGTTTGGAACTTCATATATATGTCAGCCCTAACATGCTTATAAAAATAGACAGATTTGCAGATTTTGGTAACTGTTGCCCAAGGACAAGAAAAACAATCTTAATTTGCATGTCTGAATTTAACTTACTGAAGAATTAAATCTTTCAGAGTATAGAAAAATCACAATTTAGTTAATGCTAAATTTTAGGGTCTAACGCTCTGGTTGCCAAGAGGTCAAGAACTCTCGTTGTTGAGCAGACCACAGTTGTTAGTGGCCATGCACATGTCCAGTGGGGAGCAGGTGCCCCTAACCTCTCAGAAGCAGCAGTCCTGTGCATAAGACTGGCTGCAGTTTGAAAACGGCTCCCACATATGCTGTTGTGGGGAGCCCAGCTACTGTGTTCGCATGTGCAATAATTTTATTTGTATTGCTATGACTTGAGAATAAGGTTCTGATAGAGGAACTGTGGAGTCCCATGGGGATGCTGGTTGGAATTTAGGAACCTGGCAATCAGGTTTTCATTCTCCTATGAGAAGGCTTGGCTATAGGAAAGGGACTGTAGAATTCTAGAACTGAAAAGGGCATTGGGGATGAATTAATACCAACCGTAAGCTTTCTGTTGAGGACCCTGAGTTCCCAGGACTTCCCTAAATCAGTGGCAGAGCTAGTACCAAAACTGTACTGCTCTTAACAGGACACTCTGTAAACTGCCTTCCAGACTTTCTAAAAGTTGCAATAAAGGTATGGGCAAACGTTGTATATTGTGATTATTTTCATGAAGATTGCTTTCACAGGCAAAACACTGGTAGCATTTATAGGAAGACAAGTAGAATTGTTTCACTTGGAGTGCACTATTTCTCCTAAATGTTAGTGTTGCCATAACCACGTCTCTCTGTTTGTGCCAATCTGACTCTAACAGCCTAGCTACAGCTCAAAAAAAAAAAAAAAAAAAAATCCCTCTAAGGAACAAATCTTCCCCCCCCGCCCATCTTTTGATATAAAGAAACAACCAAAGTATACACTTTACTTTAACCTGTAGTTTAAAATATGCTACTTAATAATAATACTGTACGTACATAATCCACAGAATGTGGAGGCAATTGTTTTTCTCTTTTTTTTTTTCAATTATCTTACATAATGAGGTACATTGTCACACACACAATTTTCCACCAATCAGACTACATTTTGCTTCAGTAAAAAAAAGCACACTATCCACAAATATGGGTAATTGCCACTCCCAATTTTAAAGCTAATGATTATCTTAATGGAGATAGCAACATATGTCTGGTTTCACAGAGTAGATGTCTCACTGGGGAAGCAGGCAGGAACTAACTCCCATTTTGTCATTAACTTCCATTGTCTCTATTGTCTCTATTCCTGATCTGATCCTCCATCTAACGTCCCCTCTTCCCCTCACATCTAGCATTCTCCATTACTGATTCTGTGTCATTTACTGTATTGTTGGACTTCACACAGCTAGTGGCAAAGAAGCTGAAACAAAGAGGGTGGACCCTACAATATTGTAAATTTCAAATTGAATGGACTTATATGGATACAGATCAAAAGATCTTGGGGACAAAAAGGGACTGTGAGGGACCGGAGGTGGCTAAAGCCATTCGGCCCCTCCCTTCCACATGGGAGATCCTGGGTTCAGCTCCTGGTGCCTCCTAAAAAGAAGATGAGCACACAATGAACAGACACAGAGAGTAGACAGTGAGCATAAACAATGGTGGGGGGAGGGGCAGGAGGGGAATAAATAAAATAAATCTTTAAAAAAAAAA